>CAXHSM010001376.1:43427209-43790611 GCA_964019185.1 Maratus speculifer | reverse complement strand
TGATTGCAACACACAGGTGCAATTTTTTTCTGATGCCAATTTGTCAAAAACTTTGTTTTCAAATATCACTTATATATATACTTAATTATTTTCTATTATTTAAAAAAAGAAACATTAATAAATGAAAAAAAGTTTAATTAATAACAGTACTACTTGGTTATCCCATCGATGAATTTCGCCGAATTATACAATTTGACAAACTAATAGCCAAATTATACCTATTGTCATAATTATTATTTTAAAAAATTAACAAAGAAATAAATTAGTAGAATAATAATAAAAATCACTTAATGACATAAAAAAAAAGACATGCATTGTATTTTATGTCTTTGAATGTGACATTCACAATCATAAACTATTGGTATTTAAGCTTATATTTTGGTGGTAGTGTTTTGGTCAACATGATAAGTAAATAGTACCTTAATAACTACAGAACAAAAAAAAATTATATAATTTTAAGAAAGAGAATAAAAGAAAATAATTTGTTTATTAACAAATAAAAAAACAATATTCTGGTTACTATGTGAGACATAAAATCATCATTTTGGTTGCAATTGCTCCTATGGACAATGGAGTATTTTGCCAATTTAGCCGGCCAAAAGTCAATTTTTCATAACACAGTTAAGGAGAAAAATATTTAGCTAACTGTGAAAAGAAATAGATGAAGATTCATTGTACATTTATAATTTTTTCTGTTGTGTGAGTAAATAAGCACCAGGGAAGGTAAAACTTGATTGTAGCACTAAGTTTTTTATTTGCATTTTAAAGTCCAATTCTGTGCTTGTTTATTTCATTGTGATTTTTTGTTTGTAAAATCTTGCTTATACCATATAGTTCTGGATAGTGAAAGCCCATGTATATATGTTTATAATGCACATGCATACATTCATATTTATTTATTAATTTAATAGATATGATAAAGCAACATGAATTGTGCTGTATATTGGCACAATGTGTGGCATTTTTCATTTTCCTTTCAATTTGAAATAGATTCTATGTTAGAGAAATTGCAAATATTTTCCGAATGTTTCATCTGCGATCATAATAAACTTCCAATTTACATATTTGACTAATATTATTTTAAAAGTACCGTTGTTAAGTTATTTAATTTTTAATAATGTACAAAAGTATCATTTAGCAAAATCCAATGTCTTCATCTCATGTCGATCCATGAGAGTTAAGTTTGTGAAAAAATCTATATATATAATTAAGGAAGTGATATTACATTCAAATCCCATATGACATTAATTGTTGATAGACTAATTGTCCATTATGTAAATCAAACCATGTTATTATTATTGTTATTGATGGTAAAATTTGCAATGCCACAACTGAAACAAAGTGAACAATGCACTGATTCATCTATAGAGCTATTATAAAAGAATAACAATTTGGACATAACTAACAAATTTAGAGAGAGGTCACTGAAGTTTCGATTATCCATACTCAATGCAAGCAAGCATCAGAATTTCCAAGAGCATGTTCCATTACCATATAAACTGCTCCTTAAAAAATACCACATTAATTCAGAGGTGGAAAGAGATCTAATCGATGAGGTAAACTGAATAATTCAGGAATATTTCAGGTTAAAAGTGGGATTAATTGTAGATATAGACACAGCCAAGTTATGTGCAAATTTATATCCATTGCATTCCATGGTGGCAACAGTTCCTAAAATTTTAAAATATGTTGCTACAATCATTGCTAATGCATTATTTCAAATACCACAGCTTTCTGAAGAAGCTCTATCAACTTGTAATAAGAATTTTTGGCAATTTCGCAAAAATTTTGTTTGAAAATTTCAAGAGAATCGTGCAATTCACACATTCCAAATCAATTAATACTATCTTCAGATCGCTTATTAACTGGTGTGGTAGGTATAAGAAACGAAAAAGTAAATAATTTAAAAAAAAAAGACAGCTTTATTTCTTCTTGCTCAAATTTACACCATTGATACACGCCATCAGCGTAACCCTAGATCTCATTAGTGGAGAAAGTTATTCCAAAGGCTAATCAGATGAATAATCTTCATAATTGGACATCAAATATCCAAGCACATTCATTTATGTGTGATTTTTGTAATATGTTAAATCCATTTAATAAAATAAATAGTCAAAGTTATATGTAAATGCTTGGTTTCTTTAAATTACTTTGATTAACTCTGTAAAAGTATAAAAATTAAATTTGATTTGTTTTTTTAAGATGTAAAAATATTAAAAAGAAAATTAGTAAATTTTCAACATATTTTTATTGATATAGGTGTAATTTGATGATGGTTTTAAAACATAAAAAGACTCATGATAACAAAAAGTTAAAAATACTGTATATATTTGAATTTTTGAAAGAATTTGCATTATAGTGTTACAATTTTTTACTTTTGACTTTCTCAGTATGAAAAGTTACTTTTTAATTAAATTATTGAATGCAACTCAATAAGGGTATTCATTAATATTTTATTGCAGTTCAAGTCCATTTTAGTACATGTTACAATGTTTTTCTATGCCCTGTATATATTTTTTTTAAAAAAACTACTTTAAGAAAAAAACTATTAAAAAGTGATAATTCTGTGATAAACTTATCAATAGTAAATTTTACAATCATTTTTTTAGTAAGAAATATTTTTGGCTGGCTAAATCCGCAAATACCAGAATGTGTAACGGTGTGTGTATGACATCTGCGCGAAAAATAATCCATCAATTTAAAAGGGATTAAACTTAAATGAAGTATGATCTTACTAATAACAAAGTACGACTCAGCTCAAAGATAAAATTAGCAATATTTATAATGATTAATAAATGAAATATTTGTGTACAGTACCTTTAAAAATGGAAGTAATGAGTATTTTAAAAGAAAGTTTGTTAAACTGCTTCGTATTTAAAGGAAAATCTTTACAGTCGTACTTACAGATATGCATTAACTCACCATTTCGCAAAGGACGCTTAGATAAAAGACAAATCCATTCCTTTTCAAATATTTTAAAATGAATGAATCATTTTCAATGAATTATGATGAATAAATCCAAGATTCATTCTTGCAGTGCTGTCTTGCGTCTTGCCCAATTTGTAATATCAAATAACTTTTAAAGCATCAAATCATTGATCACAAAGCAAATTTGCTAAAATAAGTCGATGCTAAGGTAGTTTTCTTATTTGATTTTCTATTAAAAACTGTACAGAATTGCGATTTGACTGTATGACAACACGGAATTACATCTGCCACAAACTTCCTTTTGCTAGTAATTAGTCATTTTTTAAATGTTTTATTTATAGCAGATAATTTCATTATTTTACTATTTATTTGTTAGTTTTGTTTAATATTATTTGAATTTCAAATTAAAAACAGTAAATTGGTTTAAATTTGATCATAGGAGATTTTTTTACAAAATGTTGTCTGTTCCAAAATAACTTTGAACAAAAGTGTTAGTATTTAACATAAATCAAACAGCTTTGGAACTAATGCTTCAATTTTAATTTCAATATTTATTTATTTATTTATTTAGAGTGAGGAAGGCTTGAGCATGTTCTGATTATTTTCCTAAAAATCTTTAATCTTAAAGAAATAATAATAAATAAATAAATTTTAAAAAATGTAGTACAGAACCATTTATTTGAAATGGTTGGGATAAGATAGATTCCGAATTACTGTTTTTTCTGATTAACTGGTTGGTCATTAAAGTAGCATCCATTTGACAAATTTTGCGGAATATCTATGGTTGTAGCATTATTTCCAATTTTACCTTGATTGCTTGGATTAAAAATCAGATGCAAAAAGATCAAAAGCTAATGAGAGAAAATTTATGGGAATACTTTGAAAATAAAAATCTTTCTGTTCCTTCTGCATAAAAATCAAAGCATTTAAAATATAACAAAATATGTTTCCATTTCAAATATTAGATGCTGTTATGAAATTATAAAATTGTTTCAATCAATGGATATGTCAAACTGACAGTATATGACACCGTTATTTGCAAAGTTTCTGAAATTAGTCTATTAAAAATATCATTCTAGATATCTGGGTTATTCTCTGCAATAGTGCAAAAAGTGTTTCCCAGCCATGTAAATGCTCTAAATTTCATTTTATTTTTATTTATTTATACTTTTATTAGAAGGTCTAAAGTTTGTTTATTAGGGGCAGGGCGTAAAATTTAAAAATAAACAAATTTAATATTTAAAAATGTAAGCTATATCAAGCAAATATCATTCCCTCACCTCTCCCCTACCCATACTACCATACTTTATTGCCTGATTTTTTCCATTCAGAAATCAAAATAATTAAAAACACCCTAAGCAAAATAAAGTTCTTAATTGGTACCTTACAAAAAATAATAAAAATTTTATTTTTTACTATAATTATGTAGTCTACTCAATCAATTATATGTCTCCCCTTGTTAGACCATCATTCCCTCACACCTTGCTATTATCACAAATATCCTATCACTAAAGATGAGCAGCAGTCTAGCATTCTTCACAGAGAGGAAGCTAATTTGAGTACTTGTCAGTTCAGCAACATAAATTGGTGGTATAAGTTTTTGTTAATTTTCTAAAAATTGTTTTCAATCAGAAAATCGGGGAGTATTTTTATTAGCAGTCATTCCCTCACACAGAATGTTAAGTTTTTAGCAGTTTTCAAAATTTTTAATTTTAACATACATTATATATTATGTGTTCTTCTTTAAGGAATCAGTTTGGTTTTTTCCATAATTTTGCATTTTTCATGACAATTAGTAAAAACATCTTAATTTCATCATTCCCTCACATTTATTGTTATGAGTTAATGATAAAGTGAATGGGGAGCATGTACTTTTGTTTAAAATTTTATAACGATTTCTGCTGCTAGTAAAATCTTCAACAATTGACCAATTACTAGCAATTTATCCAATTTTTATGAAAATTTACCTATGTAACATTCAAGTCAGACTGCTTGGTCAAATTTGCAGTATTGTAGAGAATAACCCATCTGATTAAGTGGTTTTCAGATAAATTTTTCCGTACTGTAAAAAATGACAAAATAGTTTTGGATAATCTCTTATCATTCAGCTACATTTAGAAAGTTTCTTCAACTCAACTGGCTATATTGCGGCTATCTTTCGGAATGTTATTCAACTGGCCTGTTATATGATCTGCATTATTGATGAGCAATTTTAGTTTTCATTCTCTTAAAAATGATTTCATACAAATGCCCATATTTCAGTAAATATTAAATATGTTTATATCATTATTGTAATATGTTGTTTCTACTGCATTTTGGCAGGTTTCCTCAAAGTGGTAAAAATGGTTGATAACCTTCCATGCTGCCTTTAAAAAACACAAATAATTTCCTGAATATTTTAAAGAAACTTTATTATTTCTGTGTATATTTGTGCAGCTTTTACAATATGTTTTACAAGATACACATAGTCCAAATTGACTGCTACATATTGATTTGAGCATTTTCAGTATTTTACTATGATATATTGCAAATATTATTTTCATTATTCTTCTAAATGCCCTCATTATCAATCCTTCACTTTATATGCTCTAAATTCTTGGTGTACTCATCTAGTATTTTTCTAGTTATCATATAAATACAGCTTACTCAAAAGTTTTTATGTGCTACAAAAAGTAACAATTTTAACCAATTAAGTAAAATAATCGTGTTTTGTCTTATGAAAATTTTAATAAAAATAATATATATTTTTTTAAGTACACATTAATTTACCAAAATTTTCATTTAAAACAAATTTTGGAAACCAGAACTCTTGATAGATCTTCAAAATTCTAATGCAAGGGGAAAACAAACATAAAACTTATATTTAAATTTTTAAAAATCCTATCTTAAATTTGTAAAAAAAAATGCTGAGTCTCTTTATTCTAAACAAAAATAACTCCTGCTGTCACCACCGCTGGCATTGAATTTTTTGTGACAGGGGGTCTTTCTTCGTTAATATTGAGAAAGCTACTACATTCTAAAACATAAAAATAAGTAGTTTTATAGAGAAATGTTTGATAAACACGCTGATGTAGACAGTTTTTAAATAGAATTATTATTTTAAGAGATATTTAATGTTAAAGTTGGTCAAAATTATTCCATCATAAAGGTTTTATAGTAGCGAAAATTATACATGGAAATTTATTAATTTTTAGATCATTGGATAACTCCCGATGTGTAAACTGCAATTAGTTTATTGGTTTCATTAATTTTTTGCTTTTAATTTCCATATTAAATTCAAATTTTCAGCATTTCGAGATTCATTTTTTGCATCATTTTAAGTTGTTGCCAATTTGTAAAAACAGGGCAAATAATACTATTAATTTCAAATGAAAAAATTATTGACACATGACTGGTATAAACAAAAAAAAATTAGAAATTAGAATTAAATAATTTTTTACAAAAAGTACAAGAAAATATTAATATAATGTTATAAAAACAATATTTATCTGTGCATTTTAAAGGATAAAGAAAATGTTAAAATAATAAATATATTAGTATGCATTAAAAGCAGTAAACGGAGGAAGTTATGTCATATGCCCTGTAATAATATTGCCAAATAGTTTACATTTTTAAATATATTTACACTGTAAATTCATTTTATAATTTCAGGATAATCTTTTAAACTATTGTTGTCAACTCTAAGCCAGTACAAATAAAAAAATTCCTGTTCTAGCAACAAAAGTATTTTCACATGAATTTTAAAATATAAATAAAATTTTAAAATAAAAAAATCCACATGTTTTAAAAGCAATAAATAAATAAAATGACGTCACATTTAAAATAATCAAACAAAATATTGCAAAACGAATCATAATTAAAGATATATTTACACAAAACATTTAATTCCCATTTTGAGATGGTCTGTTTAGCACTTTCTAACTAAGTTAAAAAGTGGTTATGTATTCGGTTTGTCTGTTGTCTGGCCACACTCTAACTCCCATAAATAAACTTGGATTTTCATGCAATTGTTAAAGCTTATTTAGGGTCATCAAAACATGTTTTGTATGGAATATGAAGTATGTAGGATTTATGGTTCATTTACAGGGACACTCAAAAGAGTTTGATTATGTTGTGTTATATGTTATATCGTTTGGTTACAATTTTAATGGCATTGTGATATTTAAATTTTATTGATACTTATATTAATCACTAAATTTCACTACAATCACATTAAAACAGAGCATTCATAGCATTTTTTATTAATTTACAGTGACACACAAAAGAAATTGGTTAACTACTGTCTTTGTGTAATGATTGCTAGAGGGTCATTCCATGTCAAGTGTCCTAAATTTTGGCATGGTTCCCGCTCGATCCCCTTCGATTTTTATGAAATCGATACAGAATATACAAGTAGGTATATGATGAACATTTGGAAACTGTTTAGTGCAAAAAGTTGTATAGTTGGAGAACCAGGGGTCCATTTGTACCAATCACTATTTCATGCTTGTAGAAAAAACGGCCAAATCATGAAGATAGGCATCATATTGCCCATGATATATGAAACCTTACTTATTGAAAATAGGTGATCTAGTACAACTTTTTGTGCTAAAAAATGTAATTGCAGTATTAAAAATCACAAATCAAAACTATCGTGATTACTAGGCCTCAAAGTAGGCCGTACGGCCAACCTGGTTGAATTTTATCCTTACTTTAACATGCTGTAACTACTGTAAATATTATTTTAAAAATTTGTCGCTTTACAAACTAATTACCTATGGATATATCGTAAAGTCGCTGCAATTGTTTTTTGATAGCTTAAATATTCATTAATTTATTGATGTTCAAAATTTAATAAAAAATTAAAATCGTCGATTTTGTCCCATATTCCAAAGCGTATATCTCAAAAGGGACACTTCTGATATGGTTACAATTAGTACCACTGGAAAGAGCATATCTTAATTTATTAAAAAAAACTTTATTTCATTTTGGGCCTCTTAGATATAGAAGGAAAATAATAAAATTCAAAAACCTGTTGTACGAGATAATCCAGATACATAGAAGAAAGGTATATATTACGACAGGGTCTTGAAACATATTTTGAACCATTCTTTTTTATTACAACGATTAATGCATATAATAATTATCACTTTTTCTGGTCCCAGTTACTTCCCCTTTACCATTATGAATGATTTGTAACCACATTGCCAATGAGTTATATCCAATAACCAAGCAACACTAACTCTGGTTGGGTATTGCATGTTTAACAAGATTTATACAAAAGTATCCCTTTTCTCTTTCAGTTTATGCTTTACATTACTGTTAAAACATTCTGTATCAAGATTTTAGCTCTATGGATTCTCATGATTATGATCAGAGTCAATGCAGCATTGGCTGTGCTGATAGTTCTCAGTGCCATTTGACGACTTATTGTGCTCATAAAGGTTTTAAGCTTTTTAAAGAATTTTCCTCTGAAGATCAGGAGTTATTTATCGCCGAATTTTATTGCATCTTGAAGAAAATTCTCAAATATGCTTTCATCATGAAACATTGCTTTTGCATAAATTTGAGTTTCTTCAGCGAACATGCTGTAATCCTTTCACTAAAGACAATCATTGCGTACAAAAATCTTTGCGGTCCATCAATTTAGAAAGTTCTAATCATTTGACAGACTAAGAAACTAAGAAAAATGTCAAACAGACCAAAAAATATTTAGATCATGCAGAAAAGAATTCGAAGAAATAAGAACAACATGGTCCTCTTCTTCAAGCGAATTGGAGCAAGATGAAATAGATGTAACAGAAATGTTGAACAAAAGTCTAACAGCTATTGATTTATCTCCTTTAAAATTTCAACGAACATCAACAAGAGATATTAAAAGCTATGCAAAGCGAAAGATAAGCGAAACTGAAGATGTGGTTAAAAAAAAAAATAGCTATTGTTGCTGGTATAGATCCATGTAAATTAAGACAACCTCATGCAACCAATGCCTAGGCTGTTAAGATTACAAACAGCTATTTAAAGAATTGAAGGAGAAGTTACAGTTGTCAAAACGTCCAGAACAAATACAAATATTAACAATGGCACCTGAAAGTTGGACAATAAATGAAGTTATGGAAGAGTTTGAAGTTTCAGAAAGAATGGTAAAAGCAGAGCGAAAATTAAAAGCAGACATCGGGATATTAGCTTTACCTAGAGCAAAGTTTGATAAGACGTTGCCAGAAAACATAAAAGAAAGAATATTAAATGTTTTTCAAGATGAAGAATTTAATATGTCCAGGAATAAAATATTTCATTTCTGCTCGGATAGATGGAAAGAAAGTTCAGATGCAGAAACATCTATTACTAAGCAATTTGAAAGAAATGTTTGCAGTCTATCGAAGTAGTAATTGACCGGAAATCGGATTCTCCAAATTTTGCGAGTTAAAACCAAAATGGTGTGTGACTGTCGTTGCAGCAGGTTCACATTCCCAATCTGTGTGTAATATGCATCAAAATGGTAAGTTGATGCTAGCAAGCTGCCCAAATGATGTAGATTATAAATTACTTATAAGTAAAACAGCTTGTGACTTGAATTCTAAAGATTGTATGCATCATCGCTGCGAGGAATGTCCTGGAACAGATGATTTAAAAAAATTTTGGAAAGTATTTTCAAAGATAGAGATCCAGAAGACACCATTGAATTTAAACAATGGGTTCACACAGATCATGACACATTAGAAACGAAGCAGATGCCAATTGAAGATTTTATTGAAGAATCGGTATTGAAAATCTCAGCAACGATGTCTTAATAAATTTTATGCATCCTCATGGACCTTCGAAAACATTTTATTAGCCCACTAGATAAGACCTCTGTTGGATTTCGGAAGATCATATAATTACTGTTCCATTTCCAATATAAAAAAAATTAGTCAGCAATACAATTTACTGAAAGCTGTTGCAATCGCAATCAATAAGAAATTTAACAAACTGAAACAATGAGTAATGTTTTTTATAGATTGGGGATCAGGAATCAACATAATGGGAGCTTGAAATAATCAAAACATTTAGTCTATAATAATCTATGGATCCCGTTAGGTACCCGCATTCAAAATTTAAAACATACAATACCCAACCAGGAGCTAGTCTTGCCTGGTTATTGGATATACATCATTGGCAATGCGGTTACAAATCATTCATAATGGTAAAGAGGAAGTAACTGTGACCAGGAAAAGTGATAATTATTATATGCATTAATCGTTGTAATAAAAAAGAATGGTGCAAAATATGTTGAAAGACCCTGTCGTTCTATATACCTTTCTTGTATGTATCTGAATTATCTTATACAACAGGTTTTTGAATTTTATTATATTCCTTCTGTATCTAAGAGGCCCAAAATGAAATAAAGTATTTTTTATAAATTAAGATATGCTCTTTTCAGTGGTACTAATTGTAACCAAATCAGAAGTGTCCCTTTTGAGATATATGCTTTGGAATATGGGGCAAAATCGACGATTTTAATTTTTTATTAGATTTTGAACATCAATAATTTTGTGAATATTTAAGCAATCAAAATGCTACTACAGCGGCTTTACGATATATCCATAGGTAATCAGTTTGTAAAGCGACAAATTTTTAAAATAATATTTGCAGTAGTTACAGCATGTTAAAGTAAGGGTAAAATTCGACCAGATTGGCCGTACGGCCTACTTTGAGGCCTAGTAATCACGATAGTTTTGATTTGTGATTTTTAATACTGCAATTACATTTTTTATAACAAAAAGTTGTACTAGTTCCCCTATGTTCAATAAGTAAGATTTCATATATCATGAGCAATATGATGCCAAACTTCATGATTTGGCCGTTTTTTCTACAACCATGAAATAGTGATTGGTACACATGGATCCCTTGTGCTCCAACTATACAATTTTTTGCACTAAACTGTTTCCAAATGTTCATCATATACCCACATGTATATTCTGTAGCAATTTCATAAAAATCGAAGGTGGTCGAGTGGGAGCCTCTAGGCCAGTTGACATGGAATGACCCTAGAGCGTGCATTTAAAAATTTGATATGCGCTTTTAAATTTAATTAGTTTTTTTGCATATAATGCTTTATATATAAATTATATGCGTCGTATACAGGACTGCACTAAAAGTATTTGCATACCATTATCCTTATTAGAGGAACTTACTGAAGGGGAATTTTTAATTGAAATATATCTATCTCTTAAATGAATTAAATTTTGGATTACATGTGTAATCCAAATGTAATTACAATGTATTAAAATCTCTCTATCATATACAGGGTTGCTAAAAATTCAGATAATTTTCCTATCATAGATGGGAATCTCTGAAATTCAGTTTTGAAATGTGTTATACATTTGAAATATTCATACTAATGGTGAAATAAGATGTAATATTCTAATTTTTTAAATTGTGCAGTTTTGTTAAATTATTCTTAATGTGTTGAAAAGTGCTTCATAATGTATGCTTGACGCATGATTTTTTTTCTTCCTTGTTTTAACAATTGTTGTGAGTTCTAAGGCAGCACAAATAGTATTTCATTTCTTTAGAAAATCTTCCGTCGGGCGAGCTGTTGTAAAAAGTACAACATTCACATCCTTTTTTCTTTAAAACAAAATTCAAGCAGTAGTGGATTTTAATAACCGTTTGTATTCGTTTATTGGATCTCTTTATCCAATTCATGAAAGTTATATGTATTTCATATTGTGCAATTAGCTACACCTGTCATTTTAATCTGTTAATAGTGCATGAAATGCACAAAGCGTATCTGTAAACAGTCTTCAAATAAACAAATCTTATGCTTGATATGGGAAGCGACTAATATAGATGCAATGTATTTTGTAAATCTGAAATTATTTGTTTAGTAGTTCATTATTACTTTTTAGTCTTTGTGATTCTAGTAGCAAGTAGCTTTTTATAGTATATCCAAACTTCTGCTTTAGTATGTTTTAACAAAATAAGTGTATTTTGGTAATCTTTAATAAATTGTGATCAGAGATAACTTACATGATATTTGTAAGTTAAATTATTTGTAAAAATA
Organism: Maratus speculifer; assembly: GCA_964019185.1. Taxonomy (NCBI): domain Eukaryota; kingdom Metazoa; phylum Arthropoda; class Arachnida; order Araneae; family Salticidae; genus Maratus; species Maratus speculifer. Next base: position 43,778,658 of record CAXHSM010001376.1, on the reverse strand, counting down.
AAATAAAGCACCAATAATTGATAATTTTTCTCCTGTTGTACAATTTACAATGTTCGCCTGCGCATATGATGAAAATTTGCACGCCCGGCGAAAGGTTAAAAAGGCAAAGTGCATTTTGTCAATTTTAAAAAGTTCCTTAAAAATGGCCTAAAAGTAACAATTAATTATAGAATTAATAAAAATTGCAACTAAGTAATTTCATTAGTTATTAGCACAAATAACAAATTAATAAATATTATTGACAGTTCATTTTGCTTTATACTATGAAAAATCAATGTTAATCACCTAAACCTTAATTTACAGGATGTATGTATATGCTAACCAAGATCTCTTGCTGTGCTTAACATTTCATATCAATTAGTTTTCTTCTTTAATACATTCTTTTCCAACAGCTGTTGAGTAGACAAATGATATTCTTCGATTCTTCTTTAGGTCCAATATGTGGTATAATAAATTTGTTATCACTAGAGTAGTCTGATTGTTTACTCTCTTACCTTGCAGAAATTTATTATTCTTACCATGCTTATTATATATAAAAGAATGACTAATTTGATTAAAGGAAATTATAAAATCAGAATTTATATTAAATCAAAATAAAATGTTTGAATGAAATACTTTTTATGATTTAATGTTTTACAGTTTTCATGGATTAAGTTTATAAAAACATTTTTAAAACTTTTTTTTTATTTATTCATAAGGCTTGTAGAAACTTACTTGTAGAAAAATTACAAATTACAAATGCTTTTATGTCATTTTAAACATTTGTAAAAAATTTTGAATTTAATCAATGTTTTTTAAAAAATCTTTAATTTAAATCACAGTTTAATCACTGATTTAAATCAACTGGTTAAAATCTTTGACACTCTCCTCAAAATTAATGAGCTGTGGATCTACTTTTTTATGTTTTCAGAATTTAGTCGATTGATTTTGGCTACTTTAGACTTAGCCTTTTCTGTGCGCCTTGGTACCATACTACCTTAACATTCTTCTCCTTTTACCTATGTCAGTCGTAGAATTGACATTGAAACATGGGGCAACCAAATTATTTGTATGCCCTGTGTCCTGTTTTTAGAATTTATATTTAACCTTGTACTTCCCACTCTGAAATGATCCTTGAGTGTCCACCTGAGATTCTAAATTATATCTTTTTTGCCTCGAAATTCTTGTGTATGTTCCACTTTTCAATTTAGTTGGAGGTTATGCATGGTGGCTTTCCATGCTGCATTAGTACTCCGTAAGAACCGCAATGTTATATCACAGATGTAAACAATAAAAAATTCAGTTCAGGTACAGGAACAAAATTAGACTTTTTAAATTTACATCAATTTTGTATGTATTTGTGTTATTCTTGTTAATATTACTGAACTCATGCTTTTACATGAAGGAAGAATAAATTTATTGCTGTGTAAAAATTCAAGATATTGAGGATAACATTGGAGATCACAATCATTTTATCAAATATATTTATGAATTAAGCAAGCCTTTTTTAATTATTAAAATTGCTAAACACGAAATAAAAAAATTCCAGTTTTAGAATTTTTATATGATTTAATAGGTACTTCATGAAGCAAGTCTTCTCAAATAATTTATGAAAAATGTATCTCCTCTTTGTTATTTAAATTTTTATTTAATTTGATTATTTTACTGTATTGTAGGCCTTCATTATAATTTCGATTATATTATTACATTCAAATCACGGTTTAAAATATGTAAACAAAGCAATGACCAGGCATCCACGAAATTTAACATTTTGCACAACCCCTGGTACAAAGCTGTACAGATTTGACATAGTCTGCTATATTTTTTTTTCTAAAAATTATTTCCCCAACAATATAATTTTTACAGTTTTTAAAACAATTCTAGATAATTTTGTTTGTAGATTTCTTTCAAATGTATGCACTTCAAGAATAACCTTCTTTTATATTTACATATATCATCTACAATCCTTTTTTATATGATTTAATGTCGTAAATGTTCATTTATGTGCATTTCTTCATTCTATAACCAAAATATTCAGTTCTCCATAGCGCAATATGGGAAATAATGCACAAATTTTCTTTGATAAATGTTTATGAATTGTACCAAGATTAAACACATTTGTTTATTAAAATTCTCTTTTCATCAAAATAATTTCTTTCTGCTTCATTTCAAAATGCATCATTGTTTCCATGGATGAGGAATTATAGAAATTTTAAATTATAGAAATTGAATAAGTTTTAATTTTTTTATATATGCTGTTTAAAGTGCTTTTACTTATAAAAGATTTATTTATAAATATCTGCTTAATTTTTATTTCTAATATTTATTTATAGTTTTTAATATATACTTTCTACTATCTTCCAAAGAAGAAAGTATTTTGATCGAAATTTTTTGACTTCCAGTTTTTGAAGGATTTACACGTTTTAGGGGTCAAAGATTCTAAAAAACATGTTTTTACAAAATGTCTGTGTGTCCTTATGTCGCCATTCTAACATTAAAAAGTTAATGAACATATGCATAAAATTGAACCAAATTTCTTGTGAATGTTTTTGGCTGTGGCAAGCAGGTAATAGGGGAGAGAGGGGCACGTTTGAATTGGGGGCAACTTGAAACACTACATATTTTCTTTCAAATATTTTTTATTGTACATGGCAATACATTACTACTGCTTCAGTGCAAAATATACCAAGCTGCACTATTTTTTATGCATTATACTGTCTAAGCAAGATATGTATTTTTATCCTTCTTGAATTTAAATTTATGAAAATAAAATTGTAAGATTTTTGATGACAATCTCGTATTTCTAAAATTTAAATTTATTGTTCAGTACTTAAATAAAGATATTAGCTTTAATTTATAAGCTTTGTTTTATTCAAATTTTTAAGCCGAATCGAGTAAATAATTGTAATGCCAAACTTAATGTGATGGGGCACCATTTAACAGAAAAGCTGAGGTACCATTGAACATATAAAACGATGTAGTTTTTTGGGTATATCTAAATGTTATTTTTTTAAATTTTTTTATATGTGAAAATAGGTCAAGAATGCCCAATAACATGGATTTATACTATTAGCAGTTCCCCCTTACTGCATACATAGATTACAACCTCTGAATGCATCAGTGGTGGGAAGTTTCAAACCTAAATTGATGATGGCATTCAAATATTGGGTGATTGTAAATCCTGGATGCTCAATAATGATTCATAATTTAGCAGGACTGTCTAACAAAACTTATACTCTTTCCATTATTCTTTATCTAACAGAATTTTTGGTTTTCATAACGGATAAAACGGAATTTAATGTCAGGAGTCTTCATAAAAGAGAAAATGAAAAATTTTGTTTTCCAGAAGCATCATATATCAGTTTGGGGAATTTCAAGAATATCATTAAAAAAAATTTCACAATCAAACATAACTGAAGAGGCACTCCATACCGTTTCAACGATGAGTTTTGATATCTATTTTGATGGATTTAAGTTTGATTAAATATTAAAAATATTAATAATTTCAATAAAATGTAACTATTTAATTTTATTCATATTACAGTAGAAGATCTATATAATGCAAACCTAAAAAGGCAAGGTTATGAATTATATAGAATTTTACATTATATGAATGATATTTCACACAAGATAAAATTTACCTCATAAATATAGACAAATGTGCCTAAACCATATCAAAATACATTAGAGTATCTTTATACTGCATTCCTTATCAGGATTATACATTTTTATATTATATAGATCATTCCATATTTTGTTAAATATACTTTTTAAAAATGTTCCAAATACACTTATACCCAAATCATTCATTATATTGCTCATTTTTAAAAACATTTATTGTAATAGTAAATTTTTTATTAAGAAGTCCTAAATTAAGTAGATAAAGTTGTAATAATATATTAAATTTAGTTTTCTAGACAGAAGCAGTTTTTTTACAATCTTGAAATTCAAATGCTTCTTCGTGGCAAAGTTAATTGTTTACGTCTGAAAAGTTGTGCGTTATATGGAAATGTGTTATAAAGATCTTCCACTGTACTTTATATTTCTGAAACATAATCAGCTTTTTATATAAAAAAAATCTTTTAATATTTTCATATTATGTTCATGTGTTCAAAGATTTATTTGTTGAAAGGTTTTCTTACAGATGCATAAAGCCGTAAGTGTAGACGAAAATAACATTTATCAAAATAGTCTTTAAAGTGTGAAATATGGAGAAAAATATTTCTTTACAAGAGTTTTGTGGAATAACAACTGCTGACTCTCAGGAAGGAAAATCATTTGTTTGTGAGGTATGTGGGAAGAATTTTTCTCAGAAGTGTAATTTAAAAAGTCACTTGTTAACTCATACTGGAGAGCAAAATTTTATGTGTGACATATGCAACAAGAAATTCACTCACAAGAGTAACTTATGTAGACACCTCTTAATTCATACTGGTAATAAACCTTTTGCATGTGAAATATGCAACAAGAAATTCACTCATAAAAGCAGTTTAAGTGCGCATAGGTTAGCTCATACTGGTGAGAAGCCTTATGTGTGTGAGATATGCAACAAAAATTTTTCACAAAAAAGCATTTTAATACAGCATTTGTTAACTCATACGGGTGAAAAACCTTTTGTGTGTGAGGTATGCAACAAGAAATTGTCACGAAAGGGCAATTTAAGAAAGCATATGTTAGTTCATTCAGGTGAAAGGTTAAGAGAAAAACCTTTTGCATGTGAGCTATGCAACAAGAAATTCTCACGAATGGATCATTTAAAATACCATCTGTTAACTCATACTGGTGAAAAACCTTTTATGTGTCAAATATGCAATAAGAAATTTTCGCTTAAAGCTAATTTAAGTAGGCATGAGTTAAATCATACTGGGGAAAAACCTTTTGTGTGTGAGGTATGCAATAAGAAATTCTCACTAAAGTATGATTTAGGAAAGCATATGTTAATTCATACTGGTGAAAAATCTATTATGTGTAAGCTATGCAACGAGAAGTTCTCAGAAAAGGGTGCATTAAGAAAACATCTGTTAATTCATATTGGTGAAAAACATTTTGTGTGCCATATATGCAACAAGAAATTTTCTCATAAAAGCAATTTAAGCAGGCATGTGTTAATTCATTCTAGAGAAAAACCTTTTGTGTGTCATATATGCAACAAGAAATTTTCTCGTAAAGATTATTTAAGTACACATGTGTTAATTCATACTGGGCAAAAAAATTTCGCTTGTGAGGTATGTAGCAAGAAATTCTCACAAAAGGGCAATATAAGAAAGCATATGTTATGTCATACTAGTGAAAAATCTTTTGTGTGTGAAAAATCCGACAAGAAATCCTCTTGTAACAGTACTATATCAACCATATGATAATCCATGCTGGTGAGAAGCTGGTGGCTTTGGACCACAAAAATTTATAATCCAGATAAGAGACGCAGTATAAAAATACTCTAATGAATTTTGATATTGTTTAGGCATATTTGTGAAGCATGCAATAAAAGATTCACTCATAAGAGTGATTTAAGCATGCATTTCTTTGTTCATTTTGTAGAGATAGTTAATTCATCTTTGTGAATAATTTTGTGTGTGAGGTATAAAATAGACAGTTCTTGTATAAAAACATTCCAAGCTACATGGGAATTTTAAGTCAATAGCTCAAACGGACTGTCATTGGCCTTCTGTTATAACATGTGGTACTAGTGAAGGAGGAGCACAACCCAGTGTTTGTCACGCTTCCTGGATCCAAAATATACCATTGTTCAATATGGTCACTGAAGTAAGAAAACTCGAATTCAAACACTATACTGTGTGATCATATCTGCGAGTCCCCCCCCCTCCTCCTGAAGCATTAAATGAACCAGACATTCTTATTTTTGCCAGTCTCTAGAACATATCCAGTAGTGTAGGTTTGCAGATGTGTTATTGTTTTACCAAATGATTTCAGATGTGGAAATTATTAAAAATTGTCATAAGCCATTCTACAATAGATCTAACATGAGGTATTTTCTTGCTGGAATGAGAAGTTGCAGATTGATGTTTGTGCGATATGCGGCATAAACATTTTAGCGTTTTTCTCTTTGCCAGGCACTAGTGTTATGTATACATTTACATTAGGGGAGACGATAGTTATTTCCGAGTGATGCCACCTTAAACCTAAAATGTTTATAGAATGACAAAACTCACAGCGGACTGGAAATTAAAGAAAACAAGAAAAGATGCCATATAATAACTTAATATAGCTGATATTGTTCTGATATTTAGAAACAGTCATATATACTGTCTAATCCCATTCTAAAATTTTTACATTTCTGTTTTGAAATATGTAAACCTATTTTAAAATTAAATTGCGTGATGTTAATTTGCCATATCTTTTTCCTTGGAAACGGCGTGGGTATTTTTTAAAAATGAATATGCAATATTAATATGTTTTAGATGAAGCGAATAAGACTCACCTGTTTTTAGTAAAACTTTTTTTAAAATATAATATGTATAAAAAATGAGACTATACTTTTTAGCCAATGACTTGTCACTTTCTGATGAAATTCCCTTTTCTGTATTCATTCACAGGCTCCACGTTTCATCATTCAACTTTTGTGGGAAAATATCTGATATTGAACTTGGCGCTATGGTTTACAGCTTTGAAATACTGAACATAACTACCAAGGTTTTAAACTCGCTGGTTATTTTATGTTTACTTTCAGGTGTCTCTTTTGATTTGTTTTATGTCTGTTAATAAAGAATAATTGACTTTTATTATCAGTTCCTTTATAATTTTTATCACTTGACAAATATTTTATAAAACATAAAACAAAATATATTTTATATAAGTGCTACATTTTTTTCAAATATAAAAGATCTCCGCGAAGTCTGAAGAAACTAAAATACCAGCTAATTATTATACATACGGAAAGAGTATGCCAAAATTCGTCAATCAGTAAAAAGTGGGTTTACTATTAAAAGATTTTTAATTTATATTTATAAAGTATTTTTATATTTGTAAATATATTTTAACTTATGATTTTTCAGCATTTTAATGAATCGGTTTCTAAACTGTAAAAAAAAACTGTTCTACTGCTAATTTTCAAAAAGCATAATGCAGTGATTGATGAAGTATTTTAGAGCAGTTACTCATAAAATTTTCAGTTAAAATTGATTCAGTTTACAGCGGTTATTAGCATAATAAGAATATTTATGCATGTCAGCTGTTGATAATAATTATAATGCTAACACATTTTTATTTTCCAAATTTTACAATATGTAAACATTCAGTCAGTATTGATTACATGGTCACCGATGCGATCCTGAAAAACGTGAGCTTATATGCGGTGTAAAGAAGCATTTTAATTCAAGAAATTAAATATTATCAATAAGTTAACTAAATTAGTAAAATAATCTACAAATAAACTTTGAAGATATAATTTATAATATAAAAGTCATAAACAAAAATTGATTTTCATTTAAATTTTTGAATTGATGTGTATATTCATAGTAGTTAAAACAATCTTTTTTACATGTTTATTTTTAATGTATTTGTTAAAATTACTTTTTCTTATTCAAAGATAGTTTTAAAATGCTTCTCTGTGCATTTGGGATTAGTAGAAAATATCTGAAACTATTTGGTGCTTTAAAAACTTCTGATCGTGTTATCACTTCAGCTTCGCTTTCACTGCCATTATCGTTGTTTCCATTAGTGTTTATATTTAAAACATTGGAAACAATTTCCCGAATAGAAACTTCACCATGACTTTTCCCCATATCACGTCAGTTGCGAGTATCTAGAAAAGAAACAGCAATATGCATTAAGAATATTTTAACACGGCTTTCCCTTCATTCAATAAGCAATCTTTTTGGAGGATACATAACAGCAAAGGCGTATGTGTTACCACTCGCGGGTTAACCCTTAAGAAATAATCTTATTGTTAACAACTGCTTGTGTCAGTTTGTAATGTAGTGATCATATATTGATCATATCATAATTTTTGTGCAAATCCTTATACGAATACATAATCATCATTGTCGTCGTCTTCAAACGATAATTCTTCACTTTCTGGAAATCAAGGATGACTAAAACAATCTCAGTTGTCTTCTTCAATGCCATACTCCAACTTTATGTAACACAAGGCATCTAATACCGTTACGCGATGCTTCTTTTTTCTTAACAATGACAGCAATGAAATATTTTGAAAGTAGCTTTTCAATAATTTATCCTAAAATTTTGAATAATCACTTTATCTAATGGTTGTGCAACATAAGTTCGTTTTGGACGCAAGAAAACTAGATCAATCGAATTTAAATTGGGAATCAAGCAGTGGGCATTACTGTTGTCAACAGTTATAGCAACTTTTTTTTCGTTCATCCAAATTCTATAGAAATGCTCTTTTCCCTAAATACTTGCTGTCATCCAGGTCTTTCGGTTTTCATCGTATGATGCAATAAAAAATTTACAGTTTTTCAAACAACGAGGCTTGAGAAAGTTATCAATAACTAAAGAAGTCAATTTCTCCGAGTTATCCATATTCGCTGCTAATAAAACAGTTACTCTTTGTTTTCTTACATTCCCACCACTTTTTTTCTTATAAGTAACAGATTTATTTAGGAAAATATAATAAAGGAACCCACATTCTTCGGAATTAAAAACATCACAAGGTTTGTACCTATCAAGATTGTCCATTAATACTTACTCCTGCGATTTTTTCGTACATTATTATAAACATTAGCAGCTTCACTAAACATCTGTAAAAGAAAAGAATTTTCCGTAATTTAAGTCGTTGTAACCTAACTTTGCTGGCAGTAACATTCAGTTTTCCTAGTTCAGCAGCAATATTTAAAGACTTTTCTTTTACGACAATCCATTATAGTGGAAGATTCTGGATCTGGCATATTTTATTGAAGTGAAAAGATCTTTCTCAACATTCCCAAATGCTGAAAAATATTTTGCCGTTTTCTCTTTTGATTGATTATATCTTTCTGATAAACAAGATATGAACCCTTAATTGTTATTCGTCGTCGTTTTCCCTATTCCACGATTCTTCACAAAAGCTTCTTCCATAGATTCAATTTTTGAAGTTTTCTATCAATTTCTTTTTTTTCACTATTGACAAATTTTTGTTTTGCTGACATATTTTATTCATATATGAGAATCAACAAATAAACGAACATTTTACATGCAACGACAAATAATGAAAAATACAAAAAATAAAATGATTTGATTTTTCTCATCACAAATTCAATTTTTCTCATGCATCAATTCTTATTCGGTCACAAGAGGTAATGGTATGCTTTACCAAAATTGGTATCAAATGCCACAGTTGAGGGGAAAATTCCTAGAGCTTTCGAAACTCATACCGACAGAGAAAAGCGCCTATAAGAATGGACGCCATCTGGCATGCAATATAATCGCGATCTCTAAAGCTCCGTTTAATAAGGAAAAGCTCACCACACCGTTCTACAATCTATAAAAATGTCAACTGATCTTTCTTCACCATGTGGAAGTTCGTATTTGTGATTTCAAACACAAGCACGGTAGATTTAGCGATTGGGAACAAACTTCAAGGAAAAAGTTCCCTCGTTCAGTATACCCATCCACTTCTTTCTAAAGTTCACGAACAATAAAAAGTACCGCGTGACTAATATAAAGAAGCATACAATTAAAGGCAGTTTAATGATACGTTCATTCGGCACTTTACACTCTAAAAAGAGGAAGTATGGAAAGATATCTACCAATAAAATATTAGAGAAAAGGGGACCATATATCCGACAGAAGCCATTAGAAACTGACCATATATTTTAACACACAATATCTATTCTGTCAGTACGGATTTACGAAACAGAATTTTTCTGTAGAAAATTTCTCACACCTTGTTTTTACTAATATTACAAGTTTGACTTGCTTAAAAGGCGTACAACCAAGTGAGTGAAAATGTGTCGAAGATAGGATTCGAATAAGGGTCATTCGTATAACGCACCGACGTCCTACCAATTAAGCAGCTTCGAACGATACACAGCCTGGCACTTCTCTATATCATATGTTGACAAAGCTACGATTTCAACATAGATTCGAATATTTTTCCATGAGCCAGCAATTCTGGAGCAAACCCGAAACCAACGTATGATTGTGAGAAGTGCCAGGCTGGGTATTTTTCCAAATGGCTCAATTGACTATGAAACTAAGAAAGATAAGGAAAGAGTACCGGTCTACGGATCAGCTCCCAAGAAAGCCGAGAATTCTGGGATAGGTGTGAACCGGAAACTGTTGGCAACCCGGTTGGTATTGGCGCTAACTTGGCATGTGTTTTACCGGTTTTGCCGTTCGCTATAGCAGCACTCGTCACTTATAGTCCGGGAGCCGACCGTCGATTTTCCTATGTATCGAGTACAAGGACCGGATATACATCAAAATGTAGCTTTCAAAGTGCACATTAAGAATATCACTGGCTGCCAGGTCATATCCTGCCGGAACACAAGGCAGCTGCACTTTTATGACGTCAATTTTGAATGTTTGCCTATGTATCGAGTACAAGGACCGGACATACATCAAAATGTAGGTTTCAATGTGCACGTTAAGAATATCACTGGCTGCCACATACATCAAAATGTAGATTTCAATGTGCACATTAAGAATATCACTGGCTGCCACATACATCAAAATGTAGATTTCAATGTGCACATTAAGAATATCACTGGCTGCCAGGTCCTATCCTGCCGGAACCCGGTGGCAGCCGCACTTTTATGACGTCAATTTTGAGTGTTTGCCTATGGATCGAGTACAAGGACCGGACATACATCAAAATGTAGGTCTCAATGTGCACATTACGAATATCACTGGCTGCCATGTCCAACCATGTAGGAACCCGCTAGCAGCCGCACATTTATGATGTCAATGTTGAGTGTCTGCCCATGTATCGAGTAGAAGGATCCGACATACATCGAAATGTAGGTCTCAATGTGTACATTAAGAATATCACTGGCTACCAGGTCCTATCCTGCCGGAACCCGTGGCAGCTGCACTTTTATGACGTCAATTTTGAGTGTTTGCCTATGTATTGAGTACAAGGACCGGGCATACATCAAAATGTAGGTCTCAATTTGCACATTAAGAATATCACTGGCTGCCAGGTCCAAACATGTAGGAACCCGGTGGCAGCCGTACATTTATGAAGTCAATTTTCAGTGTCTACCTATGTATCGAATTCAAGGTCCGGACACACATCAAAATGTAGGTTTCAAAATGCATATTAATAATATAAGGATCTACTTTGTCCAGTTTTACCGAATCAGGTGGCAGCAACACTTTTATGACATCTATTTTGAATGTCTACCGATGTATCGAATTTAAGGACCGTATATAAATAAATATGAAGGTTTAAAAGTGCACATTAATAATATCATGGTCTGCCATGTCCAATTCTGCCGGAACCACGTGGCAGATTAATTTTTTTCGTCAATTTTGAGTATTTACCTATGTATCGGACCTGGCAGACAGTGATGTTATTAATATGCACATTGAAACCTACATTTAATGTATGTGGCAGCCAGTGATATTCTTAATGTGCACATTGAGACCTACATTTTGATGTATGTCCGGTCCTTGTACTCGACACATAGACAAACACTCAAAATTGACGTCATAAAAGTGCGGCTGCCACCGGGTTCCGGCAGGATAGGAACTGGCACCCAGTGATATTCTTAATGTGCACATTGAAATCTTTATTTTGATGTATGTGGCAGCCGGTGATATTCTTAATGTGCACATTGAGACCTATATTTTGATGTATGTCCGGTCCTTGTTCTCGATACATAGGCAAAGACTCAAAATTGACGTCATAAATGTGCGGCTGCTACCGGGTTCCGGCAGGATATGACCTGGTAGCCAGTGATATTCTTAATGTGCACATTGAAATCTACCTTTAGATGTATGTAGCAGGCAGTGATATTCTTAATGTGCACATTGAATCCTACATTTTGATGTATGTCCAGTCCTTCTACTCGATACATGGGTAAACACTCAAAATTGACTTCATAAAAGTGTGGCTGCCACCAGGTTCCGGCAGGATAGGACCTGGCAGCCAGTGATATTCTTAATGTGCACATTGAGACCTACATTTTGATGTATGTCCGGTCCTTGGACTCTATACATAGGCAAACACTCAAAATTGACGTCATAAATATGCGGCTGCCACCGGGTTCCGGCGGGATAGGACCTGGCAGCGAGTGATATTCTTAATGTGCACATTGAAATCTACATTTTGATGTATGTGGCAGCCAGTGATATTCTTAATGTGCACACTGAAACCTACATTTTGATGTATGTCCGGTCCTTGTACTCAATACATAGGTAAACACTCAAAATTGATGTCATAAAAGTGCGGTTGCCTTTTGTTCCGGCAGGATAGGACCTGGCGCCAGTGATATTCTTAATGTGCACATTGAGACCTACATTTTGATGTATGCCCGGTCCCCTGGTCCTCCTGCCGACAGTTGGCTCCCGGACGTCGCGAATAATCGTCGCGATTAAGCGCACCTAACTATTGGCATGCTCACGGAATGCTGGGATATGGATGAACCTCACAGAAATCTGGTGGCATCGACTCTCTCCCTGCTTCTAATGGGAAACAGGCTTCTTCTTACTTCCCTATCTTTCTTAGTTCCATTCAATTGACAGAACACCGTTGCGCTTTACCGATGACCCAGGTTCGAATCCCTACTTGGACATTTTTCACTCTGTTCACTGTACTTCTTTTATACAATTAAAATTTAAAATATTAGTGAATGCAAGGCGTAAAATTTTTCTACAGAAAAATCACCATATATTACAAAAATGTATTAAAATTCATCGATGCTCTATTATCTTTGGTTTCGAGTTTTTTTACCCAGAGTTGGTGTCTAACACAAAAATATCCAATCGTGTGTTGCATTTGAAGTCTTGCCAACATTCGATAGTGTAAAGTAACAGGCTGGGTATCGTTGTTCAGCACGTCCAAGGTTGTTGGTGCGTTTTCTGTGTGCCCCAGAATCAGACACTCATGCAAAAATACTCTATCTTGTACTGCTGTTAAAGTCTTGCTAACATATGATAGCGCCAAGCTAGGTATCGTTCTAGGTGGTTCAGTTGATAGAACGCCCGTGCGCTGTATCGATGACCCGGGTTAAAGTCCCGGCTAGGATAATTTTTCGGTCTGTTTGAAATATTATTAAAACTTTTAAGTTAAATCATTGGTGTATAAATAATTTAAAAAGGAAATGGAATGAGTAAATGATTAAAGACAACAAGCGTTCAGGATGTGTGACATTAAAAGACGACAAAAGCCAAGATAGAATAACAAGTTTATTAATACATAAGAAATTAACAACTGTACACATAAACTAGATAATTTTGACTTAGTAATGTATCACAACAAAATGCCTGCAGTAACATTGCAACAGATTGATAGAAAAACATTGCAGTTTAATTCACATTAGTGTAAAACATTAATGTAACATCTACCGAACTCAACTAAGTTGATGATTGAACACGGAGAATAAAATACGGGAATGCTAAAAGCTGAAAAGAAAAGAAATAGAAACGCTATTAAACTTCATGTTTAACCTTCCTTCGGGCGTGCCGTTGTAAAAAGTGCAACATTCACTTTCTTTTTTCGCTAAAACAAAATTCAAGCAGTAGAGGGTGTTAATAACCATTTGTATTCGTTTTTTGGATCTCTTTACTCAGTTTCTGAAAGTTATTTGTACTTCAGATTGCGCAATTATCTGCACATGTCATTTCAATCTATTAACAGTGCATGAAATGCACAAGGCTTATCTGCAAACAGCCTTAAAAAGCTTTAATCTTGAAAACCTTAAGCTTGGTATGTGAAGCGATTGATATAGATTAAATATAGGACAAATTCTATAAATCTAAAATTATTTAATTTTTGTTTAGTTATCCATTCATAGTTTTTATTCTTTGTGATTGTAGTAGTAAGTAGCATTTTATGCATCGAAACTCCTGCTTTAGTATGTTATAACAAAATAAGTGTATTGCGGAATACTTACATAAATTGTGATCAGAGATAACTTATATGGTATTTGAAAGTTAAATTATTTGTAAAATAAAATAAAGCAGTAACAATTGATTCTTTTTTGCCTGTTGTACAATTTACAACGCGCACCCGCTCATATGATGAAAATTTGCACACCCGGCGAAAGGTTAAAACAACAAAGAAATTTTAGCTAATTATTAACCTAATTACAGTCTCATACTATTTCACTTTTCTTCCTGAAAATTTTTTTTAAGTGATTGCTATTTCTCTCACTAAGACCTATTCGAAGATATTCAGATATCTCGAAAATTTTCTAAATAACTTTCTCTTTCTTCCAACCTATGCTCTGGTCGTAGTCTAGATGCTTTATTTGGAAGGCGGGTACAGTTACAATGATTTTTTGCATAGGGAAGGATGAATTTTTTGCATTGAATATGCCAAATCTGTCTTTACATACACTTGAGACTAAAATCTAGGAATTATGTTTTCTATTGAAGCTATACCGTTAAGAGCCTTTACTATATATACTTCTTAATTCAGAAGTATCACATGTTATTTTTCCAAACAGAGGAGGGTATGACAAATAGAAGAGAAAATTCAAAGAATTAAATGGCAAATAAAAAAATAAAATTAAAAAAAATTTAGGTAGGAAAAGAGATCTATATATATATATATATTTTTTTTTTTTTTTTTTTTTTTTTTTTTTTTTTTTTTTTTAGCAGAAATTGGTCAAAATGCAAAAGATCCTCATCCAACATACTTCACTGCACATATTAGAAATAGTGTCTTAAAGGTAAGGAAAAGCTATGTTTTTGATTAATTCTAAAGAATTTCCAAAACTTTACACTCATGTCTATGGGACATCACAATCAGGTAACAGAACATTTTGGTTCTTTCTCCAGCAAGCTGAAATTTTATGATAATGAAAAATATGATATATTTTTACAGGGAACATTATCAAGTTTGCTCAATAACCAAAAATACTTAAAACACGGACCAAAATTTTTGTTACGCACACAAATTTTGTATGGCAATTGAATACCTCAAAAACAAAATTACTATCGCAAAGCAATAAGAAATCATACTGATAATAACAGATATACTATGAGCTAATAAAAAATGGTTTGCAAACAGAAAGAAAATGTAAAGAGATAAATTACTTTTTTGACTAAATTACTATGTAAAAAATGAGGTATGTAATTGTATTTTTAAAGTAAATATTCACTATTAAACAACAAAATTGAAGCAGATTTTCATTGGTATTATTTAATTAGAATTCCAATAATGACATGATGATTTACATGATGTTTAAAAATAAATCTAATAATAAATCTAGTTCTTTAAATTATTCCGTTAGAAAAAAGTCATTAAAGAATATAAACAAGAAAAATGTAAGGGTATTTTTTTCTTCATCTATAATATTATGTTGTTCGGCGATGTAAAATTTTCCCAGTCGCAATCGGCTGTGCATTACAAATTTTACTGTATTGTTAAAAATGTTATATTTCTTTTGTTTTAATTTAAAATGATAATGTAGTACAAAGCAACAATTTCTGCGTGCTTCTGCATTTCAAACTTTGCTCATATAATCATAGATACCTAATTACCTTAAATAGTGTAATTAATAGGAGCACCAGTTATTTGAAAACAAATAAATTTTAGGAGTTGCCACATACATTTTTGCACATTTTCAAAACTGTTGAAAGTGTACATACTATTTTGGATGTGTGCTACATAAGATGTAAACTTTTTACTCATAAGATGACATTTTTTACGTTATTAGTAGTATGTAGATTAATGCATAGTGATGAGATCAAAGAAAATTTCACCAATTTAAGTGTATGATATAAATTTCTGATTTATAGCTAATGGAAAATATTATGATAAAGCAAAGCAGATTTAATACAACTTAAAAATTAAAACTGAAATGTTGGACAGTAGCAAGAATCAAGAAATTTAATTACATATCAATTAAGCTCTACAGAAAGTTTTTCAACATAAATATGCTTGATCAATCAAGGAAAAGAAATTTAATCATTTTATGCAAATTTGACTTGCAGGAGACGATATTTTTAAGGTGTCACTGAACAAAAATTATTTTACAGAATTTTTACTTTTTGTTGCAATTTTTTTTTATTTACATTTTTTTCTTACTTCTTTATGATAGTGGGCCACAAATTTTTGATTATGCAAAGCATATAGTTATGGTTTTGTCCACAAATGAAGTACAAACATGTAATAGAAAAAAAATACATTTACACAAACTTAATATAATAATAATGATACAAACAACACACATAAATAGAAATATCTGATAGAATAGATTTTGTTGCATAACGAATTTCACTTTACATTGCATAGCAAAAAAAGGCAAGGATCAGCTACAGATATCTTCGCATATAAAGTAATATAATATATATGTATATACAAAGATAAATTTTGCTCCTATGTACTATGTATACATATTATGGATACATTAATTCAAACATTTGTCAGAATTTTATAATTGAGCTTTGAAATTCATTTTTAGAGATAGCTATTTCAGAGAAATAACATTTGTTCATAGTGTTCAGTCTAGGAGAGAATTTTTGAAAAATAGCTCACTAAAGGGTAGTACACTCATAATACTATCTAAAAAAATCACACTCTCACATCTTTTTCAGAAAAAAAAATACATTTAACTGGTTTGTTTAAAGTCCCCTTACATTTATAGAATTTTTTGATACTTTCTTCACAATTGATTGAATTTCGATATTTTTACCTATTATGGACTAATTTCGCAATTTTATCCCTGCAACCTATTAATTTCAAATTTTTATCTGCAGTCAACTGGAAAATTTCTCAATTTTGCTTCGATGATTAACTGCCAAATTTTGTAATATTTTGACTAAATGATTCTGCGACCGACTGATAAATTTAATGATATTTTTTTTTTCACTGATTGTTGAATTATTCAGTTTTCTCCTGTTTTGGATTAGAAAACTTGTGAGTTTTAGAAAACCTCAAACTGAACATTCATGGGCATGTTCGCCAATTCAGAATACATACTCAATAAGTTTTTAATTAATAATTTGCCTAATTGTCAAAAAATAAACTTGGATTACTGGTAACAGTACATTAGCCAACTACTTTAAATTTTGTTTTCTGCAACTTTATCTTTAAGCAGTTTTTAAGGTATGCCTTTTTTTCTGCATCAATAAATTTTCTGAAAATAAAATTAGACAGTAAAACGGAATTAAGTAGATCAAAACAGAGAAATTGAGATGAATTTATAATTTCAACAATTTAAGTGCCCTATAAGTATAACACTTTAAGTATAACAAACCTTCAAAAATACATCTTGAATCTTTAATTCATAGATAAAAGGTTTTTCTCCCATTACTATGGATGCTTAGATTTTTTTCACATAATCATTACATGAAAATTCATTACAGAACAAGTATATCACAAATTGATTTTCTTTTATCTAAATCACAAGATGGCTTAGATTACTGGTCTTTGTAAATATTTGGAAATATATCTCGAAAAAAAAGTATTCTTTTGCATAAGAAAAATTACGATTTTTTAAATGAATAAATCCTTTAGAACTTATTTTACACACAAAGTGTTTTGGTTTTAAAAGGAAATTGTAAGTTTTTGAAGCACGTTTAAGATAAATATGTTTAAACCTATTTCGAACAAAATGTCTCTCATACATATGAATTAATGTTTGTTTTCTTAGATTACTAATATGGAAAATCTTTTTGAACGTATTTCACAAACAAAGTTTTTATTTTGTATGAGAGAGGTGATGTTTTTTTTAAAAACACCCTTGGTGAAAAAAGCTTTTGAAAATATTTCACAAATGAAAGATTTTTCTTTTGAATTAGTCAAGAGGTGACTTTTAAAATTACCAATGAGGTAAAATCCTTTAGAAATATTTCACAAATAAAAGATTTTTTTGCTTGTATGAATCTTTAAGTGACTTCTTAAATAATTAATTCTAAGAGAATGCTTTTGAACATATTTCTCAAACAAATGGTTTTTCCTTATTATTATGTGAGATAAAATGTTTTTTAAAATATTTTTTTGTAGAAAATCTTTTTAAACATATTTCACATTCAAAAGGTTTTTTTTCTGCATGAGTCAAGAGATGATTTTTCAGATTATGTCTGTGGAAATACCCTTTAGAACATATTTCACAAATAAAAGGTTTTTTGTTTGTATGTGTTAACATATGACTTCTTAAGTTACTATCATGAGAAAATCCTTTTGAACATATTTCACAAATAAATAATTTTTCTTTGCTATGAGAGAAATAATGTTGATTTAAACCATCTTCCCGAGAAAATCCTTTTGAACATATTTCACAAACAAAAGGTTTTTCTTTTGTATGAGTCAAGATGTGACGTTTTAGATTACAACTCAGAGAAAATCCTTTTGAACATATTTCACAAATAAAAGGTTTTTCTTTTGTATGAGTCAAAAGATGACGTTTTAAATTGACACTCAGAGAAAATCCTTTTGAACATACTTCACAAACAAATGGTTTTTCTTTTGTATGAGATAAGTAATGCTTTTTAAAAGAATCTTTGAGAGAGAATTCTTTTGAACATACTTCACAAATAAAAAGTTTTTCTTTTGTATGAGTCAAGAGGTGACTTGTCAGATTAGAACACTTAGAAAATCCTGCTGGACATATTTCACAAATAGATAGTTTTCTATTTGTACAAACTGAAAGGTTCTTCTTTATATCATCACTTTGAGCAATGGAGTGCTCTTTATTTGTAAAAAGTTGTTCGTCTGTATCCATTGATATTTTTTCAAGGTAAATTTATTATTTTCAGATCCCAAAAGCAACTTCTTTCATATACCAGTATGAAGAGCGAGTGCGTCCATCTACATTAAACAGAAATAGTTTATTCTCCTTTAATAAATACAGATGTAGATTTAACCTGCTCTGAAATCTAAAAAAAGGCAAAAAAGTACAATTTTAATGAATCGCAATAAAATTTTACTTTATTAGGATTGAGATTTGACAAAGTTCTAATTCTTCAGGTAGTAGAATATTTATACAGCAAAATGATTATTATTTACAAATATTTAAATTAATATTCAATGATTAATAATGTAAACTGAACTAATTTTATCAATATGTATTGGATCATCCCAAGTATATAATGGATTATGAATATTTAAGAAAATTTTATTTAAATTTCGTAAATCTTTCTGTCATAGAATTCTTAATTGTTTATAAAAAAAATAACAGTGCAAAAATATGCTTATTCATCCATGGGAATTGTTTCAGCACCTGTAAATGGAAAATAGGGTGCATAAAATTATCAAAAAAGGAAAAAAAATTACTAATATAAAGCAACCACAAATGATGGGACTACTGTTTTCTCTTTGTGACATCATGAACCTATAATAAAATTTTTCATTTTCTACAAAATTAACAATGAAAAAAATATACTTATCAGTACATTAAAACAGTTTCAGCAACTATAGTTGGAAAAAAGTGTATTTGCAGGGAAAAAAAATCACAAGTAGTACGAAGCACACACAAGCAATGATACTAACGTTCTTCCTTTTAAGACATAATGATCCTATTGCTCTTAAATTAAGGGCAAATTTACAAACAAAGAATCCCATCAACAAATCTATCTATTGCATCATTGGTTTAGCCATCATTGAGGAAATTAATATAGCAGTTTATACATATAATATCGCATGAAATTACTTGTAGTACTAACATATCACACATGAGTCATTCATAAACAATTTAGATCTAGACACACGGCAGTGTGTCAGCCAAGTTCACAGAGTAAAAGACGACACACTGGCCGTGGGTTATATTACACGAACCATTTCGGGTCACTTTTGACCCCTCAATAACTTAAATGGACCTTATGCACACAAGCTGAGATCGAGGCTAAATTTCGTCTGCTGGCTGTATTTACTGGCGGGGTTTAACATAGCAGTCTATGGAGTGTGAGTTAT
Source organism: Maratus speculifer (assembly GCA_964019185.1). NCBI lineage: Eukaryota > Metazoa > Arthropoda > Arachnida > Araneae > Salticidae > Maratus > Maratus speculifer. The sequence goes on along the minus strand of CAXHSM010001376.1, from coordinate 43,758,695 downwards.
TAATGCTTGTTTGTCAGTAATACTGGAAAAGAATTCTTTGTTGAAGCACCATATACTTAATATATTGTAATATAAATTCAAAATTGATGTTCTGCTTGCAAGAAAATTCTCTAAATTTGTAAATTTTCCTTTAAAATGTATCCAGAAAGGCTGAAGTCGTCTGCTAGCGATGTTTGCGCCTGCGCATTCAGGAATTCTGGCGATGCAGTGACTAGAATAACAGGTTAGCATACCGCCAGCTCTGGCGTGTGACGTCACGTGCATAAGGTCCATTCTATTTGACCTACACGCTTGAAATTTTTTGTGTCGTGTAAGACCATCTTCTAATTTCCAAACCTATAAATTTTTTAAAAAATCTTTTACCGTTCACGAGAAATTGACGTTCTAAAACCACTATTTTTATCACTGACTTACTCATCAAAATGTTTGACTACTTCCATGTGACTTAGGAAGTTGAAATTTGCTGTGAAAGTAGGTTATTGGATCTATAAATAGGAAAAAAACAGAAATCCCCATTAATTAAACATTAATGATTTGTTAGAAGATAAATTATTGGATTACAATGGAAGTTTATGAGAATTTCACAAAATACCAGAAATAGTGCCAAGTTGGCGTCACTTTTGGCGAGTATCGAAGCTAATCTCTGAAACTACCGAGCCGATTTCAAAAGTAATGGTACCAAAATAATGGCGTTTGCCCCGGTTCAAAGATAGACTATATCTTATGTCTGTGCCCTTAACTAAAAAGGGTTCAGAAGCCAAAAACATTCTAACAATGTGATTTTGTTTTACTAAAGGGCGTAGAAGCACAAAATTCGGCATGTTAATTATTTATAAGATATAAATGATCACTAATGACATTTGCTAAAAAATACCAAATTTAAAAGGGGTGAAAATGCGCGAAAAGCATTCTAAAAATGTTCTAAATTGGGATTTTTAAGCAATCTCAGCAAACAACAAACCAATCTTAAAAGTAATAATATCAAAATGATGGTGATAGTCCTTGCTCCAGCATAGGCTACATAGGCGTAGCCAGCCTTTTGAACGGGGGAGGGGATGCCCAAATTTTTCAATCTAAACATGTTGGGTAGAAACAATATCTTATGTAGCAAAACCTAATAAATCGGAACCTTATAAAACCTATCGAATTTCCGTTTTAGACAGGTTTTAATTTGCGGAAGGTATATTTGTGTGGTACTTCTTTTAGAAATGACCCAAATGCAATTTTTCATTGCGTGAAGAAGCATGAGAAGTTTCTCAAAACTAAATCTAATGGATAAGAAAAAGATATATAAACATAGATAAAACTTGAGAGATATAAAATAGAGATGAGTTCGGGCTCGTTTTTCGAGGCTCGGGCCCGCCCGAGCCCGACGATTTTAAACGCGAGCCCTCTCGAGCCAGAAACTAAAATTATACGAAACAAAATTGTATGGTATTTTAAAAATGTTTCAAAAGTGATATCTCATTTTTAAAAACTTCTTACATAGATATAATTTTTAAATGCAAATTTAAATCCAATCTTATCAAAATCCGTAGAAAATAAAAATATACTCCATATACGGTTAATGATCTCGCATTTTTTTCTCCTTTTGAAACCTTTCCGGCACACTGTGCCTCATCTAGGATACCTAATTTTTATTCCAAACATGCAAACGGCACCAATAATATTTTAGAAACTATTTACTTTTACAATAAATGCTTAAATTAAGGTTTTCAAAATATCTAAAAAATTCGTTTGTGAATTTCGGTGTCAATCGATAATTTTTCATTAACAGATTTTGCCCGTTCCGTAAAGGGTTAACAAAGAAATTCGATGGACACGTTTATATTTAATGAATAAGTGCATGAAATTTGCAGAAAAAAATTCTATTTGTAAACTGGCGAATCAAACAATGTTCTTCAATTTTCTGTAAAAAGTGTACATCTTTCATTATAATCGATTCCTTTCTCATAACAATCTTCTGTGATTGACAGGTACCTGAAAGTCAACGTAAATTTAAAAAATCGACATTGTTATTTTAAAGGTCCGATGCTTTTATAGAAAAAGAGAAACCACTGATCGATTACTTTCTATCGGAATAACATGGTAATCATGTTTACTTACTGAGGAAAGTGAAAGTGAGAAAAGAACAGCGTCCCCAGCATGATGACATATATATATAACAATCACTAGAGTAATTTTCAAATGAAAAACAACTATAATTCGTGTACAAACGAAGATTAGATAATTTGCAAACCTCCAGATATTTTTCGTATACCAAAAACAGAAGAAAATATTATCTTGACGTTATATAACTAAATAATAAATAAATAAACGATACCATTAAAAAATATTTTCTGCTAACGAAATGCCAACAAAAAGCAAATTCATTGTTGTGTTTGTTTTGATTGCCGCTATATAAATAGATCGTCGCTGGATATTCCGTAGACATAAATCTGTAATCATCACAAATTTTCCTTTGAAACAACTACGAAATAATAAAATAAATAATAAAGCATTCAGTTATCCTGTCATTTTGATAAAAAAGAATTAAAATGAGTTGAAAAGGAATAAGTAGGCAACTTTAAGTGGAAAAAGTTCTTTCAATCTTTTCTACACATGAACAAATAATTTTTTCCGGCTTCAGATAAATGAGCACGGGCCCGTCCGAACCTGAGGACTAGAGTAAGACTAGAGCCCGACTGAGAGCTCAGGCTCGGGATGAGCCCGTCTCATTTTTAATTTAAAACAAAGATTTCTGTAAACATAAATCTATAATTATCACGAACTTTCCTTTCAAACAGCAATGAAATACTGAAATAAACAAACACGACTTTAGTTCTCCCGTCATTTTGATCAAATCAGCATTAAAATAACTTGTAGTACGCAATTTAAAGTGAAAAAGAGTTCTTTCACTATTTTTTACACATAAATAAATAAAATTTTCCGGTTTAAAAAAAATGAGCCTGTACGAATGTCAAAATTTGGTCACAAAAAACGAAATTTAACGTTCGAACCAACCAACCTCCATATTAATTTGAATTTTGCGTAGCGTTATTTCTCATTTTCAAAAGAAGCAGACTTGTAAACTTCCCCACCCCCTCCGTTCTCCTGGCTAATCACATAGTGGAATTATCGTTTCATATCTGTATTTCCTTTCAGCTTTTTTTTGCTCCTATCTAGACTTTAAATTACAAAAGCAACGATATAAATAGTTTCTATTCTTGTCGAGAATTGACACTATTTTTTTATGGAATTACAAAAACATTCATGAAAAAGAACGGCGTTAAAAAAAACTTCCATAAACAAAATACATCAAATTGTAAAACCAACTTTTTGACTTACAGTGATTAATACAGATTCTAGTAAATAGCCTAGTTTTAAAAAGATAAACAAAATAATTTTCTTAAAAAAAAAAAAAAAAAGAATCTGGGTCTTTTCTTTTATCACATTTTGAAACATAGACTGTTAGTTTTGATTAACTAATTGAACTAACTTTGCATTCATTTTTCTTTATTTTTCTTTTATAAATTTAGATTTTTTAAAATAATCAATCTTGGATCTGCGCGAGCGGGGGGGGGGGGGGGTTGCCCGGGCACCCAGGGCACCCCCCCCTGGCTACGCGCATGGGCTATATCTTATGTCGATGCCACTAATCCAAAAGAGTAAAAGAGCAAAATACGTTCTAAAAATGCGATGTCTGTATGTTAAAGGCCTAGAAACATAAAATTTGACGTGTTCATTACTTATAAGATAAATGATCACTAAGAATATTTGTTAACAAATACAAAATTTAAAAGAGATACAAATGCTCTAAAAAAGTTCTAAAAATCTTTCTATATAGCAATATTTAAGCAATTTTGGGAAGTTAACGAACTGATTAAAAAAAAAAAAAAGATGTCAAAATGATGGCGACAGCCCTTTCTCTAACAAAAGTATTGGATAAATTACCAGATTACAATGGGAATCAATGGGAATTTGGCGAAATACCAGAAATAGCACCAAGTTAGCATCTCTTTTGGCGCGTAATTTTTGTAGTCAATTTGACGATATATCGCCAAATCGGCGACAAACTTTTCTGGTCGACGAGGTAATCAAGTAGTACCCAATCATGTTAAAGAAACATTTTTATTAGTGGAATTTAAAGGAACATAAGCAGTCCAAATGTTAAAATTTTTAAATTTAACTGAAAAAAACTAAATAAACGCAGGAAAAATCTGTAAGATTAATGAATACTAAATATAGTTAATTTAATATTAAGCTTATTTATTTCAAAAAGGAAACAAATACCTTCTTATTTGACAAAAAATAATGATATCTTATCAAAAACATGAATTTGAAAGAATGCCAAGTTCGTTAAATGCTTCGCTAATAAAATAAGTGAGATCTAACTGTAAACCAAGTTCTTTCAAAGCTCCTTAAATCATAGCTTCTTCATGCATAATATTCTTCAACTGCTTAAAATGATTTGTTATGTTACTTGTTATTCAACAGAGCGATTTGGCAAGTTTTCAGCCAACAACTTTAATCTTTGAGTCGGAGTATAATTGGCAAAGATCTAGTCAATCGAGTGTCCGAATAAGTATATTGAAGTTAAAATATTGATAAGGAAGTAATCAACTTTAAGTTCTGATCAACTAAATAGAGAAATTTGTATATGAGAAAACTTGCTAAGTCGCTCCACTGAATAACAAGTAACATAACAAATAATTTTAAGCAATTGAAGAACATTATGCATGAAGGAGCTATGATTTAAGGAGCTTCGAAAGAACTTGGTTTACAGTTAGATCTCACTTATTTTATTAGCGAAACCTTTAACGAACTTGGCATTCTTTCACATTTGTGTTTTTGATAGGATTACATCAATTATTTTTACTGCAAGGGTACTAAGGATGGTACTTAATAAAAGTCATTTTTTTAGAAATGTCAATCGCTAGACTTTCATTGTAATATATTAGTAAAAATTATTACTATATTCTTAAAATAATCGGAAGATGGGCGACGAAACACTGATTTTTTTCAATATTGCACTCTAAGATGAATTCACTAAAATTAATATTTATTGTGATCTACATAGAGGAACATGTCCTGATTTTCACTTTAAAATGATTACCATTAGCAATATCAAAGGCCCAATATCCTGAAAATGAAAAGTAATTAATTAATACTAAATATATATAAAAAAATCCAAACACATCATTTACTCAAACAATTTGACATACAATTAATATAATGATACTCAAATACATAAAGATGAAATTAAATAATCTCGTTTAGAAATTCAATTTTTAGCTTTTATGATTCTTCAGGAACCTAGTTATCTTATATGAACCCTTTTGTCTACTATGATACTCAAAAGCAAGTTTTCTGGGTGGGCAGAAAATTCTCTCAATTACTGGGTCATTGATTTTCAGCTAGTTTGGGGGCAAGAACATTGACTATTTTATAACATCAAATACATATGCTTGTCCATTTATGAAGTATTTACCTTTTTTTATGTAAAAGTATACAGGCATGTGTGACTTATTTTAAACCACTAAAAGAAAGTAAAGACATGTAAAAGATTATATTTCATTACATACTAAAATTTTACACAATCAGAAAAATGATTTTTGTTTCAATGGATATTTGTCAATTATCTTTAATTATTTTTAAATTTAAATATATTACACTAATAATAAATTTAAAAATGCATTCTGTTTTCATTTATCTATCATAAATATACTAAGAAAATACATATAGTTACTCATTACAGATGTTATTTTCATTAATTAGAAAAATGATACAGTTAGAGCAATTTTTCCAACTTTTAGCCCAATACAAAAACTTATTTATTTTTGTCTTTGGTTCCTACTTAGCTACTCATAGCCAATTAAAAGACACAAAAATGTTTTTCAGCCCACTCTATTACAGAATTTAAAACAAATATTATTCTGCAACCGTATAGTCTGGTACTACAGTTAAGACTAATTTTTCTTTACAGTGAACACACACACACACATATTTATATATCTTTTGTTAATCTACCAATAACCTCCATAATGAAATTTTCAATGAAAAATATGAAGTTATTCAGATTCTTTATAGTTCTGAAATTCCAGAAAAACTGGCCACACGTCTTTGGATATTAGAACTAGACCAATATTGCAAGCGTCTGGTGACTTTTGATCATATAATAGCTTATATTTGTGTATATTAATACAGTGATCATGCCTTATCATTTGGTTTATCAAAATGAAATTTTTAATAAATTTATAAACCAGTTTTAAAGATATTTCTTAAATAAGACATATTTATATACTAGTTACTAAAAGAATTAACTATTGTTCAAAAGAAAAATGCTGAAATTTCTTTCAAAAACTGGCCCACTCTATACATGTAGTCTCAGAACAAGTATTCTGCTTGTGTTTTCACAGTTTGCGATAAACCATGAATGAAGCAGTTGCAAGTTAAAAACATTAATTTATCATAAAAATACTAGTTGAAACATCAGATGCAGCCATAAATTAAAAAAAAAAATTATAAAAAAAAACAATTTTAAATCAAGAAGCTTTTTGAAATGATTTAAAACAGCACAAATAAAAGAAGACAACAGAAAAAAACTCTACTATGTTAACACCAGATGTTTAATTTCAGATGATGAAAATCATATTTTGATAATTATATAATGTAATAACTTAACACTAATTTAAATTTTACCATATGGTAACATGAAAATTTGTGATCAGGAAGAATTGATAAATCCTTCCCCTTAATAGGTTAATAAGTAACATTTGCTGTGCATAATTATATAATCCCATTATTTATTTTATAAATGAAACATAATTATATCTTGATGTTAGATTGTCTGTGGCCTTGTTTATATTGACAAAGAGATCTGAGGAAAGAAAAGACTAAGAATCCTTGATTTACAATGTTTATTGTAAAATAGATAAGGGAAACAAAACAATATTTAGAAAATTTCTTTTACAAAATGCATTATACACAATGTCTTTTTTTTAAAGAATATGAATCGCACATCTTAAAGCAGAAGTGTCATTTTTTAATTTCTTTAATTGACTCTACTTTTTTTGAGATTTTGTAAAGTTAAGAAGGAATTGAAAAAATTTCATTCTCAGGTACATATTTAATATTAACCAAAGTACAGAATATTGGATTATAAGGACAGAGGGTATGTAAAGTAAGCCAACATTAAAACTATTTCTTTAAAAATCATCTTCCCCACATTATTCAGCTTTATTATAACTCATCAATACTGATTCATAAAGAAATTGTAAGATTCTAAAATTTTACAACTGTATGAAAAAGTGCTCAGGTCAGGAATAGAACCCAGAACCTGTGGTTTAAATTGTTTCTATCAACTAAGTTACTTGATGACTTTGGTATGTTCCTGTATACAATAGTCCATTGTAAATTACAGTAAAATCCTGTTAATCTGCCCTTCCCGATCAAAACGTCCTCTCCCCACTTTATAAATTATTTCAACTTTCAAAAAATCCCAAGAAAGTGCCCTCCCTCCCCATTCTGAAAGACGATTAAAAATTGGATGAATCATGAATCTTTGATGAAATGTGCATTTTTTCGAGATTTTTTATTTGATTTCATGCTTTTTTAAAACAAATTTCTCCTTTTTTTCTGTGTTTTTTCGACAGAATTTATGTTTTTGTTTTAAAAAAAACCAAATTGAAGCAGTGTTTTTCTTTTTTTCTATAACAATTATTTTTAATCTTAGAATGACTCTCCAATTAGGACACCATTTTCTAAAAGATTACTAACTTTTATAGGCAATACAGAAAGGCTGTATATTTTTTAGTATTTGAATAAATATACATTTTGTGTAAGTAAGAATGAACATGGTTTCATAAGCGTGCCAAAAAATAGTTTTCAAAAGAAAATTGCAATTTTTTTTTTTTTTCTTAAATCCTAGTACATTTGCCAAGTATCTTTCAATAGTCAGCAAGATTTTAGTAATATTCGGATAGATATCTCAAAATATTTAGCCAAAGCACTTGGCCAAGAAGCCTTCAATATTCAGCCAATCGAATATCGGCAAAAGTGCCGAATACCAAATAGTGGCCGAATATTCGTTCCATCCCTAGTAATCACAATCTTCTTAACAATTTATGTATTAATCAAGCTTCTTTTGGCTATTAAGTCTGTCTAAACCTGACATAAATCTTTATAATTTTATGATTTTGATGTGAATTAACAATGTTTTTTTTTTATGAGGCAAGTTTCATTGAATAGTTTAAGAAAAATAAATTTCTTCTTTATAATGAATTTTTAATCATACATTATTAATTATTAACATAATATTTTCTTTTAATATTTCAATCATTTAAAAAATTATCTAAATTTTTATTATTTTAGTTAATTACTTATTTTAATATTTTATTATATTGTAAGCATTCGTTATAGTTTCAATTCGCTATAGTTTCACTACTTTTTTTGCTCTTTCGTTATTTAGTGTAAAAATTATATTTATTTGTACAATTGGCGAAATTGGTCCACGGGATAACCAAATTCTACCAAACATTTTAATAAAACTTTAAATGACTCAATGATAATCAGCAAAAGTGAAAGTTACAGCAAATGAAATTTTGTACAGTCATTATCAAATAACAAATTGTAGAGTTTTTACTTGAAAAATAACGTAAATAACTACATTACCTAAGCACTAATAAGAGGTTGAGTACAATAAATATGTGTTTTAAAAGTTAAATTACTTGATATTAGAAATAACATTAGAGACAAGACGCCAATAAAAGAATGAATCTTGAAGTACTTCATGATTCATAGAAAGTGATACTTCTATTTGTAATTCTTAATATTATTTACTAAATAAATTACTGCAATGGAAATTCGTCCAAATTTTTTATCGCTGTTTGTAATATTTATTACCAGACAGCCATTAAACAAGCTTTGCCAAAAAATCTAAGGCAAATTTTCCTGAATTTCCAATTTCAAATCGCATCCAATTTTTAACCTGAAGGTATGTTTAAGAGCTAGATTAACGAATTTTGAAAATTCTACCTATTTTTATTATAAACAAAAATTTTCTTACTTTAATTCAAAGGCGATTGGTATTTTAGTTAAAACATCTACTGTAGAGTGAGTGATTCATTATTTATGAATGAGTTCTTTATTCTTGATTCATTCATTGTGCTGGCGTCTGTAATAAAATTAATTTACTGACCCATTTTCTCGACTAAAATAAATTTGTGGTAAGATATGTTTCTTTTCTTATCCTTCTACTGAAAATTCTGTAATTTGTGGATTGATAGTATAACGACACAGAATTTGATGTGCCAGAACTCATTTTATTGTCATAACCATTTTAAATATTCAGCACACTGGTAAAGCAAATATTTTAACCGAACAGTAATTATCATGTGAATACTCTATTATTTTAGAATAGAAATGGTTAAAAAATTAAATTAAAATGATATTTTTAAAAAATTATTTCATTACAAAAGAAAAAAAGTGAAATACCATATAAGTAAATTATAGGATAAGATTAATTGTAAATTAGATATTTATAGTGTATAAGCTAATATACGCTACAAGTAAAATATTAAAAACTATAAGTGTAGCAAAATATTCTCTGCCAACCTATTTTCTGTTTCATGTACACAAGCAGCTTTTTCAACATTTGTATAGTTTATATAGTATGAAAAGGTCATTTATTTATTTTATTATGCAAACATAAATAAATTGTATATAAAAAAGTATTGTAATGCATATACCTATATGTATATGTATGCTTAAATGTGTGTAAATGCAGAAATATATTTATATTAATATATATATGTATATATATATATATATATATGTATATATATATATATATATATATAAACACTCGTAAGCATTCATTAGGTTTGTTTCCATAGCTGTTTGTGTCATTTGGCAATAAATCTCATTTTCTAAAGCTCGAATTTTGCCAAATAACTATAAAACAAAATGTGAAAGCCTCTATAATGGAAAAATACTTTTTTCCCTATAAACCAATGTTGTGAATATAACTTATTAACATACAATAATTATTAAGTAATATTTGATTAAGTATATATTTTATTGCATGTTATCAATTTTTAAATCACCTGTAATAATTTTCTGCATCATATGTAATTATATTTTTACATAGTATTATTCTTGAATGTATCCATTGGTTAAATATGTTAAAGCAATATTAATGATAAAATGTTGATTCAATAATATACTTAACTGCACTGCAGTTTTCTATTATAAAAGTAATTGTAATGATTTATGCTTTATATATATTTTAAAAACTTTTTTTTTTTATTATTAACCTCCTCAGTCCTGATGTCGCCTGGCTGTGACACTAAAAACATCCTTTAAATTAATTTAAATGATTCCAGAATTGTTAAAATTACATCCAGATCTTTTTAATAAATGTGTGCATATTACAAGTATTGATATATAGACTGATGCATCTTTGGAGATGTTTTATAATAATTTTAAACTTGTTTTTGTAGTCCCATGCAATCTTTGTCTCAGGACTAACAAGGTTTTGTAATATGAGTTTGTAATTAATATGAATTGTATATGTACTTTTGTTATTTTACTTCCTCCGAAGTAAAAGAAAATTGTCTGACTTCCAGTTTAAAAATTGATTGCAATAATTTGCTATGTTTTATATGTAGTTTTTGTGCATTTATAATTATGCTAAGCAGGGTGCTTGAAAATTTGCCCAAGAAATTTAAAGGGTTGATAGAAATCATATCGAGGATAAAACTATCATCACAGGCATCTGTAGGGAAGTGGGGGTGGGGGATATGTTGGTGGAGTCTTCAATCTTTATAAACTTGGAAAATTCTCGATTTCTGAGAAACTTTTTTTTTTTAGGAATAAAAAAGTTAAAGGTTATTTTCTGAGTGATCTCTTTTTGTTTTTGTGATTTGTTTTCTAACTGTAAACATGTTTAATAATCGAAATTTAAAAAGAAAGCAGCTTCAGTCTGTCATTGTGCTTGTCTGATCTATGCAAATATCATACATCTATCAGACTTAATTTTTCTATTTCTGTCCATCAATAGCTGATCCATATTGTTTATTTCCTACAAAACTGTGTTACTTACTAGGGTTAATAAATATCACAATATCTTCGATACATTATACAATATTTCAAAATAGTCCACTTATTGCATATTTCTTAACATTGAGACTTTTAATCAAACAACATATAAAGTGCTTCTTTTTATATGTAAAACAATATTCAAAATAAATTAAATGAAAACAGAAACAATTTTCTTTATGCACTTGCATAAAGCTATTTAAAAAAAAAATAGCGAGTGAGAAAGTATAGGATTTAGTATTAGCTATCAAGAAATAAGAAATTAATAAAACAAAAATTTCAAAATATTCTTCTAATTGAATTCACTAAATTTATGTTAATGTTTGTTAACTAAAAGAGAAGTGTTATTTCATGTCAGATCTCTAAAAAGGAAACAAAATCGCTTTGGTGAAAAGTTATAATCATGTCACAAACAAAAATCGTAAAAAAAATAAAATAAAATTTCTTCAAAATGGTTGCAAGTGAATTAATTCCTTTGTTTTAAAGTAATAATAGGCTTTATTTTATTAATTATATCTTTTAAAATGCCATTTTATCATTATACCCAAAAATAACTTTTTAAAATAATCTGAACAGAAAATGACGTCATGCTTTAAAAAACAGGCACTTTCCTTCATGAAGATGTTACTATTCAATACTTTTTCACTCTGCCAATGCTGAGTTTGAGGCACAAGGCAAAATGTTTCAATGAGTAAAATAAGAGGTCATATTAAAAGAAAAGTATCATTTTCTTTCATAAAAATGAATATTTTTCATCACATGTGTGTCTACAAGACAAGAATTTCTGAAATTATTACTTACTGTTACTGAGATTACAGACACAAATCCACAGTTTGAATGTTTGCATTTCAAGTCTTAGCTGACAAATGCAATTTCAAATTTCAAAATATATTAATTAGCAATTGTACATTGAAATAGTTTTTAAATGCTGAGTACGATTATGAGAATAATGTATGTAAAATTTGAGATGATGAAAATGTTGGATTTAGATTTCATGAAGAAAAATTTATATGGTTGTGTCAAAGTAAGAAAATTTTTTGCTTTAATATTCATTTCATAATATCAAGCATACGAGACTCGGTTGATAACTTTGTCATAAATAATGTTTTTGATTATATATTTCTGAATTTTTTATAAAAATAAAGCATTATTTTTCAATAATTCAAACAATTTTAGCTTTTGAAAATAGTATTTTGATAACTTTAGTTAAGAATTTAATTCTTTTAAGACTTACATCAACCAATGTAATTTGGGTTTTTTTTTATTGTAGTTAATTCTTTAGGTTCATTATAAGTTAATATAATAATTCTGGTACTACTTGGTTATCCCGTTGACCAAAAAAAAAAAAAATCATAAACAGAAGTTCTCTTATACTTCCATTAAAAACATTTCAAAAATATATATTAAAATATTTAATTGCTAAAAAGGACGTCAAATGTTAATAAAATAGATATAAATATTAATATATATTTTTCAAAAAACAATTGCCAAACTATATGATTAAATGCCAGTAATGGATGATCGTGAATGTCACACTCAAAGACAATAAATACGATAGTCTTTAAGTGATTTCTATTTTTAATGATATACTATTATTATTATTTTTTTTTCTTTTTTTTTTGTTATTTAAAATAAAAATTGTGTCAATATGTATAATTTGGCTATTATTTTTGCGATTTCTATAATGTGGCGAAATTGGTCAACGGAATAACCAAGTAGTATCATAATTCCTTTTTGTTAAAAAAAATTCTTTCATCAAAATTTAGATAAATTTGAAATTGTGAGTATTGCTTGCAGATATGGAAGTAATTAGAATATGTATATAGTTTTAAAAAAATTAAAAAACAAACTTTGTTGTGGTATTTTTATCAATTACTCTTTTGATTTCTGTTAAATTTTATTTTATTAAATCTTCAGTAGTAATGCCATTCAATTTAGTGCATATGTTTTATTTTAAGTGTAAAGATGTAGCATAATTGTGTTTTGTTAATAAAAGATAAGTAATACATGACAACATTGCTGAGATCTTATTGTTGGTTAAAGTAAATTGAATAAATTGATTTGTAAAGTATAATTTCATTGATAAATGAATTTAATTTAGATGATTTTTAATATTTTAGGTAGCTTTCATTACAAAATATAAAAGGTATCTATTGCAGCCGTCCAATGGAAAGCACTTTAAAAAATTTGGTATATTTATTTACACTGATCCTGACCCCCCCCCCCCCCCCCCCCGACCACAAAACCATTCTCTGCTCAAATGTGTACTTAATAGGTACAATAGACTCCCTCAAATCTGCAGTCCTAAATTCCACAACTCTCTGAAATCTGCACATAATTTATGGATCTAAACAATGAAATATTCATTTCAGATACAGGGACAAAATTTGACTTTTTTTAAGTTTTATATCAATTTTTTATGTATTTTAATTTAATTTTTGTTAATATTATTGGATTCATGTTTTTTCAAGAAGGAAGAACATTTTTTTTTAAGCTCAAGATACTGCTGATATCATTCGTAATTACAATCTTCCTACCTCCTACCAAATATATTTATGTATTAATTAAGCCCTTTTAGGTCATTAAGTTTGGCTTAACCTGAAATATAAATTTTTATGATTTCGATGTGAATTAGTAATGTATCTTTATGAGGCAAGTTCCATTGAATAATTTAGGAAATATGTATTTCATCTTTATAATGAATATTTAATCATATATTATTGATTATTAACTGGATCTTTGCTTTTAATATTTTAACAATTTACAATTACAATTTACAAAATATTTTAACAATTAAATACTTATTTTAATATTTTATTAAACTGTAAATATTCATTATAGTTTCGTTTGCATTATTAATTACATTGAAATTACTGTTTAAAACATGTAAACAAAGCAATAGCGAAAAAACTGCAAAATTCTAAAATTTACATACCTTGCAGATTTCAAGGAATCTACTGACTAAACAATGAAATATTCATTTCAAATACAGGGACAAAATTGCCGACTCAGTGGCGTGGTTGGTAGCGTCAGCTCCTCCCACACCGCTGGACCCTGGTTCGAGTCCAGCTAGCGGCATGGGTGTCTGTGTTGTCCCTGTGATGTGTATTAAAAAATGTATGTATTGTGTTTCCTGTAATAATAAAGTGTTATTTGTTTCTGTGCATTATGGATCATTCGAGGTAACAGCCATTGTAGCTATAGACCTCAAAGCATTGTTCACTCAAATTCAAAAAAAAAAGGGACAAAATTTGACTTTTTTTGTTTTATATCAATTCCTTATTTATTTTAATATCTAATTTTTGTTAGTATTATTGAATTCATGTTTTTTCAAGGAAGGGCAAATTTTTTTCTGAAAGACTCGCGATACTGCTGATATTATTTGTAATTACAATCTTCGTACCAAATATATTTCTGTATTAATCAAGCTTTTTCGGTTATTAAGTTTGGCCAAACTTAAAATAAAACTTCCTTTTTTATGATTTTGATGGGAATTAGTAATACTATATGTTTATGAAGCTAGTTTCATTGAATAATTTATGGGAAATGCATTTCATCTTTATAATGAATATTTATTCATACATTATTGATTATTAACTTGACCTTTGGATTTAATATTTTAACCATTTAAAAAATTATCTAAATTTTTATTATTTCAATTTATTATTTAGTTTAATATTTTATTATATTATAAGCATTCATTATACTTTCGTTTGCATCATTAATTACATTCAAATTACTGTTTAAAACATGCAAACAAATCAATGACCAGAAATCTAAAAATTCTAAAATCCGCACAATCTCTAGTCCCAAACTGTGCGGATTTCAAGCAGTCTACTGTATATATATAAATATACACACTATATGGTCAAAGGTTACCAGCCACTTTTGATTTTCGACGTTTTGTTAACTATCTAGAAAAATACGTGAGGAGACATCCAGAAACTCCTGGTGTATAAACAGAGTAGTACAAGTCCTATATTTCCATGACAATTTTTTTTCTGAAACACCTTAGGGGACCGTCAAGAAATTGTATGAGCATAAATACTTTTGATTAACCCTATTAAAACTAATGTAGCAAGAGCTTTCAAACTGTAGATTATGATTAAGTGGCTTATTTTAATAAAGAGTGCTCATTTTTATGGGAATAGCATGTATACTCGAAGAGAAATTAAGGTTTTCTTAAAAAATGTTTCAAATTTTATGAAGTTTCTTGCTTGTAATTTGCAAAATTCTTAATATAAAGAAATTTTCTTTTCAGAAAATATGACAAACATTCTACATAATATCTTATAATAAAAAAATAAAAATAATAATAAAAATTGTTAGAATAATGAGTAGATTTACTAAATAATTTTTACTTGTGTATACATTAAAGCAATCAAAACATAATTTACAAAATGTGTTAGCTCAATAAATAGAGCAACATTTGTGAAAGCCTCAAAAACATAGCTTGAAAATTCAAAAAATATCTTTTATAGAATAAGCTCAAAATCTGTTAACCCCCCCCCCCAAAAAAAAAGTAAAAAATAGATGAGGGGATGTATCCATATTTCCATTGATTAGTGTCAACACAACATGCATAATATTGCATGTGCTACTATATTTGGATATTTTTTATTCTACAGACTGTGTTATAAGCAGCTCTATTTTAAATCTGTTTAATGATACTCTTCACACAGTTTATAATCCAACTTGCATAAACAGATCTGTAAATGTATTCCAAAGTTGTATTTTGTTTTATTTATTATAAACAGCATTAAATATTGTTAAAATACTAATCAATGATTAAATTATTGCTATACAATGTA
Organism: Maratus speculifer; assembly: GCA_964019185.1. Lineage (NCBI taxonomy): Eukaryota > Metazoa > Arthropoda > Arachnida > Araneae > Salticidae > Maratus > Maratus speculifer. The sequence goes on along the minus strand of CAXHSM010001376.1, from coordinate 43,742,805 downwards.
AATTGTATTAACAATTCAAAATGTTTTGCTCAATAATCAATTGTGTTAGTTTAAAAAATTCCTAAATCTAGAAGATGATTGACTAAATACTTTTAAATATTATAGTTCTCCTTGCCTGAAAATAAGTTTATTTTATCCATATTGCTTATACAATGTATCATTGTTTTCATAGACGATATGAAATTAGAAATTTTTCTGCATAAGTTTGCTATATTTTTTATTTATAAATACTTTATCTATAAATATTTAATTTATTCTCCATTTATAACATTTATTTCTAATTTTTTATTACCCTCTGACAAGCTAAAAAGTTTCGTGTTAAAAATTGTGGCCCCATTTTTCATAATCTGGTCGTTAAAATGAGACATTTATACAATCTATACATTTAAATGACCTGGCTGGTTTTTCAGTCATCAGCCCTGAATTTTCTACTCAACCAATTTGATAATTATTTTTTTAAATGAAAGCTATTTATTTGTAGTTGTGCCCATTTTAGCTATTTTTTAATTTATTTCCATTTTTATATTTTATTTTTAATTTCAAATGCTTTTTACAGTATTTTTTTCAAAATGGTGGCAACTCAGTTTAGCTTTTCCCTCGATAGTAAAAATTTATTTTCCATTATCACTTTCCACCAGTCAGAAGCTTTATTTCATCAGTGAACATGTCCTCGCATTTAAAAGAAAAAAATTGTTTTCGTAAAATTTAACCACAATAAAATGATTGCATATAATTATGCACAAATTGAGTTAAAAAATGCATTTACTGAGATTAATAATGTAAATTAAATAACAGAAAATAATTTATGATAAAAATTAATGTCTAAAGCAAAATAAGAAAAATTTCAAATGAGGAAAATGATGTCATTCAGCAACCAGATAAATGGGAATTACAATATTATTACGGATGCTTTTTTCACATTACTAATAACAGTAACTTTTAAAAAACATTTGAAGAGAAAATGACGTCAATATTTAAAACATCTCATTTTTACTCATAACGATATTACATTTCAATATTTTTTTTCATTATGGACACTGAGATTGAGATTTTACTTTCAGATGACTTCAGTTAGTGAAAATAATGTCATAGTAAAAATGAAATTAGTTTTTTATAATAAAACTATTTTTCTGTGAGTCCATATAAAATAAAATTTCTGGATTTCGCCGGCACTCAGATTACAATTTTAACTGAAGATTTGCGAATATTTGCATGCACAATTGTAACTGGCAAACTTGACATTTCGTTTGGAAATATATTTATTATATATTGATTTAATAATGTAATTACTTTTGCTTTTTTTAAACCAAATCAATCGGGTCTTTTAAACATTTCACGCGTCGAATTCGAAGGGATTCCACTCGTTTTATTGTTAAAATGCATTTCCTTTTTCTCAGTCTATAAAAAAGCGTTTAAACTGAAGAAAAAAATCCGTTTTTGATGAATCTAGTCAATGAAGAAGTAGCACGTCAAATTGTATCTCTTTATTATTCCGCAATTCCAATGTCTCAGGGAGAAATTGCTAATCAATTGGGTATTTCACGCCCTTCTGTTTGCTATCATATTGATAAAAAGAAGAAAAATGAAGTTAGTCCATTGCATTCTAAACGGGTGCGTGCTTCTAAAAGACGTCTATCGATTTTTTTTTCTAATCGGAGGCGAAACTGAATTCTACAATGGCAGAATCTACATTCAACTTGTTAATAATATTTTCTTTATGATAAGTTTTTTCTTTTATGGTGGCAATCATTTTTTTTATTTATTCAAATTTGGTTATAGTTTAAATTTAATGCAATAGAAAAATTATTCTGATACACCATTGGTTCTGTGAGCATCATGAATTCGGGAATCTATTTCAATTCAGTTTTCTGCATTTATTTAACATTTCATATTACGTGTATTTTTTGTTAATTTTTTTTTTCATGCATCTTAAAATCTGATCGATTGATTTACTTATATTTATTGCAGATGAAAAAGCCTATGCATGTAGATGCACATCACATCACTTAAAATTTTCTTCAAAGTGTGAAATATGGCAAAAAATATTTCTTTACAAGAGTGCTTAGGAAAAGCAGGTTCTTATTCAAAGAAAGGAAATTTTTTTATTTGTGAGGTATGCAGCAAAAAATTTTCGAAAAAACAAAATTTAAGCACTCACCTATTAATTCATACTGGTAAGAAATCTTTTGTGTGTGAAATATGCAACAAGAAATTTTTTCACAAGACTCATTTAAACAGTCATTTATTAATCCATACTAGTGGGAAACCTTTTGTCTGTGAGATATGCAGCAAGAGATACTCTCATAAGTGTAATTTAATTACCCACCTCTTAAATCATACTGGTGACAAACGTTTTGTGTGTGAGATATGTCACAAGAAGTTCTTACTAAAGACTGGTTTAGAAACGCATCTGTTAGCTCATACTGGTGAAAAACCTTTTGAGTGTGAAATATGCAGCAAAAAATTCTCTCAAAAGAGTAGTTTAAGCAGGCACCTGCTAATTCATACTGGTGAAAAATCTTTTGTTTGTGAGACGTGCAACAAGAAATTCTCTCAGAAGTCTCAATTAATCAGACATCTTTTAATTCATACAGATGTGAAACCTTTTGTGTGTGAAATCTGCAACAAGAAATTTTCTGAAAAGGGTAGTATAACCAGACATCTCTTAATTCATACTCGTGAGAAACCTTTTGTTTGTGAGACATGCAACAAGAAATTTTCTCAGAAGTGTAATTTAAACAGGCATCTTTTAATACATCCTAGGGAGAAATGTTTTGTGTGAAATATATAACAGGAGTTTCTCTTAAAAGACTGTTTTAAGGAATCATCCCTCATTCTATACAGTTGAGCCAATTTATGTGAGGTAAAAAAAATCACAAAATATCAACCTTATTGTTTTTGCTGCCATAATTTGTTAATTGTGATTAACTAATTTTTATACTTCTTCTATTTAGAAAAACCAATGAGCAAATTCTAATATTAGAACAATATTTTATTTAAAATATTAGACAGACTAAAATGAAACGACAACCAACCAAATATTCTTCAATTTAAATTATTAAATCAGCAAGTGAAAATCTTCAAAATCATTTTTGGCAAACCATATTTTATATTTACTTGGCTTTATCTTTATATTTTCTAAAAAAACTTCGCAATTCTCTCTTTTTTTGACACAATATAGATTTATAAGCCTTTAAATTTAGCCGTATAATTGAGAATATTTCAATCAAAAGACTTGTTAAAAATAATTTCTCACAATGAAATTCTTTTATTTTAACACGTTCCCTGCCAAAGCTGAGGTAGTGCATCTTTAAAGCATCTTTCTAGCGAACATTTCTGTTATATTTATATATTGTATTTAAGTTTAAGAAATAAATGATCAATTTCAGCACGCAAACTGTACTGTGTAGTTTCTTTCGGTACTACTTTGTTATCCCGTCGACCAATTTCGCCAAATTATACAAATCACCAAACTGATATCGAAATTATACATATTGATATAATTTTTATTTTAACCAACGAAAAAACAAAAAATTAACAGAATAATAATAAAAAGTCGAAATAAAAATCACCTAATGACATTTTAAACAGATGAATCGTATTTAATATTATTGAATGTGTCATTCACGATCATCGATCGATTATTGGCATTTAATCTTATAGTTTGGCGATAATTTGTTGGTCGACGGGATAACCTAGTAGTGCGTTTCTTTCTGTGTGTCAAACAAATAAACAATATTCCTCTTTTTGTATGGCAATACTCGTAATCGGCGATTTAGATAGATATCAATAAAAAGTTATCTCGTAGCTGGAAAGAAAACTCAGTTTACCAACTACGAGTATGCTAGTACTTGGTTGCGAATGAGTTAAAACTGTTTTTCTTAAACTGAAAATAACTGTGTTTTAAGGAGTAATATTGAAAATAAAAATAATTAAGGGTTTAATACGGTGATTATTTTTTTATAAGGTAATAACAGTTCTGATGAGGTTTGAAAATGTAAATATACTTTCTAAATGTGTTTTGAAATTATGCTTTCCTAATCAGGATTCTGTATAAAGAAAATACTTTTCATTTCATTAGGATATCATTACTTGTTGTTATTAAATTACTTACTTTCAAGATCTTCTAAATTCTGATTGTTTTTCATAAAATAATAAAAATCTGATGTAATTTTGATATGCTAATAAAAGTTTGTAAAATGGGTTTGAATCGTTTGTTTACCTCACCATCTTCTTTTAAAACTTTCCAATGTACTTAAATAATAATAATAAGGAAAAACAAATTTTGATTTTTTTTAAAAAATACGATGTTTTTTAAGAGCAAAAATATACAAATTTTATTTTAATTAAATCCACATTACAATGAAATTTTAAAACCCTTATAAAATTAGAAATACATCTAAATTCTTCAGATGTCCTTCCATCTGCTTTACAATGCAATATGTTAATGTATGGAATGAATATGAAAATGATTATTAGTTATATTATTCTAAAACTGGAACATAACTCTGTTTTTAAACGATCCATGAAGTATTGTCTGGGAATATAGTGTCCATCTCTGTTTTATTGACCTTGTGCTCGAGGTTCTATACAACATATGTCCGGGACAGGTGGCCAGCCTGACTTGGGTCCCTCGTGTTTAGACCACGAACAAATTTAGAACTGATACGAACTCATTTTATCAACCTCGAATGGATGAAAGTCAGTGTTGTGTTCAGATTCTTTCCTTCGGGAGGGACTTCTGTGGCTCCGGTGGGTGGACATTCTAGAGTTCTGGGGGGGGAAGTTGAATTTTTTGACCATTGAAAACCCCAAACCCCCCCGGGGAGAATGTCCCCTCCCAGGCTACCCCCTGAATTCAACACTGATAAAGTGTGAGTGAACCTTGACCAATAGGCTGGAGTATTCTCAACTTGCAGCATGGCAGTCAGATTCTCTGACCACTAAACCACTATGCTTTAATCAATTATTTCAAAGTGAGTGATTAAAAAGAAATAGCAAGTTCCTTTGAGTTTATTTTCTTGTGGGCGCTAAACGAGAATATGAAATATTGTCCCACTTTGTTTTTAAAAAGAAATTACGCTAGAATAGCTACAAATTTATATTTAAAAAAATTCAACTTCCATTCGGCATAAAGCCAAATACAAAACTAATGCTCTAACAGTTAGGATGTAAGTGCGATGACATACGTAAATGCTGAATTTGAAATTATGTTCCAAAATCAAGAAGTAGCGAAAATGGTCAAATTAAATTAATTAAGAAAATTTTCACAATTTTTTTTATTTGTCTTGTGATCGGATATATTCTGCTGTTAGTTTAAAATTTTTCAAGTCTAACCTAAACAAATTCTCTGAATGAACTCTTTGATGAACAGAACAAATAAGGAATTGAGCAAATAAGGTTTCATCAGATCAACGAAACCCCAAAATTAAAGATGAAACAAATAAGGTAAAAACACCAATGATGGTCTAGTTGAAGACGAATTTTTGGCTTTTAGATAATCATTATTATTTCGTGCACATTTTTGTCAGGATGATGATTAAAAGAAAACAAAAAATAGATGAAAAAATATTTTTGGTTTAAACCTTCTAACCGGTTGTGCTTCTGCGCTGCATTTTTCAGGAATATCAACATGCATAAGATTAGAGGAAAGTTTTGTGATTGCCTTATCTGACTAGAATTTAGTTAGTATTTGATATAACATGGCGCTGATTATATTTTGGTGCAAATCGCTCAACAGGTGGCGTTTTCATTGTGCATTATTCGTGATTATCACATTTACTCTATCTCAAGAACTAATACACGAAATTTCTGAAACTTTAGGTTCAGTTTGTTCCTAATCGAGATTATTGTTGTTGTTTAGTTTTTGGTGTAAATCGCCTTATAGACGGTGTTGCTATGTTGCATTTTTCATGATTTCGCAGTAAATGTATCTCAAGAACTAATGCATGGATTTACATCTATCTTCAGATTTAATTAATACCTGATAAAAATTGATCCTGATTAGTTTTTTGGTGTACATCACCCGACCTGTGGCGCTGTTATGCAGATTTTTTTAAAGATTTTACAATAACTCTATCTCAAAAATTAATGCACAAATTTTCATCAAACTTCAGGTTCAGTTATAAGTTGTTGACAAGATTTTGGTTTGAACTACCTAACCGGTAGCGCGGCTATGCTGCATTTTTCAGGAACTATTAGCATGTATAAGATAGAAGAAAATTTTGGGATTGCTACGTCTGAGTAGTTTTTAATTGTTGCAACTTGTGCTTTTTGTTTTGTTTGGAAACTTACCAATTACCCTAATTTAGACGAAAGTAAGCAAGTATAATTTATTTTTTTATCATTGTTCCTCAAATTTATGTGTGCTTGTTATTATAGAATTTTATCAAAAAATATTATTATTTTTTAAATAAACACCAGAATTGCTAATTAATAACAAACTGGTTTTTTTTTTTGGCTGTAGAATATACATAAAACAAAATAAGATTTCTTTAATCATTTTCCCATGATTTATTCAAAAAAAAAATGGAAGCTAAGAATTTATTCACAGATTTTCATGTACCTAAAATTCCCGTAGTGGTCATACATTGCAATTTAATTTTGACACGGTGATAGCGAATTCTGAAGTTGTAATATAAGAAATAGAAGAAAATTTTGGAATTGCCAAATCCAACTAGTTCTGATTAACTTTGCAGGGTTTGGTCTGGTTTTAGGTAGCTTTATTGGTGGCCTTCTTAACTCCTTTTTGGCTATTTCAGCTCCCTTATTTCCTGTTTTACAGCTCTTTCTGTTTTATTACTTTTTCTTGCAATACTTTTTGTTTTTTTCTTTCACTGTCTTTTTGCAGCTCATTCCATCTTTATAATATTAAGACGAAACACATTCTCCTCAATCGCTTCTTTCCTTTTCTTTCAAAACTGTGCGAAAATCGGAATTAAACAAATACACTGACGGAAAAAAAATCCCAACACCAAGAAAGACTTGTGTTAGCCAAACGAAATTTTGTAGGCGTGTTTATACATCTTAAAGATGACATTGATTCAAATTTCGGGTTTCGCGCATAAGTGTGGCGCTAGTAGCGCCACTTACAACTTTAAAGTCAGGTTTTCTTTAAACGAGTGCTGTAAAGTTCGTGAGCTTTTTTTCTCTTCAAAATTTGGCGAATTGAGTTGAGGTTGATCATGAATGTCTTTAAGAAGACGAAGAAGCCATTATCATCAGCTCCCCGAATTGGAAAGAGGTCGTAAATTAGGGCTACGAGAAAGTGGATTTTCTTTCCGCGATTTTGCAGAAAGACTTGGACAGAATGTATCCACTGTGCATGATTATAGGGAGCAATGGTCAAGGGATGGTATTGCCTCAAGAAGACCAGGTTCCTGGTGACCACGTGGCACTACTGAGAGGGAAGACCGTCGTATTCGGCGTACGCCTGTGGCTTATCGTATTGTGCCTGCGACAGAAATTTGAGCCGCAGTTGGTACCACAATGACACAACGAACTGTTAGAAATCGGTTATTCAAGGACAGCTCGATGCAAGGCATGCATTCCACTGACTCTGAGCCATTGCCGTTTGCGATGCCAATGATGTCAAGCCAGAGCTCACTGGAGGATGGAGTGGAGATCTGTTCTGTTTTCTGATGAAAGTATGTTCTGCCTTCGTGCCAGTGATGGCCGTGTGCTGGTCAGAAGGAGGCCAGGGGAACGCCTGCAATCAAACTGTCTGTGGCTTAAAAACACTGGATCTACAATTTGGAGTCATGATCTAAGAAGCAATTTTCTATGACACCAGAAGCACTCTCCGGCTTATCCCAAGCACATTGACTGCAAATTTGTAAGTCAGTCCGGTAATTCAACCTGTAGTGCTGCCACTCAAGAAAATCATTCAACGGGCGTTTTTCAACAGGATAACGCGCGCCCTCATGCCTCTACTGTAACGCAACGTGCTCTACAGAGTGTCGAACTGTTACCTTGACCAGCTAGATCACCAGATCTGTCTTCCATTGAGCACATATGGGCTATCATTGGATGAGAACTCCGGTGTCATCCCCTGTCAGCACTGACCATCACAGTATTGACACAGCAAGTACAACAAGCATGGAACTCCATACGACAAAGTGACATTCGGCACCTGTATGACACAATGCATGCACGTGTGCAAGTATGCATTCAAGATTCTGGAGGTTATAGCGACTTTTAATGTAACAGCATTTCACATTTGAAATGCATTTTATTGACCTTAAATTAACCTATGATCTCGAAAATCTAATCAATTAAACATATTAACTAGACAAATGCACTGTCCAAATTTCATTACTCTACAATAAGTTTTTCTTGGTGTTAGGATTTTTTTTCCGCCAGTGTATATATCAACCATTTCACAAAAAAGTATTTAGTGCGTGCATTTGCGATTTAAAAATAACAGCTATGTCTAATTTAAATTTTACATCCTTATCTTTTTTATAGAAATCGTAAATGGTTAGAAAGAGTTTTTTCTGCGTTTAACTTCTTTTGAATTTTGAATTCTATAGTAACTGCTTTTAGAGAGCATTTACATCTCGCAAATTATTAACAAGTTAAATTCTAATATTTATACTCATCGAAATTGCAAATATATACATTTTAGAAAGATTTTGCTCTTGCATTCCGTTGGGATTACGAGAGGAACATAAAATATAGCATATGGTTAAGTAAGGGTTGGGGAGGCAGCTTTGAACTAGAGGCACCTTTGAGCACTCTAAATATTTTCTTTCAAATATATTATTTTTAAAAAATGTACTACTACTTCAGTGCAATAAGTAAACAAAGCTGCACCATTTTATATGAACAACATTGTCAAAACAAGGTATGTATTTTCTATTTCTTGAATCTGAACTTAAGAAAATAAAGTTGTAAGATTTTTGTTGACAATCTTTTATTTTTAAAATTTTAATTTATTATTCAGTACTTAAATAAAGATATTATATTTAGTTTATGAGCTTTCTTGCATTCAAATTCTTCAGCCAAATTGAATAAACAACTCTTCACCTGAGAATAAGAATATGTGTTTTTGAAAAAACTGATTTATCGATATAGAAATGTTCTATTTATATCTATGAAAGCATTACTTGATAAAAATAATGTCATAATATAATTTTAATATCATATGTAAATTATATATAACATAATTTTGAAGCAAAAATGCCTTCATCGATAGAAATAGAATTTTTCTATATTGATAAATCAGTTTTTTCAAAAACACAGATAGAACCTTCTTATTCTCAGGTGACGAACTGTAAAGCTGAACTCCACACGTTGCGGTTGAACACAATTGAACATTTAAAACTAGAATATAAAGAAATGTGAATGTATCTAAATGTTACTAATTTGGAAATTTTTTTATGTGAAGAAAGGTTAATTAAGAATGTCAAAGAACATGGACTTATACTATTAAAAATCCCTCTTACGGCACACATAGATTACAACCTCTGGATTTATCAATTATGGAAGTTTCACATCTAAATTGATAATCGCATTCATTTACTGGTAAATTACAAATCCCGGATAAATAATAATGATTCATGATTTAGCAGGTTTGTCTAACAAAGCTTACAAGCTTTCATTTACTCTTTCCCAAATTTAATTTCTGGTTTTCGTGATGGATAAAACTGTCTTTTATGTCACGTTTCTTCGTAAAAAGAGTGAATGACAATTTTTAATCTTCCAGATACATCTGATATCATATTGGTGCACTTCAAGGATATTGGGAAAAAGTTTTCACAATCAAAAATAACTGCAGAGTCACTCTGTGTTGTTTCAACAATGAGTTTTGATATCAACTTTAATGGATTTAACCCTTCCCTGAACAGTGTGCCACATCTGGTACATGCCTAAAATAACTATATTTTTCATTATGTGCCACGATTTTCACCAATATGATCACTGTAACTGATCAAGAACGCTCCAAAATTGGAATAACGCGTACTTTGTTAGAATGCTGCATTTCACAAAAAATTAGAATTTCTTCTTTGGAAACAAAAGAATCTTCGATCAAGTTATTAAAGTAAAATTTACTTTTATTATTTTTCCTGAACGATTAAAAATATTTATATAAAGAAATTGCAGAGTGTTAAGCACATAAAAATAATTGATTTAAGCCCATTTAATTGCAAAATATTGCAATACAATATTTAATAATGCTAATTGTGTGTATAGGATTCAAACCATCAACTTTTAAATTTTAGCTGAAAATTTGAATTTTTTTTTTTTTACTATTTTTTTATTTTCTATGATTTTTGCAATAGTTAGTCCTTGACATGAACTGACGTTTTCTATATTTTGGTGTAAACTGCTTATAAGATGGTGCTGCTATGCTGCCTTTTTTGCGAATACCACGACAGAGCTATCTTTATGACTGATGCACGGATTTTCATCAAACATAAGATTCAGTTTGTTCTTGACATGAATTGGCAATTGTTATGTAAATCGCTCACCAAGTGATGCTGCTACCATGCATTTTTTTTATGATTTCCGTAATATATCAATCTCAAAGAACTAATGTACGAATTTTCCTTTAACTTAGGATTCGGATGTTGGTACAGGTTGTTGCTGGTTAGGTTTTGGTATAATCGCCCAATAGGTGGCACTGCTAAGCTGCATTTTGTAGGATTTAAGCGATAGTCATGATTCGAGAACTAATGCAAGGAATTTCGTTTCTTTAGAATACGCTTTGTAAATTGTAACTAAATTGCTATAAATGCTGTTTGTGATACCAAAGTTGGTAGTTAGAATACAGATTCTAGCCCAAAAGAGTCATCAATTTTGTCATTTACAGTGACATGATGTATAGTAACCTTGATAACTGTACATGAAGCCCGATCTAGATATGAATCCCATTTGAGCAAACGTCCTGCCACTGAACTACCTTGACCTAGAAAGCTTTCAGCTATATTTTTAATATTCACCGCTAGTTATAGAAGCTAGTTGTGATACCAAAGTTAGGTAGTTAGGGTGTAGATTCTAGCGTAATTGAGTAGACAAATATTTCATTTACAAAGGAATGTCCCGAGTACAAAAAGTATCGAATAAAGTAAATATAAATAAGAGGAATGTGTTAATAAAATATGCTATCAAACACTTTGCTTTAAATGCTTGAAAGAAATAGATCTACTAAAAATTTAATTAATGACAGCACATAACTATGAAATATAACTAATCAAATGCGACAATCCCAAAACTTTCTTCTATCTAATGCATATTATTAATTCAAAACTTGCTATCACACTGCCAAAATTAAATGGCAGTTTATGCCCATCATGAGGAATCTAATGATATGAAATTGGGTGCATTAGCTCTTGAGATATGGCTATCACAAAAATCACGTAAATCATGCAAAAATACAGCATAGCAGCGCCACTTGATGGGAGATTTCTACCGAAACCTTTGCAACAACTTATGTCAACATCTAACTAGAGTCGGACTGGGTTAGTGTAAATGGCTCAGTTTTGTACTTTTACAGGGCGTAAAAATTTTAACGAACTCGAGTCAATTTTTCTTTTTTGTGTATATGACTTGACAAGATTTAATACATTCGTGTAGCAGCCAGTAGTAATAAAAGCTTAAATTATATCTCTAACTCTAGATAGACTTCGCTATATTCTCCGTACATGTAAGTTCGATTAGACTTACACAATACTAAACATTTTTTTTTTAATTTATGCAATATGTATCAGCTTCAACAAGTTACACAGATTACCTTGAAGTAGACTCCTGCTGGACTTTTTTATTTTGTTTTAAAGATAGAAACCTTCAAGAAAACATTGATCACCCCAACCAATTTTCCTGAAAATAATTGTATAAAAAATGTGTACATAAGGTACCGATTGACTTTAAAAATTATTTACTGTTAAATTTTTTTAGTAATTTTTTTAGAGAATGTCTAAATGATAAAATAAAACACGTACGTTAAATTTTCGAATGGAAACATCCAATTTTGTCATCCAATTTAACTCCTTGCCAGGAAAGAGATACAGTTTATATGCTTTTCTTAAATTTTTACACAATTTTAAAACAAAAAAAAGGACTAATGGGATAGCCCTAAATTTCGGAAAATAAGTTGATCTTACAAGAAAAAGTACTGAAATCTGAAACCATGCAATTAATCACCAGTGAAACTGTACAAGAAATATAAAACATGAAAAAAAATCCTACTAAATATTTTTCTTATGTTTCTAAGGGATTTTTTTTCTCTTTTGATAACACAAAAAGGATCCCTTAAATTACGGAATGAAAAAAACATTCTTTTTCTCGAAAACTAATCATTCAAATTAGCTGTACACATCGATGTTTTTATCAATTGTGATTTGTTCATGATATATTATTTGATATGACTTTATTAACCCTTTCCGACATGGTGTAAATCTGTTAGTAAAAGGACAAATTATCGGTATTCACAAACGAATTTTTTAGATATTATGAATTCCTTAATTTAAGCTTTTATTGTAAAGGCAAAATTTTATTAAAATATTATTTGGGCAGTTTGCAAATTTGGAATTAAAATCAGGCATCACAGACCGCACACTGTACTGGAAAGGGTTAATAGTTTTCATGATTAAAACAAATTTTTGATGGATAAAAAAGTCTTAAGTTAGTTTGAGTTTAATCAGGTTCCTGGTATGAATTGGTGCTTATTAGTCTTCATTGTAAACCACTGAATATGTGGCGGTGCTATTTTGCATTTCTTTTACGATTTCTGAAATAGCTTTATTTCATGAACTAATAGGCAGATTTTCACAAAACCATAAGATTTAGTTAGTTCTATACATAATTTGGAGCTGATGAGAATTTGGTGTAAACTGCACGAAAGGTAATGCTGCTATTCTATAGTTTTCACGATTTCAGCAGTAATTCTGTCTCAAGATCAAATGCATGGATTTTCATAAAACTTCAAACTCAGTGAGATTTTGACATAAATTTTTGATTAAATTTTGGTGTGAATCGTCCAACAAATGGCGCTGCTATGATACATTTTTCTAGATTTTGGGTGTTCTCAAGTCCAATAGAGCAACTTTATGATACAAGTTTATTCATTTTTGTTCAGAAATGTTGAAATTGACAGATTCTATTATTCAAAAACTATGTGATTGAAAGACGTTTTCCAGCTTTTACTAAATGCCAAAGATCTTTCAGAAAATACTATCACATTTTGTGTTTTGATCCAAATTTATTTATCGAAAAATAGAAAACAACTTAAGATTTCAAATCGATTCCATAGTCAGCTTTACCAAATTTGTGTCTTCATGTTTAAAAATTAATCAGCAAATGTATTAAAAATTTTCGTGCTTTCTGTTGAGCAATGGATGTGTGAACCGCCTTTATAATGCCCATATCTTAAGAACTATTGCACGGAATTGCATCAAAATTCATATTCTGTTAGATCTTGATACAAATTTATGCTGATTAGGTTTTCGTGTAAATCGTACACCAGATGGCACTGCTATACTGTATTTTTCATGATCTTCGCGATAGCTCTACCTCAAAGACTAATGCGCAGAATTTAATGAAACATCATATTTTGTTTCACTTTCATATAAATAGATCTTTATTAAACTTGCGTGCATACAACGCAATAAAAAATATTGCGTGCATTTAGTACATTATTCATAGACCGGGAGGCGGCAGAACAGACACTATCACCTCATTAAAATAGCAAATAAAGTATTTGTGCATAAATGTTTAAAGATAGAAAACCAACGATTAACAGTGCACAAATAATGTATGAAAAGACAGCAAACAACTGTTTCGTATCTACTATCCCGATTCTGCATCAGTGCAAAACTGAGCGAGCTAGAAAAAACAAAACTAAGCAAACGCAGGCTTATATACCCGCTACGGGAACGATCCCGCCCAAAGAAAAGCAACCAGTGAGCAGAAAGCAGCCTGAACAACTGGCAATCGCGATAGTAGATTCGAAACAGCTGTTTGCTATCTTTTCATACATTAGCTATGCACTTATAATCGTTGGTTTTCTACCTTTAAATATCACCTCATCTAATTCTCAGCTAAAATTGCAGAAACAATTAAAACTCGATTCGCATATTGAAATACTATCGGTCTATCAAGTCACATTTTGATAGAAAGCACATGCAAATAGGATTTTAGTGGTTGACTTTGTAGTTTAGAGTTGTATTTTCCTGCTCCAAGTCCTCCATATTTTCATACCTTTGGATACAAGGAAACATAACGATAAAACTACGAGTCGATTGCTAAAATTTGGTTTTCAAGTATTTTCCATCCAGATATGAATTGGCACGATGCGTTTTAATATGATTGTGATAATCGTGTTTTGACTAATTTTGGAATTTCTACTGTGAACAACTCGATGAGGTGATTGTCTGTGCTGTAGTCTCTCAGCATATCAGATTCACAGACTTCTGATATAAATAGCCTCCATATTCCATTGTTCTTTCCGTCTGATTTTGAATCCAACATCTTTCGCTTTCAGCGCCAACTTTCAGATTTTGTTCTCGCAATACGGCGAGAATATGGAGAGAGATTCCTAACAGATTTTTGCGGAAGAAAAACCGGTTTGGCACGCTTAATCTTCCCTCCGTCACGTAACGGAAGCCAAACATCCCGACTTAAAGAAAAGGTTACCAATTGGGAATCTAGTTGTATGAGAAGTCTGTGATCAGAATGCATGTTTACAACGAGTGAAAAATGTTGGAGCGCCTTAGGCATTTAGGGGCACAAAGTGTCCAATCGACGAGGGCGTACTTGCTCTCGGCCGGCGGGCCAGTCCGAGCCTGTATCACTATTTAAATAGGCAAAATATGACATTCATATACTAACAACTGAATATAACAACAAGGGTTCGTGAATGTCCTGGAATTTTAGAACCAGGTTTTTTTTCCTAAAAACATTCTTCTTAACCCTCTAGATCCCAAACCGCCCGAAATGATTTGAGATATTTTAATTCGTATATTTAAATTCCCACCAGAAAATTAAAACAGCAATATTTGCTTTAATTAATAATAGAAAATATCGAATTAAAATAAAACGAATTTAGCCATTGAATTTTTCTGGTGTGAAATCAAATTTTCTGACCTGCATAATTTCTAGAACGTGTTCTATCATGAGAATTACAGGGTTGAATCAGGCAAAATTTCATCCGTTTTAACTAGATTTATTTCTTTATGAAAAAAAATTGCCGATATTTTACCTGAAAAATAACGGTACCCTTAACAATCCTTTTATCCTAAATTAAAAAATCATTTCATTAAATAAATCACAACAAAATGAAAAGTAAAACGAAAACTTTTATTTAAGAAAACATATAATTAAAGAACAACTTTTAACTTAATTATTGACCATTTTAATTAACGTGCGTTGCTTTGTTCTATTCACTGAGGTTTATCATTCAGAAATTTTTATTTTATTCTTTACATAGAGATGAGTTAAGATTTAGTTAAACAAATTACTTTTCTCTATATCTGTATTTTTCTTTTCCATTTCAACAACTATGGTTTTTCCTCATTCTTAAATGCTGACGCTGAAAAGTATGAACTTTGGACAATGGAGTCTATTCCATCTATGTTATGATCACGTGGTCAAGGCAAAAACTTTTAGCGTAAAGAAGGGAAAGCTCCGTTAGACGCAATGTAAATCCCCACCAACCAATGGAACAGGTCATGGGAATAACAGTACCGGCCTCACTTCTTATCAATCAGAAGTTCTTTGGGTAAATTACCGGTACCACGTGACTTTTTACAGCCTGGAACGCAGATCTGGAACATCCTCCATTCCGAAGACTTTCATCATTCGAACGATTTATAGACTATAGTCAAATGCAATAAATGAAAGATAATCAAAAATGAAAACTCTAGAAGGCGCCACTATTATACCTTAAATGTTTCACTATCTTCAAATCTGCCCAGAAAGCATTGCGAATTAAAAAATATATGAAATAAAAAAAATATGTAATACTGAACTACTTAATAAAACATTGTTAAAAATTTACTCAGTTAATGAATGAAGGGAACGGAAAAATATGTGTCCTATAGGATACACATGTTTACAATTTTTTTCTCAATATAATGTTAAAAAAAAGAGAAATCGATGTGAATGGAATTCAACAGATAGAAGAGTAAATAAAATAGCAATTCGTTTTTTATAGCGCATTATTAGCGAGCTTTGTTGTTACATAAAAATGGATTGCAGCAGAAATGTACGAAATATACAAAAACGAAAACGTAAATAATTTTACTATACATTAAGATATCATTTGAAGCGTCCATTAGTAATTAAAAAATTATTAAAGTTGTATTTATTTTATGTTTTTCAGGGTTTCTGCAATGCAAAAAAGTAAGATACAACAAAAGATTACTAAGAAATTGTCGAAAAAATATGGACTGTTTGAGTCCTTGTATATCATGAAATTTTATGCATAAAAAATAAATTTTACATTTCTTTCGCTATTCAATCTTTCTTAGTTATCAGTTTGTTAATTTAAATCTATAACTGAAATTAAAAAAAGTACATAAATAAAGCCTGGGCTTGTCGTTTTAGTTGGTATACAGTGTTAAATTCAGGAAATGGTTCGGGAAGGGGGATCACTTCCCGTCCAGAAAATTTGAGATTTTGATGGGGATAAAGCAGAGTTAAAAAACGCAGTGTTCAAGGTCTGTGGTGCGACGCCAAGTATGTGGCACATTGATGAAACACTTTAAATTAGAAATAACGTGTCCTTTATTCATTCATTTTGAATGTTAAACTTAAATAAAGCGATATACAGAAAACTATCGCCCAATCCACGAAAAAATGGACATAAGGATAAAAATTTAAATTTCTTTAAATATGATTGAAATTTTACATATTAACTGTTAAGAGTGCACTATTTCATATTTTATCAAAAAAGAATTAAATTTTTGTCATTAACATACTTATTTTAATTAATAAAGTGACACTATGACTTTGTAAAATAGACTGCGGCAAAAATCTTTACATTTCATGGTCTCGTACATCTGAACAAACATTCTGAAAATCTCCAAACTTGGATATATATGATCTGACAGCTATTATTGAGAGTTTTTGTCTGCAGAGAAGTGTTCACTAAACTTCATTGCAAAAGGTAAGCATATTTAATTACTCTTAATTATTGTGTCACACCCACAACAAAAAGGTACATTTATATCTCTGCAGAAAAATATTTTTGATTTAAAGTTATGAAACTTTATATTCAAAAATAGTTTATTAAGGTACTTTGAATTACAGACACAAAAGAAATTAATTAATATTTTAATTATAATTATTGAGCGTTGCGGGCGTGACATGTCCCTGTTGCGGGTGTGACATTTAATTAAAGTCACAGCCGTAACATCTTTTAAAATTGATTACAAATGCATATTTGAACAAATTATATGTAAATTTATAAAAGAATAATATGCTGGAAAACATGTACTTGGCAGCTTTAACTATACCCTTTGATTTAATAGAGGGAATTCCAGTTAATAAATAAAAATTTGCATCATCTGAGCATGTGACACTGTGTGCAGTTGATTTATTCAGTTTGGCTTGATAAAATTGTTGCTTTACTGCAAGAAAATAATTTTATTAGTGATATATGATTAAGAAATTAATTTAAAAGGTAAGATTTTTATAGAAATCAAAAAAATAAAATTACGAAACAATATTTTAGCAATTTTCTTTAAATTTGTTGATTTTGTTTTGTTTTTATATACATTTTTTTAATTTTGTTATTTGATAGTATTTATCTAATATATATATTTTTAGTTTTAAAAAATAAGTAAATCAATATTAGGGGAAGGTTTTTTTTCTCTTTTAATTCAAATTATATAAAAAGTAGAAGTAAGAATAATAGAAAAACTGTTAAAATGTTTATTAAGTTAGCATAAAATGTATATAGTTAGTTTGAAATTAACCAAAATTTAACATAATTAACTTTATGTAAGATTAGAAATTTCAAGGGATAACTATTAAAAATTTGTTAAGCTTATATTTTTGGGCTGGAAGTGCTATATTTATTCAGTTTACACATTACTTTCTTATCTTTTGCAGAGAATGAAGAGTACAGAAAGATCACGATATCATTGAAAAAAGATTAAGGAAAACCCTTTTAAATATGAAGCATATCTACAACAAGAGAAGGAAAGAAACAAAGCAAAGAGAGAAAAGAAGAGACTATTTTAAAAAATCATGGTAAAGGATGGCAATCCTTTTGCATTTCCTATCATGGTAAAGGAGTTGTCGATGGGGTTGGTGCAGTTGCCAAGAAAATGGTAACACTAGCAACGCTCTGCAACTATAAATTCAGCTTCAGATTTTGCCATATGTGTAAAAAAAGTCCTAAAAAATATAAAAGAACTTTGCTGAATGCGAAATTTCAGAAGATATTGTGAAAATGTGCAGTTGGAGATTTTGTAGAAGTTGTTTTATTCTCGATATTAAAAAAGTGAAAACTTTGATGGACAAATAAGACAAATGGATGGTGACGATATAGAATTAGAATGTTTGAAAAAATTTAAAAAAACGTGCATATTTGGCCCAGTCAGTCAGATGCATCCTAGGAAAAAAAGATCATTTATGTAAATAAAGCTACCACCACCAGAAATTATAAATTCAAGATTGGAAATGAATTTTTTTTTACATTTTCCTCACTAGATATTATAATTGTAATATTGATTAATTCTTTAATAAAAAAAATCTGCCTTGAAAATATTTGTGTATGTCATTATTTTATTGGCTATACAAGTCACACCCACAACAGGGCGTCACACCCGCAACGAAAATTTTGAACATTTTCCACAAAAGCAAGAATTGAGTAAGTAATTTAATTTTTTCATAGAATAATTATTTAAGTATTACTGTCTAATATATAAAAATATCAATTCACTCAGTTGTCATAATTCACAGAGTTTTGCATTTTCGCACTGAAAGATGAAAATGCATGTCCTTTTTATGATGCATGATGATGAAAATGATGAAAGATGAAAATGCATGTCCTGCTGGGCGTTTGTCACACCCGCAACAGGCGGAAATTTTTTTTTAAATAAATAAATGATACATCGGACAATTTTCAGATTTGGATAAATGTATGTGTAAGTGGTCTACATTGAAATTCATACAAATTGAAACCAATGCTCAAATTTTTTTTTGCTGGTGACTAAATTGTGTAAATGTCACACCCGCAACTTTGGATTGGGCGCTACAGCATTTGCTGGAGACTTCGATTTTTAACACATATCGATGACAAAACTGCTATTAAACTGCTGCAAAGAGCAAGAATTAATCCCATCGATTCAAGCACCCGTCCATCAGAATATACATGGGGATGTTTCACACTCTAGATATACCATTGACTTCTCCTATAACTGGACTCATAAACAGCAACTTTTTATGAAGCTTGGACCTCCTCCCCACCATCACATGATGGTGGGGAGAATGCGCGCCAAACCTGTTTTTACCGTCGATCTCAGCAAACACCAAGACCTTTTTTGACTGCGTTAGGTTTCTTTTATTCACATGAGAATGAAAGCAGAAAATTGCCAAGAAGGTATCATCGCCAAAAAGACACCCTTTTGGTGAGGAAAATCTCGCCAAATCTCGGAGGTTCTTGCTTCAAGAATCCCCGAAGAGAACAAAGGGATCTGTTATCTTGTCATTCCTGATCTAAGAAATATATTTACTCAGTACATAAACTGGAAATAAAAATATGCATACAATTACAGGTTAAAAGAGAGTGTCTTTACGGCAGGAATGCAAAAAGAAAACCGGATCGGAACTATCACTGCCGAACAAACAACTTGACAAGTTTAGAGGGACAAGATTTTGTCAAGATCTCCAACAGATTTTACGTTTTCAAAGGCCAAAAAGTGCAATCCCCCCCCCCCACGAAGCTGTATAATGTGTCCTCCTCCCCGGAAAAAGTGTCTGAATTTAAAAGTGAATTATTATAATTTTTCGTATTTTTTTCTAGTTGGAAATACACACCGAATCTGTCCTTGTTTGTTACACAGCTTGAAGTAAAATTAAACCATGTAATTTTAAATCCATAAAAGTAATTATTGTTGTCATTTTTGGATTCTGTCAGACCTAAGATTAGGAATGACTAGATAACGTGTCCTTTTGTTCTCTTCGGGAATGCTTGAAGCCGGAAGGACCGAGATTTAGCGAGAGATTTCCTCGCCAAAAGGGTGTCTTTTTTGGCGATGATCCCTTCTTGGCAATTTTCTGCTTTCATTCTTATAATAAAAGAACGTAACGCAGTCGAAAAAGGTCTTGGTGGCTGGTGGGATCGGCAGGAGAAACCGGTTTGGAGCGCATTCTCCCCACCATCAGGTGATGGTGGGGAGTTTGATGATGGCTTCAAGAAAAGTTGCTATTTCTTAATCCAGATATATTAAAAGTCAATTTGTCAACCTATATAAATTAAAGATTTCCAATATACTGCCCGGCGTGCACAGTAGATGGAAACCATTTTGAATTA
Source organism: Maratus speculifer (assembly GCA_964019185.1). Taxonomy (NCBI): domain Eukaryota; kingdom Metazoa; phylum Arthropoda; class Arachnida; order Araneae; family Salticidae; genus Maratus; species Maratus speculifer. The sequence goes on along the minus strand of CAXHSM010001376.1, from coordinate 43,722,323 downwards.
AAGATTCTAATATATCCTGACTAGTTAGATAGTTTGTCTGCGCGAAGCGAAGTCTTATACTCATAGTACGTAACGATATTAAGTCAAAAAAATTCTTTCGTCAAGCAAATCTCAAAAAGTACTTGTCGGATTTCGATTCTATTTGTACCAGAAGGTAGCTATGAAGGTAACCTGGTGAATGCACCTACTACGAAAAATTAGTTCCAAATAGTTTAAAAGTTATATTAAAAAAAAACTGATAAAAAAGCACAATTTATTTTCATACGTCACGAAATTTGGTGTGCGTCATTTTTCACCGGCTGGATATTTTCGCAGTAACCGAATCAGAGTACATGGAGTAAATAGTTTCTGAACAAAGCGAAGGCTAATACACATAATAAGTAACAATATTAAAAGTCAAGCAAATCTGAAAAATTACATGTCGAATTTGGATTCTGATTGTACCAAAACGTACTTATGAGAATAACCTACTGAATGCTACTCTCAAAAATAAGTTCGAAATAGTTTAAAAATTATATTTAAAAAACTGATAAAAAAGTAGTATTTATTTGCATACGTCATAGATATTTGGTGTGCGTCACTTTCACCGGCTGGATGTTTTCGTTAGATTCCAGAATTCGAGTACATGGAGCAAAGAAAATGCGCAAGCAATTTTTATTCAAGTACAATAAAACGTTTTTAAACTGAAGAAACAAATTGGAAAAGTAATCTGTTTTATTATTATTATTTATTTATTTAGTACAGATCATGTTACTATACATGGCGCTACGCGCCATATACACTACACAACTATCTCATGGATGATGAGATGAAGAGAGAGAGAGAGATTTATTTAAACGAAAAAAGCCGTAATACTTAGTAATGTAGTATTTGAGATTTTGCGATAATCCTTTTAAGAGCCTTTTGTAATGGCCTTTAGCATCTTATATATTTCACGCGTGAAAATTGGAAACAATTATTTCGTGTTTAAATAAAATACGAGTTTGACATGCGTGCTTTAGATATTATTTTTAATCATAGATTATATTTTGTTATTTCTTTTTATATAGATTTCTTAATATTATTTCTCATAAGGGATGTAGTCGTAAAAATAACAGAGGATATACGCTCTAAACAGAAGGTATACGCTCAAGGCAGACGGTATACACTAGAGCGTGAATATTAAAGCTTTCTTGAGAAACAGAGAGTTTACGAAGCTCCTTAATAAAATCCAGAAGGTATGCGGCACATACCTCCGATACATCTCCACTACATCCCTGTTTCTCAATAAGCAATCTGAGTTCCCCGGCGATTATTGCGTGATTGCACGCATTTTATTATGGTTAAATTTTATGGAAACACATAAATGACACAGACGTCATACATGTAAAAAGTCGGCAAGATTGCAACGAAATGGCGAATTCCTGTCTCACATGGTAACCCGTTTATTTTGTTTCAACAGTTTATTTAGAAAAAAAGAAACAGTAGTGGAAGCAATAAATAAACAGTTATAAATAATAGTCATAATAATAAATAGGATAAAAAATATAAATATCACAAAAAATCATAAACATTAAAATTTATAGCAATATTAAAAAATTTTCACAAAAACAAAGTTTTTACCAAATTGCGAGAAAAAATATCGCGCTACAAAGTGCGTATATGACATCCGTACCATATTTATATGTAAAAATAATCATTATCGTCCATCAGGTTTGTCTATGTAGCTATTTGCTACAAATCTCACTTTCTGAAGTCGAAACTGGACACGCCAAGCTAAAAGTAAAATTGCAAAAGTACCATGAAATTAAAGCAGGTATATCATATACGCATCGGGTTTGGGGCAAATTTGGCGAAAATTATTTTTGAATAATAGACACATATATATATTTTCAATTATTTTAAACAGGAAATAACAATAAATAAGAATACAATTAATTAATAAATATAGAAAAAATTATTTATATAACTTGAAAAAACAAAATAAAAAAACAATTTATTAAAATATAAACAACAATAGCCGCGTTACCAAGCCGTGCAAAACAAAATTTTTTTGGCGCCAATTATGCGGAAGAGTTCCATATTCTTTTCCGGCTTTTTTGGCGAGCTTATTTATTTATTTATTTAATTTATTTTTTGATATTAAATGAATCGGTGTGATTTGGGGTGATGCTTTTGGGATTCCATTTTTAATACTTTCCAACAAAGTTGAAAAGTGTTTATGCATTAGGTTTGTCTATCCTTCTGGTCATCCATCCGCCTGGCCTCGCTCTAATACCCGTAAACATTAAATTAAATAATAATTTTAATGCAATTGATAAACCTTATTAAGGTCCCTTGGGCATGTTTGGTATTGTATATGATGTGTGTGGGGTTAAAGTTCCTTTAGAAGAGCACTCAAAAAAATTCGACAATATTATAGTCTATGGGAAAAACATTTACAGAGTATTTTAATGATCGCTATTGCAGATGGATTGAAACTGATATAAATCACCAAGTTACGACATTCATAGCATTTTAAATCCATTTATAGGAACAACAAAATAAATCAGCTACAGTACTACGTTTTAGTAATAATTGTTGAAATGAGTTTTCAATATCGGCATGCGCTTTAAAATTTAACCATTTTTTAGGAACGTTCGTAATTTTATAAATACGTAGCACTTACAGTAGTCGTCTGATCCACCCATCAGTTTGCCTCTCCTGCTATCTGTTCGTGTATAACAGCATAAAAACTAACCAACTGAATCGTTTGAAATTTTAAATATATATTTGGTACCGAATTTTGTTGAATAATTTAAAATTTTAAACAGAAGGTATAATATTCGATATATAGTTCAAATATAAGGGCAATTAAAAGTATTCCGTTGCATTGCGGCTGATGGGCTGAAATAGATCCAAGTGCATTTTAATTATAACGCCCATCGAAACATAAAGAAATTAATATGGATTTATGAAGCGCACTAGAATATACATTTTGTAAAATATGCCGTACAATGAATACTTATTATTCATTTACCAGGCACCACAAAAGAATTCCGAAGCATAATGGTAAGAGAGAGGGGGGGGGACATTTTTTTTTCTAATCAAGAGATTTCGTTCATAGAGTCATTTTCTCATTTGTCATCACAAGGTCTTTAAAATAATAACTTATTCAGGTTAAACTGCATAATCGAGTTCACTGGGGAGTATTTGGGCCTGCACGTTTTGCTGAAAAAATGTGCTCGGATTTCTAAATCACTTGTGATGACACTTTAACAGCTCTTATGCAGACGAGATATTAAAATCTCGTGTCGTACCTTATTCTATAAGCATTGCCAATTCCTTTCATTTAATGCATGCTAAAGTGAAATACTGCTCAACTTCTTGAGAATAGGTTTGAAAATAAAATAAAACAGCCGTAAGTAGTGGTCAGCATGCAATACTCATTTAAATCCGATTGATCATATCTGGAACACACTCAAACAACGCATCGTATGCCTTTTTCGGCGTTTTCGGAGTTTTTATGTATAACTTTTTGAAGAGAGAATTTTCTAAATTCTTATCGAGACCTTCATCGTATCAGTAGAAATCAGATGTAGATACTATACTGTTATATATATATTAACTATTTAAAGGGTCCACACACCATATAAAAAGTTCCCTCTTTCTATTTACCCATCATGATTTGTGCCATTTTTAGGTACTAAAATTGGTTTAGAGTGTCTGTTTATGCTCTTTATCTAATTTCAAAGAGTTCAAATTCCGATACCAGATATGTTAGTGTTTTATTGTCTGTATTACTTTTAATGAATTGAGTACTTCCAATTTTATATCCATGCATGGCTGTTTTGAATTGTTTGCATAGTGTTTAACCATATATACAAATTTATATAGAATATTTTGTAATTCTATAGTTCACTTTGGTAATTTTCGTCATTTGAAATTGTGGCAGTATATGATCAGTTATAGGTTGAATATCTTTTTTTTTTTTTTTTTTTTTTTTTTTTTGTAAATTATTGTTAAATCTGTGTTCTCAGCAATATCGCTCAGACTAATCCCTCTGAGGAAAGTCCTACTTCTAGTAGATCCTAAATAGTAAAATTTTCATCTTTATTTTTTTTCTTTTATCTTTCCCAGAAGAAAGCATTCGATTCTTGAAAATTTCGACTTGCAGTTTTCTATGGATTTATACGTCTTAGAAGTCCTGAACACGATTTGGTGGTTTAAAAAAAATGTCTGTCTGTCATTTTATGAGTCTGTATGTGACAAAACACTTGTGGGTACTTTCCATAAAAAATTAATGCAAATTGAAGAATTCACAAAACTTAAGATTCAGTTAGAGCTTGATATAAACTGGAACTGATTACTTTTTGCCGTGTTTCGCTCAACAGGTGGCGCTATTATGCTGATTATTCAAAATTTCTAAATTGTCTTTACCTCAAGAACTAATGCACAGTTTTCATAAAATTTTAGATTCAGTTAGTTCTTAGCATAATTTGGTGATGATTACTTTTTCGTGTAAATCGGCCAATACGTGGCGCTGCTATCTTGCATCTTTCACTGTTTAACAATAGCTGTATCACCAGAACTAGTATACGGATTTTCATCAAAATTTATATTCAGTTAGAACCTGATAAAAATAGATCATAATCAGTTTTTGGTGTAACCACCTAATAGGAGGTGCAGAATTTTTAAAGATTTTCATAATAGCTACATCTCAGAAACTAGTGCACGGATTTTCATTAAACTACAGATTTAGTTAGAAATTGTCAGGCATTGTTGACAACTAGATTTTCATGTAAATCAGCAAACCAGTGGCAGCATTTTTGAGGAAGCGTTAACATATATTAGAACTCCTATAATAGAGGCTGACGCAAATCCATTTTGTTTCGGATTATTGGTACCCAGTTCAGCATCAATCTATCGGAGCTGGAAATGGGGTTCGGGGTTGCGCCATTTGAAGACTGGAAACCGTAACTAATCGAAACAATGCAAACAGCTCTTCTAGGAAACACATTCAAAAGAAAGATCTAATACTAGGCATCCGCCAACTGGGTCCGCCAATTCCCCACCTTTTTCTTCTTCTCGTAGAAAACTTTTTCGTGCTAACTTCCCGCGAGAATTCAAAACGACATTTCTTTGACAGTTCGTCTTGAAACTTGAGGTGAGGTTGTAACAGATTTTTTAATATGATGTGTTATGATGCATTTTCTATATTGCAAGTAGCCGATGAATACGTGCAATAGAAAAAATCTCACTACTTACTCTTTAATTCCGAAATAGGTTTCAAAAGTGATATTAAAAAAAAGTAAAAAAAAAAAAAAATAAATAAACTGAAGATGTAAAAAACAGCTTTTATACAGATCGACCTAAGCTATTCAATGAAAAAAGAAATACAAATGAGATACCTTTATATATAAAAAAAAAATCCGTGGGATTAACATTAGTGATCGATTATTTTCGCGTAAGTGAAGAATTCTCTTAAATAAAGCAAACCAAAACCAGAAAATATTCTTTTTAATGCAGCTGTAAATAACTTATATAAATTAGACAGTTTATCTTTCAATACGTCTTTTAAGTAAATATATACACATGATTTTTTGTTCTAAGTTTAAAGATTAAGTTTAAATAATATACAGAGTGATTTAAAAAAAGTTGACAAAATGATATGACAGATCAAGCATACGACAAGCATAAAAAATCACATAGGAACATAGGGCCGCAAACCACTTATTGAGTCACAAATACAGGGTGTTTCATCCTAACTCAATTTGGGTTGACGGTAATAAATTTCAGAAAACTGAAATGTACTATAATAAAACATTTAACAGACATTCTCGCCTTTGGTTTAAAAGAGGTGTCTAAAAAAGTCATTGCCATACCAAAAGTTCATCTACGGAACAACATTGTCAAAGCAATTAAAATATTTATTTAACTTTGCTTTGATTGAAAATATACAAAAAATCGTGTACGATATTTTGAAATTAAATAAAAAATATATGTAATTCCATAGTATTTTGAAAATAAATATTGGATGAATAAATCCTGTGTATGTATAATATAATATAAATATATAAGATAAATCCAATCTTATATTATTCTGAAAATACAAAATGTTGATTTAAAATGCTAGAAGGTGAAAAAGACATTTAAATTATCAGTTTAAAAAAAACTGCATGCCAGATTTGGTCGGGAGGGGGGGGGGGAAGAAGATAAAGTCAGATGTCTAGTGATGGCAATGGATCAGTTAGACAACGTTTTTATAAGCTCTTCGTGCCACCTATGTCTAAAATATGTACACATCCATATAATTTATATAAATAATGAATAAAAATAAAATATAAATCCATAAAAAGTTTTAAAAATTTATGAATTATTAAAGAATTCATTTTCTGCGCCACCCCTCCCCCCATAAATGTACTACATTTTATTTATTTAAATAACTTCTACTTATTTTTCAAAATAATTAATTTGCCCATTAAACATTTCAAGTTAATTGGTTGAAAAAATTAAAGTAATAGTCAATAGATTTACATAAAAAAAGCTTAAGATAATATGATAGTATAGATTTAACAAAAGGAAAATCATAAACAGTTGAATTCTTTCAATGGGCAAATGTAATTAAATTCTGGCAAAACAATCATTTTGGCACTGTAGAAGAAAGAAAGAAAAAATCATTAAAGGATGGGGGTGGGTAGTAGTTGTGTTTAAAAAAAATAAAGATTTCAAAAATAAATAATAAAATTAACGAACATTCAAGGTAAATATTGTAATGTGCTTTCTCATATTTATGTATAATACACAATTAGTTTAATAAAGAATTCCACATTCTGTTTTGTCGCATTCATAATTTTTTTCCCCAGCTGCGTATTTTCCGAAAAGCAGACTTCATTTAATTACTGTAAGCGCGGCGCCGGAATAGTGATAAAGACGCCAATCAGTAACCCGCCCTAGTTAGTCTGTCTTAGTTTCGCCACCTTTTGTACAGGTTGGCTATTAAATGATGGAAAATTAGCCTGGTTTTACAACTGGGTACCAATTTGGGCTCCAATTCTAACAGGATGCGTCAGCTCCTATTATAGAAGCCTTAACATATATGATATAGAAGAAAGTTTTGAGATTGCCACTACCCGTAACGCATGGTGACGTCACATAGACGTCGTTGTGAAGTCACATTGTGACTTTGTGACCATCGATTGTCGATGTGACGTCAGGTGATGTCGATGTGAAGTCACGGTGACTAAAATGTGAAGTCGTTATGGCCGTTTAGAGCTCGTTTGTGACGTCACATTGCGACAACTTTGTGAAGTCACGGTGTGACAAACGTGTGAAAAATGTGTCATTTGTGATTACTTTAACATTAACATTGTGACGAAACTGTGACAAAAGCGACGATAGTTAATTTGCCAGAAACATGTTTTTTAAAGTAAATAACATGTTTTGAAGAATATTTGTAATTTTCTAAATTTTTTTAAGAACGTCGCATCTCAGTCACAATGTGACCACTGAGTGGTGGCATTTTGATGACAGATGTGATGTGACCAAAGTGACTCACATTGACATCATTGTGACCATGCATGCTATAAGGGTAGTTTTCCTTTCTGTCGAATTATTCCTGCTTTGGAAAACATTAATTAACCGTTAAATGCTGCGTATTGCCGTTCGGCAATATATCCAATTTCGACTTCAATAATATTAGAATAATTCCGACGGTTAATACCTAATGTTGCCAGTGAATACATACTGACAATATTATTAAATAAATTTTCAACATGCAGGTGACAACGCTTATGCCTTTTTTAAAAATAAAAATACATTTTTTATTTCAAATATTGGGACATGTGCTTTTTGTTTTGTTTGGAAGCTTGCAAAATACCCTGTTTTAAGCTACATTGAAGAGGTAAAGTTTATTTCTTATCATAATTCTTAAAAATTATGTGTGTTTAATGTTATAAGGTTTCACAAAAAAACAGTGTTTTCAATTAAAGACCAGTATTGCCAATTAGGAAAAACTGTTCTTTAGCCGTAAACCATACTTAAAATGTGATTTTTAAAAGTATTTTTTCCGTAATTGATTTAAAAAATAAAAGCCGAAAAACATTTTTAATTTTTTTTTTGAAAAATCAAGCATTTAAGGGTTAACATAAAAACTGTAAAGATTTTCCCTTCTCAAGTCCACCGATTGGAAAACGTAAAATTTCTGTTTTGTTTACTTCTTTAGATTTCGATACTTGGATTTTTCGGGTTTGTGGGATGCAAAATTAAAAAATTAGTAGTACGGAAAACATTTTTTCTATCAAAGCTCTAAGTACTGAATTAATACCGAAGTAGTGAAATTTTCGCCTTCTTTTTCTTACATTCTCTCATAATTTTAACCAACCGCAACACGAGTATATCAGCCAGCCCTAGGTCGGCCATTTTTCCCACAGACTGATTAAAACACAAGTAACATTAAGACAAATGTTTATAAAAAGTTAATTAGCTCTAAAAATAATGTAACATATAATAAATCACATTAGAAATTTGAATATTATATTTTAAGTCACTTACCTTTTTGTGAATATCATTTTCTTTTGATAAGTAATTATTTACACGGCGGAAAAAATCTTTCGATGTCAAAGAAAAAAAGATTAATTTAAATCTTTACAAAATTTTACTTTTGGGTTTCGTTCATCTGACAAAACCCTATTCGAGTCTGTCCGCCCGTCGCAGAGTTCGTATACAAAAACTGTATATGTCAGAGAGTTCAAATTTTGTTTATTTACAGCTAAATACCCCGTGTCACACGAGAAATCATTTTTCTCCACCAACTTTGCAGCGCTAGTTTTAAGGAACATCAGAGATTTATATTTGTTTCTTTTGATAAACAGTTGAAATGGTTTTAAATATACCATTAAGGATTTCCCTTACAGACCACATTATAAAATGGAATTTATTTTACAGTACCTCTGAACGAACTATAAATACAGTAGACTCCCTTAAATCCGCAAAGCTTGGGACCAGAGGTTGTGCGGATTTTAGAATTTTGCGGATTTCTGGTCACTGCTTTGTTTACATTTTTTAACCAGTAGTTTGAATGCAATTAATAATTCAATCGGAAATATAATGAATGTTTACAAAATATTAAAATAAGTAATGAACTAAAATAATAAAAATTTAGATCATTTTTAAAATGATTAAAGTATTAATAACAAAGGTCCAGTTAATAATCAATAGTGTATGATTAAATATTCATTATAAAGATTAAATGTATTTTTCCAAAATTACTCAACAAAACTTGCCTCATAAAAGTACATTACTAATCCACATCAAAATCATAAAACTAGGATTTTTTCAAGTTTAGCCAGACTGAATAACCAAAAAATCTTGATTAATGCATAAATATATTTGGTAAGATTGTGATTACCAGTGATATCAGCAATATCTTGAATTTTTCCTCAAAAAAATTATTTTTCCTTCATGAAAATAACATGAATAGAGTACTATTAAGAAAATTACAAATTAAACATATATGGAATTGATACAAAACTAAAAAAATCAAATTTTGTCCCAATATCCGAACTGAAAGTTTCATTGTTTACATCCATAAAACATGTGCGGATTTTAGAGAGTTGCAGATTTCTGGTTTGCGGATTTGAGGGAGTCTACTGTATTACTAAATTCATTTTCAATAATGAATGTGGGGTAGCAATCATATATCAATTATATGTCAATCTGATTAATTCCAGGAAATTAAATAATGGTCATGTGAGAGACAGTTAACTATTTGACATTTTTCAAGTATGTTAGAAAGTATTAAATGAAGATTGAATTGAAAAAAAATCAAATGCTTTTACCAACATTTATTGACTTTTAAAAACTACATAAGACATTCATCCTTTTATGAAAAAACATTCAGAATTCAGAATATAGGGGTTTTCTGATGAGAACAGCATAATTTTGAAACACTTTTTAGGAACCTTCTTTTAAATTTTGAAATCTCACCAGACTGCTTTTAAGTGACAATCAGTATATCAAACACACTTAATTTTATCTTATTTTCAATATTAAGGTGAAATCAGGGCAGTACCTTCTTAAAAACAGTATTTTCAGTGTAACCTTCTTAGTCCTGATACTGCCTGAGGGCGACACTAAAAAACACACTTTAAATTAATTTAAATGCTTCAACATAGTTCAACATACTTCTAGATTTTTAATAAATATGTTCTTATCATAAGCATCGATACATAGACATCGATATAAACATCGACATTTTTGCAGACGTTTTATAAAAATTTTAAACTGATTTTGGTATCCTCATGTAATATTTGTCTCAGGACTAAAGAGGTTAAAAGTTTATGAGAAAAACAGCTGTAAAAAGAAAGAACTTCACTGTGAGAAATTACTTTTAACAATTTTCTGAATTAAATATTCTCAATCGCTAACATATTCAATCTTACAGACTTAAAAATATATGCACTATGCCAAATTTCCTAAAAAATAAAAGAAGTATACAAATAAGTTATTCACAAATAACAAATTATGCCAATGAAAATTAACAGTTTGCTCTTTGGAATTTTTTTGTAAATATTTTGCACAAGTTTTCTCAATGTATGAACAGATGCTTCTTTAAAACACTCTTTGAAGGAGCATCTAATTAAAAAGTATAATTCATTCAACATATTGCTCTTTAGCGGTTTTTTTTAATATTTCGCACAAATTTTCTTAATACAGGAACAGATGCTTCCTTAAAACACTCTTTGAATAGAAATCACTGTTGCAAATTTCGCACAAAACTTTTCTCAGCAGTATGCATTAAAAGGTGTCTGCTTAACGTATAATTCCGAGAGAATGTTTTCTTACATACCTCACACACAAAAGCTGTCTCACCAGTATGAATTTACAGATGCCTCCTTAAAATACTCCTATCAGAGAATTTCTTGTTGCATGTCTCACAAACAAAAGGTTTCTCACCCGTATGAATTAGGAGGTGTGTGCTTAAACTACTCTGATGAGAGAATTTTCTGTTGCATATCTCGCACACAAAAGGTTTCTCACCAGTATGGATTAAAAGGTGTGTGCTTAAACTATTTTTATGACGAAATTTCTTGTTGCATATCTCGCACACAAAAGGTTTCTCACCCGTATGAATTAGGAGGTGTGTGCTTAAACTACTCTGATGAGAGAATTTTCTGTTGCATATCTCGCACACAACAGGTTTCTCACCAGTATGGATTAAAAGGTGTGTGCTTAAACTATTTTTATGACGAAATTTCTTGTTGCATATCTCGCACACAAAAGGTTTCTCACCAGTATGAATTAACAGATGCTTGCTTAAACTGTGCTTTTCAGAAAATTTCGTGTTACATATTTCACATACAAAAGGTTTCTCACCAGCATGAATTAATAGGTGACTGCTTAATTGAGACTTCTGAGAGAATTTCTTGTTGCATGTCTCACAAGCAAAAGGTTTCTCACCAGTGTGGATTAAAAGATGTTTTCTTAAAACACTCTTACGAGAGAATTTCTTGTTGCATATTTCACATACAAAAGATTTTTCACCAGTGTGAATTAACAGATGTGTGCTTAAATGACTCTTTTGAGAGAATTTCTTTTTGCATATCTCACATACAAATTGTTTCTCGCCAGTATGAATTAACAGATGCGTGTTTAAACTACTCTTTCGTGAGAATTTCTTGTTGCATATCTCACACAAGAAAAGTTTTCCGCCAGTATGAATTAAAAGGTGTCTGCTTAAACTATTTTTTCTCGAAAATTCTTTGCTGCATACCTCACAAACAAACAGTTTTCCTTGCTGTGAGTCAGAACTTACTTTTCCTAAAATCTCTTGTAGAGAAATATTTTGCTCCATATTTCGCACATTAAAGACAGTTTTGAGTGAAATGTTAAACATTCATGGCGTTTTGCCTCTGCAAAAAATAAAAACAACCCAATTTATCACCTTTTAAACTTCATGAAAAATAAGTATTGAAAAAAATAAACTTATTATGAAATATTACCGTAATTTCCGGCGTATACTTCGCGGAACAAACAATTCTTTTTAGGCCCAGAAATTTTATTTTGTGATTGAAGACAAATATTTACGGCGATCTATGAAGTTATATTTCTTTTTGAAAATTTTCTGGGTCAGAAAATTATTGTTTGATCCGTGGATTATACGCCGGAAATTATGGTAAATTGATGTAGAAAACTGAACTGAAATAGACTCTGTAATACGTGATGCTCGTAGGACCAGGGTTGTGTCAGATTAATTTTCTAACTGCATAAATATTTAAACTATAATCAACTTTAGAATAAATAAAATAAATAATTGCCGCCGTAAAATTAAACATTTATCATAAAGAAAGTATTATTGATAAAAATGAGAAATAATTATTATAAATAAAGAGTAAATCAAATATTTAGGAATAAATCTTTTATAAATAGAAATATTTTTAAAACATTTATAATTAAAATGTAAAGCAAACTGATGGAGAAAATTTTGTAATTTGATATTGCCTATGAAAACAATGATACATTGTTAAGAAAAAAGACAAATGAATTTATTTTAATGACAAGGGGAATTATAATATTTAGATACATTTAAAGGAAATTCCACCAAGTTTATGAATTTTTTAAACTAGTATAAATGACTATAGCGAAAAACACTCTGCATTATTAAGGCAATTTACAATGTATTGCAATAATTTAACCATTTATTAGTATTTTATCCATGTTTAAAGCCGTATATAATAGATAATAAATAAAACAAAACACATTTTTTAAATTTTAACGTACAGCTTTGGAATGCATTTATAGATCTGTCTATGCAAATTGAATTATAAAATGTATGAAAATTATCATTAAACAGATTTAAACAAGAGAATCTTATAGTACAGGAATAAATACAGAACTTTAGATGTGAAGGAAAAAGAAATATTTTACTCAGAAACAAGTCAATGAAGAAAACGTTCAATATATTTAATAAAAATTATCATAGGAATAAAATTTAACATTAATGATATAGCAGTTTTGCTTGTTTAGGAGGAGCATAAAAATACCTTTTTAAGATCTAAATTGTAGAATTGTATATAAAAGTGGAAGAAACAGATTTCAAATAAATAATAGTGACTCTATATAGTGGGTATATAATGCTTTAAACTACTTTACATACCGAGCAATTTTAGGCACTGTAGTATTACAATTCAAGTTGGTCTTAAATATATTATGTTATTTTTTTATATACCTCCAGCTCTACCTAGTAGAATTTTGAAATTTTCATAACTGAATTGTTTTAAAATACTATTCTCATACACATTATTCAATTAAATACTATATTATTTAATTGCAGTGGATATGACAAAAGAAAATGACACTAATTTATTAGTATATAATTTCTTACTGAAATACTGTTAACATTTCTTTCATAAATAATAAATGTGTGTACTGTACAGTAAAATAAATAGCCCTTTCAGCCAGTACTGGGAGAAGAGGTAGCTTCCATATTTTTTGGTTTTAAAATGTTGCAAATTTTACTTGGAATTAATTTTAGTCAGATTTTAGGAAGCTAAAATGAAATGAATCCGATTATTTGTCAATACTGAATTTGAATGAAAATTGCACACAATTAGAAAGCTATAACCAAGTTGGCATCATTTATGGTTATTTATTTTGGTCCTAAATTTGGCGATACTTCGTCAAGTGTCGCCATGCTAAGCGAAAATTTGAAGCTAATGGATATTAATAATATTTAAGCACTGCATGGCAATACATGGCACAAATGGCTGCCATTTTGAAACAAGATGGTGGAAAAAGCTGGCTAACGGACTCGGTCGAGACATTCTATACAATATGCTATACATACAATTAATCTCATCCAAATCAATTCATAAATACGAGAGCTACAGCATGACAAAAATCAGATTGTTTCAAAATGTCACCAACTCTAGAAATTCAAACTTCTATATCTCAGCCGTTTTGTAAGATAAAGACAAAACAAAATATGCTTCAAAATCTTTGTATTAAGGTAAAATTCTCAAGTAAAAAATAATTTTTCAGTGTTTAATTTATTTGCACCACTTTTTAAGTTAAAATAATTCAAATGGCTTCCACTATGAATAAGATGGAGGATGTAACTGTCCAACGAAGTTGGTCGAGACACTGGTATGTACTATGGATACATTTTATCTTATTCAAATTGGTTAATAAATACGAGAATTATCACATGATATTTATCAGATATACATGAAATATATAATGGTTATATATATATATAAGTTAACAATATATATCAAACATAATATGAGTCATCATTCAAATAGAGAATGGTCTGGGGTCATGATCGGTGAAAATAGATCAAATTTTTTTCGGTAGCTTTTTATGGATGCAATGGGTAGCTTTTTATTTTTTGAAATAAAAGCTACTTAAATTATTAAACATCATCTAAATTAAATTCATTTTTCAACGAAATTATACTTTACAAATAATTTTATTCAATTTAGTGTAACAAGAAATAACACCTTAGCACTGTTGCCATGTATTACTTACCTTTTATTTATGAAACACAACTGTGCTGCATCATTACACTTAAAATAAAACATGTGCATGGAATTGAATGATATTACTGAAGATTTAATAGCTTTAAGAGAAATTGTAAAAGTAATTGATAAAAATATCAAATCAAAGTTCGTTTTTTAGTTTTTTAAAAAATATATACATTTTCTAATTTTCTTTCATATTGTTTATTAATATTCACAATTTGAAACTTATCTAAATTTTGATGAAAAAAAATTTTTAGAAAGGAACTATTGTATTAATTTATAATAAACCTAAAGAATTAACTGCAATTAAAAAAAAAATCCATGTTACGTTTTATAATGTAAGTCTTAAAAGAATTAAAGTTTTAGTTAAGTTACCAAAATACTATTTTCAAAAATTCAATTTTTTTAATTAGTGAAAATTTAAACTTTATTTGTATAAAAAATTTAGAAAGATATAATCAAAAACAGTATTTATTACAAAGTTATCAACTAAGTCTCGTACGCTTGATATTGCGAAATGAAAAATAAGTAAAAAAATTCTAACATCCTTTTCATCATCTCAAAATTTGCATGCTCTATTCTCATAATCATATTTACCATTTAAAAGCTATTTCAGTACGCAACTGTTTATTAATATATTTTCAAATTTGAATTTGCATTTGTCAGCTACTACTTGGAATGCAAACATTCAAATTATTGACTTGTGTACCTGTAACCTCTGTAACAGTAAGTAAAAATTTCAGATATTTTTGTCATGTAGATGCACTTGCATGAAAATATTCAGTTTTATGAAAGAAACTGATTGTTATCTTTTAATATGACATCTTTTTTTACTCACTGAAGCATTTTGCCTTGTGTCTCAAAACTCAGTATTGGCAAAGTGAAAAAGTATTGAATAGTAACATCTTCATGAAAGAAAGTGTCTATTTTTTAAAGCATCACGTAACTTTCTGTCAACTTCATTTAAAAAAGTTACTTTTAGTTATAATGATAAAATGGCACTATAAAAGATATAATCAATAAATAAAACCTTTTACTGCCCTAAAACAAAGGAATTAATCCAAATGTTACCATTTTGAAGAAATTTCATAATTTTTTGTATGATTTTTGTTTGTGACACGATTATAATTTTCACCAAAGCGTTTTATTTCATTTTTAGAGATCTGACACAAAATAATACTTTTCTTTTAGTTAGCAAACATTAATTTAAGATTTGTGAATTCAATTACAAAAATATTTTTAATTTTTTTTTTCTTTTATAAATTTTTCATTTCTTGATAGCTAATACTGAATCCTATACTTTTCTTTAAAGCTTCATGCAAGTGCATAAAGAAAATTGTTTTTGTTTTCAATTAGATTATTTTTAATATTGTTTTAAGTTAAAAAAAAAGGACTTTATATGTTGTTTGATTAAAAGTTTTCATGTTAAGAGCAACATGTTTTAGTTTCTAATCTGTATTATCCAAGAAATGTTTTCTATCAGCAGTAAGTTGTTACTTTTGAAAATATTGTATATCGAAAATGTCATGATATTTATGAACCCTGGTAAGGAACACAGTTTGGGAGGAAATAAGCAATATGGATTAGCTATTGATGGACAGTAATACAGAAATTAAGGTCTGGTGGACGTATGATATTTTTATCATTCAGACAAACTGAATAGCTGCTTTTTTCCCCGTCATATCCACACATCTTTGGACCAGAGGTTGTGCAGATTTTTGAGCTTAGCAAATTTCTAGTCATTGCCTTGTTTACATTTTCAAACAGTAATTAAAATGTAATTAAAGATACAATTGAGATAATAATGAATGCTTATAACATAATAAAATATTAAAATCAGTAATAAACTAAAATAATAAAAATATTAAAAGCAGTGGTCAAGTTAGTAATCAATAATGTATGATTAAATATTCATTTTAAAGATTAAACTTATTTTTCCTAAATTATTCAGTGAAACTTACCTCATACAGATACATTACCCATTCACATCAAAATTACAAAACAAGGAATTTTTATTTCAGGTTTAGCCAGATATAACAACCAAAAAAGCTTGATTAATACATAAATACATTTGATTGCAAGATTGTAATTACCAGTGATATCAGAAATATCTTGAACTTTTTCAGAAATAAATTTAATTGAAATTATAATGAATGCTTATAACATAATAAAATATTAAAATCAGTAACAAACTAAAATAATAAAAAATATTAAAAGCAGTAGTTAAGTTAATAATCAACAATGTATGATTAAATATTCATTTTAAAAATTAAACTTATTTTTCCTAAATTATTCAATGAAACTTACCTCGTACAGATACATTACTTATTCACATCAAAATTATAAAACAAGAAATTTTCATTTAAGGTTTAGCCAGACATAACAACCAAAAAAGCTTGATTAATACATGAATATATTTGGTTGCAAGATTGTAATTACCAGTGATATCAGAAATATCTTTAACTTTTTCAGAAATAAATTTACTCCTCTTTTATAAAAAATATGAATTCAGTAATATTAACAAACATTACAAATTAAAACATATATAGAATTGATATAAATCTGAAAAAGTCAAATTTTGTCCCTATGTCTGAACTGAATGTTTCATTGTTTACATCCATAAATAATGGTTAGATTTTAGAGAGTTCCAGATTTTAGGGTTGTGGATTTGAGGGAGTCTACTGCATTTTGCTTAATTAACTTCTTTACAGTTAGAATACAAATCACAAAAACAAAAAAAATATATCATAAAACTTTTACTTTTATTTCCTTAAAGAAAAAAGGTCTTTCAAAAATCTAGAATTTCCCAAACTGACAAATTTTGGAACTCCACCACCTTACCTCACCCCCAATTCCTCTCCTGGTGATGACTCAGATGAAGATTTTTCATCCTCCTGGTGATTTCTATCAACCCTCTTTAATTTGTTGGTTAAATTTTAGAACACTCATTATAGCATAATTAAAAACATATGAAAACTACAATGTAAACACAGCAAACTATTGCAATTAATTTTATAATTGAAGGCCAGACAATTTTTTTTTTTTTTTTTACTTTGAAGCAATAAAAATAATAAAAGTACTATATAAACTTTGTATTAATTACAAATTTATATTACTTTAAGAAAAAAATGTGTAAATAAAATAAATATAAAGCACAAACTATTACAATTACATTTATAAATGGAAAATGTAGTACGGTTAAATATTTTACTGAATGTAAGACTTTATTATTAGTATTAATTTAACATCCAAGGATAATACATTATAAAAAATTATAAGTTGTAATAAAATAACTAAAAATAATTACAGCTAATTTTAAAATTCATGACCTACAGTAAAATATATACCTAATAAAATTTTACTTAAATTATTATATGTCAATAATTTATATTGAAAATTTTTAGGGATGAGTTACATAAAAAAAGAGTGGGTTTTTTTTCCATTATACAAGCCTTTGTCACAATGTGTGGTGCTCTTTATATTAATAATTAAATAAGCATAACAGTATGCTAACTACATTTAATAAGATCAATTTAAGCTCATAAAAGATATCCCACACAGGCCTTATGTATTACGGTTTGAAAACTTTTTTTAACTAACCTTTAGAACAACAACAGTTAGAATTACAGTAAAAGTAAAAGTAGCAGTTATGACATATCATTACATATACTAATAAATAATAATAAAAAAAGGTTGTATTTTTTGTTATTATACATGCCTTCACATTTTTTATAGCTATTCACTACGCTACACAATTTGGGCTTTATAAAATGTGATTTACAGACAAATGATACAAAGAGCTATAAAAACAATCCTAATGAATGCTTATGTTTGTTTATATATATTCATATAAAAATAATAACTCAAAATAATTCTACATATGTATATTTATAGAAATATAATATTTCTAAATTTACATACATATATATCTACTTATATGGGTATGCATTATGATTGTTTTTTTATACACAATTTACTTCTTTTCATATAATAAAATAAATATATGGTATTATGATAAATAAATTATACAAACACAAGAAAAAAAATAAATAGTTTGTGAAATGAAACAGTGCATAGGTTGCGAGAAAATATGTTCTAAATTATAGTTTTTTACTGAATTTTAGTTATAGTGTATTTTAGGTATTTAGGCTTATAAGATATTTTACTCTAAGGGGAAAAAAAACCAACTTATTTCTGTAAATGAAAGTATTCGTTTTAAATATTAAGTAAATTTTAATTTTTTAATACTTTTAAATTCTAAAATAATAAGGTATTCCTATTCGGCTGCCAAAATATTCGGTTAATAGTGTGAGGAATATTTAAAATCACTATAAATGATAGCAATAACGAAAATTGGGACATAATTTTTTTTTCTACATACGATCAAATTACAGATTCAAGAATTTTTAGTAGATGAATAACAAAAGAAACGTATCTTACCATTAATTTATTTCAGTAAAGATGATGGGTCATTAAATTCATTTGAAAAATATATATCCTCTGTTATAATCGGATTTAGACTACTTTGTTCATTTTAGTACAGACGCCACCAAAATGAATGATCCATGAATGAAAAAAAATCATTCACTATTAATGATGCTTAAATGAATCACTTAAATATTCCTTCCGTTTTAAAATTGGATGCAATTAGATTTTGTATACTCAGGAAAATGTTGCTTCGATGTATTATTAAAGCTTGTTTAATGACTTTATGGTCACTAACATTATGACCAGAGATTAAAAAAAAAATGTTTTAGCCATATTTCCACTGCAGCAGTTTAACTGATAAAAACGGGAGCCAATACTGTGAATGAATCACAAAGGAGGAGGTTCATCATGATTAATGAATCATAGAATAAATAGAAAAACTATTAATTAATAAAACAAAACATTTATTTAGAGAAAAAGAACAGTAATTTTTAGTAAAAATTTACGAATTTAGCACTTAAATATGGATTCGGGTTTGAAATTTACGCAATTTCATTTTTAATAACTCAGGAAAATTTAACACACAATCTGTGCTAAAGCTTGTTTCCGTTAATGATGTCTGATAACCAGTATTAAACAAGGGATAAAAAAAAAGGGGGGACTAATTGTTAAATCATGAGTATTCACTATTCAAGGTTCAAGGAATGAATATCTCTAAATGAATGGTAATGTAAAAGTTCACGATTCATTCTCGCATTGGCGTCTTGTATCTTGCACTATCTAGAATACCATAAAAGTTTTAAATGTATAAATTTATTGATTTCACCCATTTTACGGAATTATGTTAATGCTAAAATAGTTTCTTTTTGTTTCTCTTCAACTAAAATTCTACAATTTGAAGTTTGGTAATATAACTACATGAAATTTCATAAGTTGCAACTTTTATTCTGCCTATAATCATTTAAAACATTATTAAAATGTCATATTTGTAGCAGGTAAATTTATTTATTTATTTGTAATTAGTTAGGCGAATAATATTTAAGTTTAAATTTGAAAACAACAAACTCTTTTGAATTTTTATTAGCGGTTAAATATGAAACATTGTAGTATTGCTGCTAGATTGAATTTGGTTCTAATTATGTTTTATTGAATGGAAATATTTTTTAAATAATTGATCGCATAAAATGTACATAAATAAATTTTATCAAAAATTACATAAAATATCAAAATAATTTATGAAATCTAAAATTCCAATGTCTTTATAATATATGATCTGTTGCAAATAAGTGTGGTGGTTGTACTGATTAGAAAATAATAAATAAAAAAAATGTTTCGTAGTTTTCTTGCATTTTCAAAAAGATACTTGTCTATTCTCAAGCGAGGAAGCTAAACGGTAGTAACAATGTACTATCTACAGCTTTTTTTTCTCTTTGTAGTGTCATTTAATCTTATATAGATCTCATATTCTATACAGTTGAAGAAGCATTTGTTATATAATACCAGTCATTTAATAACCCTTCTTCTTTTCTTTTTTTTGTAATATATATATATTATATATAATATAATATATGTCAAAATTTTTATTATATTGTAATGTGTCTTGTTTCTATATCATACTTATTTCATTGCTTTCATTAAGTAAAATTCCCTGTTGAAAAAATGTTTCTGCCATTTGAACAAATCTAGAAAATTGTCACTTATGTGAGTTTTTATAATTTTATACCAATTGTGACAAAAGAAAATATCTTTTACAAATACCATAATTTCTGGAAGAAACGCTGCATCACGGAAAATCACTAAAAAAAATTTAGAAAATGGTCGTAAACGCCGCAGGTGAAATTTCCGCGGTAATCGTGGTTAACATGTTAAACAGAAACACATTAATAAGCTATATTAAGAAATCATAAAAATGAAATTATTAATCAGAAATTAATAAATAAATACAAAATTAATAATATTATTTAAATACCGTATTTTCGGGAATAAGCACCACAACGCATACGAGTTTAAAAGTAAAAATATGCTTAGTGCGGTGCAGCGGATACGGTGATTTTTTTTTCCCTAACAGTACCGTAAAATACCGTTAATCCCCCCCCCCTTCCAAACGTGACGAAAAATCATAAACTCAAAGGCTCAAAGGCGATTGGTATTGGAATACCTATGTGGGCGTGATGCTCACGTTTACTTCCATCGAACAAGAGACGATCTAAGCAGAGTTCATTATGATGATAAAAAGAGTCTAATGTTCATCTCGCAGGCAGCTGCGGTGGTGAAGAGCAGATGATGTGCTATCGATAGATGGTCTTTGAGCAGTTGAGTTTTAGAGACACGACAGGGCAGGGAGGGGGAAAGGGCTGACCAGTACAATAATATAAGTAATTTTAATTTTCAAATTTCAATTATTTTAAATCACAGTAGTGTGAATTTACCAAATGAAATATTGAAATCAGTGACAAGTATAAGGGTAACACAATGCAAATGAGAGAAATAGAAAACATGATGCAAACAGATAAACATAATGATGCAAGCAAATTCAATTAATAAAATAAATTTCTATGTACAATATTAAACAAGTTAAAAAAGGATAACAAAACTTTATCTATCACACAAATTAATCAAGTATTTAAATTTTTTAATCCCCAAGGTAACTAGGAACAAGTTAGGAAGGTAAATATTACCCGGTGCCAAAAGCGAGGCAGGAAGACGTCATTGGCTAAATTAGTGGGAGGATACCGAATAAAACAAAATGAAAATGAATTTTGGAATTTGGAAAGTTCACAATGATGCGTTTAAGGGGGTTCACGCCTCATTCTTTTTGATGGAGGTGCAAATCCGTCATCTCTACTAAGGATGACCAGCGGTCTTTTCTTTCCCTGAGTGTCGTTGACACTGTAAGGTTGGATGGATCGCAACGCATCATTGGATAATTAGAGAGGGGCGCTTACACGGGACTTTTCCACGATCGTTTCACAAAAATTTCAGGAATGAATCGTGAATCTTTGAATGAATCATGAATTTTGGTAATTGAAGCAATACTTGAAAAAAAATTGGTTTAAAAAAACATAAATTCTGTCGAAAAACGCAGAAAAAAGGAGAAATTTGTAAAAAAAAAAAAGCATGAAAACAATTAAAAAAATCTTTAAAAAAGCACATTTCATCAAAGATTCATGATTAACTCATTTCATCATGATTCATCACTGAATCTTTGGAACGGGGAAAAAAATCGGATTCAGAACAAACTTTCTGAAAGTTATGAAAGAAGGGGAGGGGGGATTCAGGAAATTCATTCGAAAATGCAATTTTCGTTTATTCGTAATCTAATGCAAAATTTGCATAACTTTTTGCGGTCTTTTAATGAAAATTGACATTTTTTCGCGATATTTTTACGAAATCGAAATTAATTTGTTTTTGCAACCATTTGTCGGAATTCGCAATACATTTTATGTCCGAAATTTTGGAATTATGCTCGATTTTTTTTTTAATTTTCGGAAAAATTCAGAAAAATATCCCGCTTGTTTGAAAAAAAAAATGCTCGTAAACGCCGCATCGCTTGAAATTTCAGTTTAAAAGACGTAAACGCCGCGGCGTTTCTTTTAGAAATTACGGTAATGGGTTATTTTAACTGTGTTTGTGTCAAAACAGTCATTTAGTTTCTCCCTTTTTCATCTAAATTTCTTTGCACTATTTTTTTTTCTTTACCAAAGAATTTTCTTTATCATACTTAGACTTATATCAGTGCTTATCTCATGTCATCCAATGATGACATGGGAACAAAGGATTCTGTCCCCCCCCCCCCTCTCCTCTGGAATAACATTTCAGTACATTTTTAAAAAATCAGAATCATCTCTGGAATAGCCACGCATAAGTTATCTTATTAATTATTGTATACAGTAGACTCCCTCAAATACGCAACCCTAAAATCCTCAATATTAACTCTTAAAATTATTGTCTATTCACAGAATGCATCTTGTCATTTACATGACATGAAAACATTTTAAAAACATTACTTTAACTCATCTCATTTAAATTCAAGTAAATAAAAATTAAGAAGAGGTAATATCATAAGTCAAAATATTTTATTTCGACATCAAAGAATTGTTTTTAAGTTACAGATGGGGAAAAGAGTACTGCTCTTGTCAAAAAAATAAAATAAAATAAAATATATAAATAAATAAAATAAAAATACTGTTGACTAGATTTGAACTCTGCCCATGAAAAGTACTGAGATAAATTAAAATATTAAAAGAAATATTTCATAATATAAATTTGCAAATAGTATGATATTTTTAAAAAAGACGTTAAATGCCAATTTAATTTCATGTGTGCAACTTTTTTGGGGAGGAAGGACTGGGAATTGTTGCATATATTTGCATTTAAACTTTTGTTTTTATAACTGTTGCTTGTATAAATAATTTGTACTTTGATGATCGAGTTTCACTTGAAATATGTGTAAAATACTACATGTGTGGTTACTTGCTCAAAATCAATTTTATAATTTCTATTATATCTCTCGTACAGCTATATGGTATCAATGTCAATGTCATGTATGACAATGACATTATCTTGTTTGAGGCCAATCTTGAATGTATCTGAATGCAGACTTTTCACTAAATGATAAGTGGTTCTTACATAATTGTTTCCTTTCGCATACTGGGATCTGCTTACAGTATTGATACTTTTATGTCAGCTGAGCACAAGGGATTGATTGCCAACAATTTTCCTAAAAATCTTATCATACTACAAATATTTCATTTCAAATGAAAACCTTCCATTCTTTTGTTTCAAAATAGGTGATTTTAACTAATTTCAAAGTATTTTTTGCAATAATAATTTGCTTGACAGTTTTTTCTTCTTTTATGTGAGTGTGTAGTTTCGGTTTAGAAAACTGAGATTTGTTGCAAAAGATATAACTAGTTATGAAAATAAATCTAATGGCGGTTTTTGCTTATTTTTATAAATAAATATGGCACATATGTCATATACATACTAAACTACCTAAATTTTTAAAATGGTATTAATTTGACTCTCATGCTAACGATATATAATGTTATTTTGAATTATTTTGTTCTAAAGTTATTAATTAAACTATAATATACATTGATTGCTACTTCTTTTTTAAAATAACAGAAAATGTTTTGTTTGTCCTTTTTATTTAATTTTCATAATGTAATTAAAAATGATGTACTGTTATATCTTTCTATATGTAACTGCTATTCAAAATGATATTTTCACCAAATCACATTAAACCAGGTATGTATATTGCATCTGCACAATAATATAAACATTTTATTTATATATATATAATATTATTGTTGTTTTTTTATTCACAATTTACTTCAGTTTCTATATAAAAATAGGTAAGCGGCTTGTTTACACTAAATAAATTATATAAATTTTTAAAAGATTGCCTGGGGAATGTGAAATAATGAATAGGTTGCCAGAAAATATGTACAGGAAGTTTATTTGTCTCCCCAAACTGATTATTATTAGCTCACTAAGGGCCTATAAAAAAAATACTGATTTAATTTAAAATACTAGAAGAAAAAATAAATAAAATATGAAGAAATGTTGACATGGATGAAATTATTTTAATTAAATATCATATAATTGTTTATAATTTTCACTTGCAAAATATAAAAGTTGCTTTCTGAAATTAAAAAATGCGATTGAGAGATAATTGCAAAATATCAAATGTAAGTTTTTATGACTTTTTTCTTTTAAATAAAAAAAATGAGATTATTTTCTGTTTGATTAAATTTAAATGTGTTTTATTGCACATCAATGTTATTGTTTTAATTGTTTTACTTGATCCATGCTTTTTAATCTGGTTGTCTAGAGAAACATCCTGCCATTAAAAATTAGACATTTAAAATTTGTATGACATGCAGAGAATTAGCAATTTCTATAAATTTTTAATACAATTTTTAAACGCTTTGGAACTTATTTTTCATAATATGTCAATTGAGAGATTATCCTCATATCCTTTACCTTGTGATACAATCAAAATATAAATCTGACAAATATTTTTTGAGATATCCTAGACGAAAAGTTTTAAAGTGGTTTTAATATTGATCGTAGCAGTTTATATCTGGGAAGTAATATTGTGCTGTGTATTAGCCTTCGCTCTGCTCAGACAATTTTAATTCTTCTTGCAAAATTACAACTATTTCTTTGATGTTATTTCTAAGAAAATACTCACTACTGTAAAATTTCAATCCCTAGTAGAGGAATGTGAAGGAACTTTGATGTAAAGTGTTTGTCGCCACTCGGAATATTTGGTGACTGTCATCATTCCAGTAGACTCTTATCTTCGATCTATATAGAAATATATAGTCGACACTATTAAATATTCAAAAACTAAATGAAAAAAAAAATTTTTTTGGAAGAAGTTAAAATGATTGTACAGTTAGCCACTAAATAAATTACCAATAAATTTGAAAATTTAAAACAGTATGCTAATCAGGAGCATTAGTAAAAGATATGAATCAATAGGAAAATAAATATAGAATTTTTACACTAAAAACAAACTTTGTGTTTTGATGGGTTTTTTTATCAGTTACCTTTCGATTTTAATAAAGCTTAATTTAAATAATTTTTTTTTTAATATTCTCATTTCCCTGAGCATGTATATTCTTTAAGTGTAAGTATTATAGCACATTTGACTTTTATAAATACATATATAAGGTAGGTAATACATATGTATTATGCTAATTTGTTATGAATGGTTACACGAAATTGCATAAATTGATTTTTAATTTATTATTTCGTAGAAAAGTAAATTTATTTCTGATGTACATATGAGTTGTATTTAAATGTTTTTAGTGCACTTTTCTTTTATCATATCCGATTTAATCTATTGTAGCCTGTTAGAATACTGTTGTGAAAGGAATTATCTGTAAAAATGTCATTATTTTGTTGCCGACTCGAAATATGGGTGAATTTCAACAAAAGATATTTAAGATCAGCCTGTCTGTCTTTTAATGCTTCAAAATCACTATAATAAATTATTTATTCCAGATCTATTTCCCTTCTTTCAAATAGAATTTGAAAATATTTTTCTACATTTTTATGCTGCCTGTAGTTTTGTGACATCTTTATGCTACCTGCAGTTTGAAGCATAATTACCATGAAACATTGTTGATTTGACAAATTTTACCTAAGATACTGAAGGATTTATTGATTTTGTTTTTTAATAAAATAAGCTATGTGTGTGATATCCCCCCTCCCGTCTTGGGATAGGTTTTGGTCTGGAATGGATTTTGGCCAGTCGAAAGTGGTTTGAGCCTTGCCAATGGCAAAAAGGTTTTAAGTGCCTAGAACTGACAATAACTTGCAGAAAATCATTTCATAATCTGAGACTTTTTTAGTAATATTAAATTCCTGAAGTAATCCGGATAAATAAATAAATAAAATGTTGTTTATAGTGCTTATTTAAGAACAAATAAATTTGTATTAGGACAAAGGGTAATGTAATAAAGAAAATTTCTGTACAATTTATTATTAGAATATTTTAAAATCCCAGTTTAAACTTCAAAATTGAAAGATATATCCAATAAATATTTCTAATTAAACACATTACCCGCTAGTAATATTGGTCTTGAAAAAATATTTTCAAAGGTTTCTTTTATTCAGAACAAATTAAGAAACAGTCTGGGTTCAAGAAGATTAGAAAAATTATATCTAGATTTTATTATCTAGGTTTATCATTGTGCTTTCCTGTATCTAAAAGTATGAAAACATGGAGGATTGGGAGCAAGAAAAATATAATGATAAATCTAAGAGTCAACTTCTGAAATTAGGTTTTTGTGTGCTTTTTCAAGATAAGATTTAGCAGACCGATTGCATTGTAATATGTTAATCGAGATTCAATTAATCCTACATTTACATCCTGGACTCGATGAAGTGATAGTTGGTGCTGCCGTCTTCCGGTCTTTAATCTTAATAGTTAAACTTGTGCAGCAGTAGATTATCATTATGAAAATATCTTTATGTCAAGTTGAAGAAAATTAGTACTATATAATAGACGGGAGGCACGAACACAGACAATCACTTTATCGAGATGACAGACAGAAATATGGAATTTATTAAAGCTTAATTAGCATATTAAAAGACTACTGGTTTGACATGTCCTATATTGGTAGAAATCACATCTAGACCCAATATTTAATAAGTTGATTGGCTAGGTTTGTCATTGTGTTTTCTTGCTGCCGATTCTCCATGTTTTTATACTTTTGGGTGCCGTGCAGAAAAACACAATAGCAAATCTACGAGTCAAACGCTAAAATTGGGTTTCTGAGTGTTTTCCACCTAGATATGATTTGAAAGACAGATTGTGTTTTAAAATGCATTTCGAGTTTTAACTAATACTGGAATTTCAGTCGTGAACAAGATGGGACGTTAGCCTGGGCTGCCGCCTCCCAGTCTACAAACGAAGTATACACAATATGGCCATTAATGACCGGACACTATTGGTTTTAAACCTTCTCTGAAATATCTAGAAAAATACACGAAGAAATATTCTGAAACTCATAGTGTATAAATAGAATAGTACAGGTCATATATTTCTGCGAAGATTTTTTTCCCGAAATCCCACAGGGGATCATCAAGAAATTGAAAAAAAAAACAAAACAAAAAAAAAACGAAGCTCTTTTAAATAACCCTGTTAAAACTATAAAAGCAAAATCGTTCTAACATCAGACTATGATTAAGTGGCTTACTGTTATAAACTGTGTTAATTTTTATGCAGAAAGCATCTATACTTGTAGAGAAGTTAATGTTTTTATAAAAATCGGTCGAAACTTCGTCAAGTTTTTGCTTATAATTGTCAGAATTCTTAATATAAAAAAAAATGTTATTTTCCGTAAGTATGTAAAGTAATATTGTACTTAGTACCTGTAGTCAGAATTTACAAAAAAATTGTATGGAAAATAAGCAGATTTATTAAGTAATGTTTCACTGTGCATACTTGAATGCAATCAAAATATAATTTGCATAATATGTTAGCTAAATATATCGAACAAATTTTGTGAAAACACCAAATATATAGCTTGGAGATTTTGAAAATTATCACTCATACAATAAGCTCAAAATCCATTGTTCCCAAAAGGGAGCAATAAGATGAGGTGCTTTATCCAAATATAGTAGTATGTGCAATATTGTGTACGCTATATTGACACAAAGCAATGGCTATATGGACACAGCCCCCCATCTTTTTGCCAGATTTTGAGATTAATGAATTTTGAGCTTATTTTAACGATGATAATTTTCAGAATTTTTACACTGTTAAAAATTTTGTGCTACTTTGAACCAAAATATGGTGCTTAGTAGCTGCCACCATAAGATGGTGAAATCTTGTTCTAAGATTTTGAACTTCGGTTGAACCATAGTACCATTTTTTCAAATAATATGGTGTAAACTCGTTCCAAGATTTGGAGCTTCGATTGAACAATCCTATGGTGGCAGCTGGTAATAGCTGCGAGCACCAAATCTTGGTTCAAAGTAGCACGAAATTTTTAACAGTGTACGCTATGTTTTTGAAACTTTCACAAAAGTTGCTCTATATATTTAGCTAATACATTATGCAAATTATATTTTTTATTGCGTTCACGCATACGCAGTGAAACAATTTCTAATAAACCTGCTCGTTTTTTATTCAAATTTATTATTTGTTGATTTTGATTAAAGGATATAGTGTACAATATTGTTTGTCACATTTTGACTTTTTTTTTAATTAAGAACTCTGCAAATTATAAAGAAAATCTTGGCAAATTTCGGGATTTTTTTTTAATTTAATTTCTTGACGAGTTTACATGCTATTCTTATCGAAATGAACATTATTCATCACGGCAAGCCACTTAATCATATTTGGAAGTTTGAACGCTTTTGCTACATTAGTATTGAGGGGATTACCCGGAAAATCTTCGCTTTTTTTATTTTAATGACAGTTTCCTATGGGGTTTCCAGTAAAAAAATCTTCACGAAATTATATGGCCTGTACTCTTTTGTTTACACACCTGGAGTTTCAAAATAATTTCTTACACATATTTCTATATTTTACAAGATGTCTAAAATCGCTAGTATTCGATCATTAATGACCATACAGTGTATTTATATGATCATTTTAAAACTTTTGTTTAATAACATTCATAAACTTTAGTTTTATTTTGCCACGTTGGTTTTAACTGGTTACAATCGCTCGTTTTTGGCAGAAACTTGCCAGGGTCGGAGGAAATTTACCAACTCCTGATCTGATATTCTACCGTGACTATTATATTCTCTCCAGACTCTTATAATTCAGTTTGATGTTTCACTTCACATATTTCATCATTCATTTTGCATGGACCTAACTAAGACAATATTTCTACAGGGTTCGCACAACTTTACCAGAAAATTTTAACTGTATTTTCGAAGTATTTCATTAATGAAGAATATCGTAAAATTTAAGAATAAAGGTGATGGTTGAGATTTCTTGTTTTTTAAAATTAAGTATAAATTTTCTTATCCTTAATAGTGGTGCCAGAGTCCTTAAAAAATATAACGAGTGTGCGAACCTTGTACTAAATGAGATTTATTTGGAAATTGCATGAGAAAATTCATTTTAATTTACCTCTTTTCAAATACATAGACTTTTAAACATGGTTCAAAGGCTAATAAATGTTTAAACTATTAACATGCTTCATAGCTTTTAAGAATAATGCAAAACCTTGTCCTAATAATTTTTTATATGAGATTGAAAAATTAATCATTTTTATAAATTACGAATAAACACATTTTAACATTCCATTCCTATTGCCCAAAGAATGGATGATTTTTCCTCACTGCGTAAATGTATCATTGTTTCCACTAATACAATGAAATTATATAGTTTCATCTTTAATTTTTTTTTATTTTCTTTTTATAATATTTATTTTAACAACATTTTATTTTAATGATTAATATTCCTTTATAATAAATTTGTTTTATGAATGTAGGTATATAGTTTACGTGTTATAATTTTACGTATAGTTAAATAAGTATGTAATTACGAAATGCATTTGATGCACGTTTAGTTTTCCAAGCAACAGATACTTAGATTTCTATTGTAATTTTAATTAGTATGATAAAATTTTATTTCAATTCAGTTTAATACTTTAATTTTTATTTTTCATCATATTTTTTACATATAATTTTTTAATGAATTATGAAAAGTGATTAAGTTATTTCTGTTTGTTGTAGATGCATGAAGCTTTAAAATTGGATATACATCAAACCAGTCGAAACTAACTTTAAGTCTGAAATATGCAGCAAAACATTTCTCGAATAACAGCTTCTAGCTCACAGGATGCAAAATGTTATGTGTGTGAGATATGCAACAAAAAATTCACCCAAAAGAGTCAGTTAAACAGTCATTTGTTAATTCATACTGGTGAGAAACCTTTTGTTTGTAAGACATGTAACAAGAAATTCTCTCGAAAGAGTATTTTAAGAAGTCATCTATTAATTCATGCTGGTGGTAAACCTTTCGTTTGTGATATATGCAAAAAACAATTCTCTCAAAATAGTAGTTTAAGCAGGCATGTGTTAATTCATACTGGTGAGAAATCTTCCGTTTGCAAAGTATGCTACAAGAAATTCACAGAAAAGGGTCATTTGAGGAAGCATCTTCTAATTCATGCTGGTGTGAAACTGTTTACTTGTGACATATGCAACAAAGCTTTCTCTCGAAAGTGTAATTTAAGAAGTCATCTGTTAATTCACATTGGTGAGAAACCTTTTGTCTGTGAGATATGCAACAAAAAATTCTCTCGTAAAGGTAATTATAGCTCACATCTCTTAATTCATTCTAGCGAGAAACCTTTTGTGTGTGAGATTTGTAACAAGAAATTCACTCAGAAGAGTAATTTAAAGCATCATCTTTTAATTCATACTGTAAAGAACTTAATTCTGAGAACTAAATTCCTAAGCCTACGATAGATGGCGCTACTCGTCCAAATAAGAAAGGAAAGAACATTCCAAAACAGAACAATTTTTCAGTTGAGCGCGAGAGTTCGGATTTATTGTGTAGTAAGATGGCGTAGTATTGTTTCTGGTATTTTGTGGAATATGTGATCTAAAAATGTTATTCTATTTTTTGTTAATTTGTGTCGTGCTCGTCTACGTGTGTGTTTATGTGAGAAATAAATTTTAAAAAGACAAAAATGAGTTCTCACTCGACTCGACGTCTGCAGTTCTTCATCAAATCTACTTTGTGTTCTTTACATACGTGAAGTTGGTGGCAGCTAGTGTGACGAATTCTTGGTGTAAAAAAAGCCAGTTTAACTAAGATGAAAACTCAGCTATTAAACAAGTAAGCCAGTTCCAAATTCTTTTATTTTTAGTGCCTTGAAATGTTTATTATCGATTAAATTTTTTAATCCGGATTAATAAATATTTGTTTTACTTTCGTAAATTAATAACAATCTTTAGATAAAGTGCGAATTAATTGGGGTAAAACATTCAGGCTTGAAGAATATTAGAATTACTTACTGACTTATTCCCATCAAATAGTAAAAAAGAGTATAAAATTACTTTTGTTATTATTTTATTTCTTGCTAAAGTGTTACTTCGAATTCGTATGCTATGATGTTTTAGAATGTTGATAATTGTTCTTAAGTAAAGAAAAAGTATTTCTTAAATAAAGAAATAAAAAAAAAAGAAAGTAATACAGTGATATTTAATTTTTAGTAAGAATTATGATGGTAAAATTCTTTTGAATCAAAGTGATTTAATTTGTGAAAATGGTATATATGTATTCTATTCTAAGAACGAAAGATTTCGAAAAATAAAGGTTGTCATTACACCTTTCGATTATTGGATGAATGCCAATTTACAGAAGAAAGGTTCTTTCTGTGTTGGTTATTTAGTTTATTCTAAAAGTAGAATAAATTATTTTTTGTTTTTTGTTTCCTAATTCGGAAATAAATGCAGTGATATTTTTGTTTTGTTAGTTTTTGAATGAAAAAGTATGACAAAATAAAAGTTTTGATCGAGAAAAAGATTAATTCTGATTTCTTTTTTAGGTTTTTATAAAACAATAAAAACTTTTTAAAATATTTAGATAAAAGATTTATTATCGTTTGAAAAAGAAAATTGAGTTGAATATTTTAAAGTTTATTCTTTTCATGTAAAGAATATAGTTGTTATGAGAATTATTTAATATATATTTCTTTTTTCTTGCAAATAAATTGTTACATTTGCATAAAAAGTTTGAGAATTAAGAAAAATTCTTGTGTTTACGTAATGCTGTTTGGTTTAATTTTCATTGCGTAATATATTGATTAAAAATAATTTTGTCTGTTACACTTGAAATACAGTTGTGAATTTCGAAAAAATATATCTATTTTAATTGTATTTTTATGGTATTACATATACTTATTTAATTTGTTTTAAAAATTTTGCATTGTGTTTAATTTGCTAAAAATTTTAGTAAATTGGTATATTGTGTTATTGTATATGGGTCAATTTTTCATATGTGATTGGGATTTAAATTTGATTGAAATAATAGATCTAAGTAGGGGATTTAATAGAAGTATGTTTTAGAATTGAATTATTAATTAAATTTGTTACTTGCTTGAAATATTGTTGTTAGTAAGTTTAAGTAAAGGAAAATTGGGAATTATATAAATTTTTAAAATTCAGCATTCTGATTTTGTTTCGATTTCTCTTAAGCGAAGATGTCTTATTTAACAAAGGGTGCGAGAAGGGAGGACCTACAAATTTTAGCTAGTGAGCTTGGCATTAAGGATGTAGGGAATTTAAAAATCGCGGATCTCAAGAAAGCTATCCTAGGAATAGACGATTATGATGAAGATTTTGTTAAAGGAATATTAAACACAGTAATTGAGGATAGGAAAAAGAGAGAAGCGAGGGAAGAAGAAATACGACAGGAAGAAAAAGAAGAAAAAAGACGTCAAGAAGAAAGAGAAGAAAAAAGACGTCAAGAAGAAAGAGAAGAAAAAATACGTGAAGAAGAAAGGCAAGAACGTTTGGCTAAAGAAGCTCGTGAACATGAACTAGAATTAAAGAAATTAGAGCAAAGAACTCTAGAACAGAACAATTTGTCAGAGAAAAAGGTGGATCTTGGACCAAAGATACAGTTAGCACAAATTGTTCCGAAATTCGACGAGAAATCTGATGAGATGGGTCTGTTTTTGATTAATTTTGAGCGAAGAGCAGAGATGGCTAAAGTGTCGAAAACTGATTGGGTTGCATATTTGTTAGCTGTTTTACCCACAGAAGTCACAAACATGTTAGCCAGGGAATCACCCGAAGACGCGATTAACTATGATTTCGTTAAAAGTCTTATATTAGAAAGATACAAGTTGAATAGTGAGAAACTGAAACAATGTTTTTATCGTCATCATAAAACACCCGACAAATCTTGGAGGAACTACGCGCAAGAACTCACTAGTTATTTTACCGCTTGGATTAAGGAATTAGGTGTTGACAATTTTGATCAACTTAAAGATCTAATTATTACAGAACAATTAAAGTTTCGAGTGCCTGCGGAAACAAAAGAACATTTTCTAGATAATTGGTTAAATTTTATGACCCCTTTAGATTTGGCAAAAAAATTAGATGACTATGAAAGTATCAAAGAAAGTTTTAAAAAGAAAGAACTTCCTAAAAAGAATTTGTCTAATTTTCGACCCCAGTTTAAAAATTCAAATAATTTTGACTCCAGAAAAGAAGGTAAAGATAATAAGCCAAAAATGCATATTAAATCAGAATCGTTTTCAGGAAATCATAGAGAGAGAGAATTCGAGAAGAGGAAAACGTTGCGTTGTTACGAGTGCGGATCGAGCAATCATCTTCGTCCTCAATGTGATAAAATTAAGAAATCCACAGAAGTGATTTCACATGTTGATGTTGAAAATGAACATGATTCTTCAATAACGCCTTACCTTAGTGTGGGGAAAGTAAATGGTGTACAAATGGAAATTTTGAGAGATACAGGTGCGACAATAGATTTAATTGCAAAAAAATATGTGAAGCCACATATGTATTTGAATGAAAAAGTGTGGGTTCGGGTGCCCTTACACGATGGTTTAATTTGCTTACCTCTCGCAGAAGTTGAATTGGACTGTGAAATGGGACATGTGATAACTAAAGCTGCTGTCTCTAGAGACTCTGTAGATTTAGGAAGATATTTGCTGGGAAATAAAACAGCCGAATTATTCGAAGATTGTAAAAAAGAAAAAGCATTGAGAGAGCACATGATAAATGCTGTGCAAACCAGAGCTCAGAAGAAAATTCTGGAGGCAGAGGTTCCTCTAGAGGAACCTGAAATGCACGAATTTTCTGATGTAACTTTAGAGAAAGATCACAACAATAACATAGCGAGTGAAGATAAGAAAATGGATGAGAAAAAAAATGATAAATCTGAAGACAAGAAGATAGAAAACGAAGAAGGCTCAATTTTACCAGTTTGCGAAACTGTCTCATTGCAAGAACTTATCAAAATTTCTCCGAAGGAATTTTCTGAAGAGCAAAGGAAAAGCAAAGAGCTCAAACCTCTTATGGAAGATGCCAAAACGGAAAATATTAAGGATAGGAAATTTATTTTGGAGAAAGATATGCTTTTTTATAGAAGAAAAGATAAAAATGGTACTGAAAGGAAATTATTAGTTGTTCCTGAAAGATTTCGTGAACAATTAAAAAAATTTTGTCATGAAACTGTTGCATCTCATTTGGGCGTGGCTAAAACTAAAGATGCATTGTTTAAGACCTTTTATTGGCCAAATTGCTTCAAAGATATCGAAGAATATGTTCGAACTTGTGATTATTGTCAACGGGTTGGGAAGCCTCAGGACAAAAAGAAAGCACCTTTACAGATTGTTCCAGTTATTTCAGAAATATTTACAAAATTAAATGTTGATGCTTGTGGACCTTTACCTATTAGTA
Source organism: Maratus speculifer (assembly GCA_964019185.1). NCBI lineage: Eukaryota > Metazoa > Arthropoda > Arachnida > Araneae > Salticidae > Maratus > Maratus speculifer. The sequence continues at coordinate 43,687,494 of CAXHSM010001376.1, read as the reverse complement.
CATTAGGGAACAAATACATAATAACTGTAATTTGCTTAGCTTCGAAATATCCTGATGCAGTTCCTACACCTAATTTGTATTCTACGACGGTTATTGATGCTTTGTTACAAATTTTCAGTAGGCTTGGATTTCCTCGTATACTACAAACTGATCAAGGAAAGTCATTCATGAGTGCACTTACATCGGAATTTTTGGAGAAATTTGGCGTCAGAGTTGTGCGAAGCTCAGTTTATCATCCACAAAGTAACCCAGTTGAAAGAATGCACAGGACTTTGAAACGGATACTCAGAGTACTTTGTTTAGAATCGGGATCTGATTGGGAGAAGGTACTTCCACCTGCCCTTTTTGCATTAAGAACTGTAACTCATACTAGTACTGGATTCAGTCCAGCAGAATTAGTCCATGGACAGAACTTAAGAACTCCAATGATGTTACTCTATGAAAATTTGACTGAGCAAGAGATAGAAGAAGATAGTGTGATATCCTATGTATTTGACTTAATGAACAGAATGAAGAAATGCCAAGAACTTGCTGCAGAAAATATGGAAAAGGAGAAACAAACACAAAAATATTGGTATGATATCAAAGCCAGAAAACGAGAGTTTAAGGAAGGTGATCAAGTTTTAATTGTGGCCCCATCCAAACCAAATAAACTGTCAGTTAGTTGGATAGGACCTGGAAGAGTACTGAAGAGATTATCAGAAACTAACTACGTTATATACAATCCAGAAGGGAAGAAGTCCCAAGTGTATCATGTAAATATGCTAAAACCTTACCATCAAAGAAGTGTGGAAAATGTAAATTTACTTACTACAAAAACCACCTCTAATGATGAAGAAGATGAAATTCCTAAATTGGATGAAGAAAATACAGACAATGCGTTGTTAGAAGTATGGCAAGAAATCCAAAAAAATAAAAGATTAAATGAAAGCCAACGAGAAGAATTAGGACAACTTATTGGGAAATATGCTGACTCTTTTTCGACTGAACCAGGATGCACAAATTTAGTTGAACATGATATTGAACTGGAATCAGAAAACCCAGTCTGTGCCCGGCCTTATAAAATGTCGCCCAGACAGACGGAAATTCTAAAGGCTGAAGTCGAGAAAATGTTGAAACTGAAAGTTATTGAGCCAGGTGAATCAGACTTTGCCTCTCCATTAATTTTAGTTGAAGTTCCCGGTAGAGAAGCAAGACCCTGCATAGATTATCGCCGTTTAAATAAAGTGACTCGAACAAAATTTTATCCTTTGCCCGACACTGAACAGTTAGTAGAAAAAGTGTCTTCAGCCAGGTACATTTCAGTTTTAGATCTGACCAGAGGTTACTGGCAAATACCGTTAACCAAGCGTGCTCAAAGATATGCAGCTTTTGTGACAAATTTTGGGACGTACATACCGTTGCGCCTCCCTTTTGGTTTAAAAAATGCTCCATATGAATTTAGCCGACTTATGGCAGGATTGCTGAAAAACTGTGAAGAATATGCGGTACCTTATCTGGATGACGTGGCGGTTTTCTCGCAAACTTGGGAAGATCACTTAAAACACTTAGAAGAAGTTTTTAAAAGATTGAGTGAAGCAAAACTGCATATTAAACCATCCAAATGTCAATTCGCCCAAGCTTATGTCAAATATCTTGGACACTTAGTGGGTCAAGGTCTTAGAACTCCAGGAGAACTGAAAGTTCAAGCCATAAAAGAGTTTCCAGTTCCTACTACTAAAACTCAAATCCGATCTTTCTTGGGTTTAGCTGGATATTATCGAAATTATATCCCGGACTTTTCTGTAATTGCAACGCCTCTCACTAATTTATTAAAAGGAAAGATTCGCAAGTCAACTATAGACTGGAATGAGGACTGTCAAAAGGCATTTGATGAACTGAAAGTTAAACTCTCTGAAAATCCTGTCTTATATAGTCCAGACTTTACGAAACCTTTCATCCTTCAATGTGATGCTTCAAATTTGGGAATTGGTGTAGTCTTATCCCAGTTGAATGAAAATAATGAAGAACATCCTATAATGTACTTGAGCAAAAAGTTTTCAGACAGAGAACGAAAGTTTAGTACCACCGAAAAAGAATGCGCAGCTATTGTGTTTGCAGTGCGAAAACTACGATGCTACTTAGATGGCCATCAAACATTTCAAATCCAGACAGACCATAACCCTTTAGTATGGTTAGAAAAGAACAGCGGAACTAATCCAAGACTTTTAAGATGGGCTTTGATTTTACAGTCTTTCAATTATGAAATTGTTCATAAAAAGGGAAAACAACATCGGAATGCTGATAGTTTGAGTCGAGCTATAAAAGTCTAATTGATTAGAGTGCTAATATGTATATATGTTTATTTGTATAACAGTTAATTTTGAATTTGTTATATTATATGTGTATAAACTATTTTGTATTTAAAAGAAAGGTATCACTTGTATTTGTAAATTTATTTTGTATAGATTATTTTTTATTTCTTTTTACGGTGGGAATAAGTCTGGTTCAAGGTACTAAAATGTTTTTGGAACTAGTGCTACCAGAACTATGTTTTAAAAAGAAACTTTTCCTCGACAAGGCCCGGAAAAGTTTTCCCCCGGTGGGGAGGAGTCTGTAAAGAACTTAATTCTGAGAACTAAATTCCTAAGCCTACGATAGATGGCGCTACTCGTCCAAAAAGAAAGGAAAGAACATTCCAAAACAGAACAATTTTTCAGTTGAGCGCGAGAGTTCGGATTTATTGTGTAGTAAGATGGCGTAGTATTGTTTCTGCTATTTTGTGGAATATGTGATCTAAAAATGTTATTCTATTTTTTGTTAATTTGTGTCGTACTCGTCTACGTGTGTGTTTATGTGAGAAATAAATTTTAAAAAGACAAAAATGAGTTCTCACTCGACTCGACGTCTGCAGTTCTTCATCAAATCTACTTTGTGTTCTTTACAATACTGATGAAAAACCTTTCCAATGTGAGATATGCCATAAGAAATTCTTCCGAAAGAGTAACTTAAGCAACCATTTGTTAATTCATACTTGTGTGAAATGTTTTGATTGTGAAATTTGCAACAAAAAATTCACAAGTAAGAGTCATTTAAATAGACATCTGGTGATTCACAATGGGGGAAAACTGTTTGCCTGTGAGATATGCAACAAAAATTTCTCTGATAAGACTAATTTAAGGAGGCATCTCTTAACTCACACTGGTGAAAAACCTTTTGTATGTGAGATATGCAGCAAGAAATTCTCTATTAAGAACACTTTAAGCTCACACCTGTTAATTCATTCTGGCGAGAAACCTTTTGTCTGTGAGATTTGTACCAAGAAGTTCACCCAGAAGAGTAGTTTAAGGCGTCATCTGTTAATTCATAAGTGATAAAAAATCTCAATGTGAGATATGCCGTAAGAAATTGTTTCGAAATAGTAATTTAAGCAACCATCTGTTAATTCATACTCGTGAGAAACCTTTTCATTGTGAGATGTGCAACAAAAATATCATTCTTAGGAGTTATTTAAACAAACATCTATTGATTCACAGTGGGGGGGGGACTTTTTGCCTGTGACATATGCAACACAAAATTCCCTGATAAGACTAATTTAAGGAAGTATCTGTTAACTCACATTGGTGAGAATTCTTGTGTGTAAGATATATGCAAAAAGAAGTTCTCACGATAGAGTATATTAGACATTAGTTAGTAAATACATACTGATGAGAGTTCTTTTATTTGTGAGATATGTAAGAAGAAATTCTCTGTGAAGAGTAATTTAAGCAGGCATCTCTTAATTCATACTAGTGAGAATCTTTTTGATTGTGAGACATGCAACAAAAAGTTTTCTTATATAAGTGATTTAAGCAAACATTTGTTAATTCATACTGGTAAATATCATTTTTCCGGATAGATGTGCTATAAGAAATTTTCATGCAACTTAATCTTTAAACAATCATGAGCTCAATCATATTGAGAGGATCGTGCGAATTTGGAGCAAAGAGGGCGGTCTGTAGAAATGAGAAGTCGTCAAATTTGTAGTACAAACATAGTTTCTTCTTTTTTTTCTTTTAAAACATGATATATTTGAATCTTGGGAGCTTTTTTCTAGTTAAAATTGCATTCATGCTTTGTTTCAAATTTATTTGATTATCCCTTATATTACATTCAAATGCAAATAAATTTATTAATAAAGGCCTTTTTTCTTCCAAAATTTTCTTTAGATCTTTCGTTAATTTTTTCTTTTCTGAGTTAATTTTTTCTTGCTAGTAACAAAAATTATATATATATTAAAAATAGCATAGAATTTCATTCTGAAGTGCAAAAGAGTTGTAAAATGTTATACTGTACTGTTAAATACATTTTTCTATATCCTTTTCCTCTATTTCTTTGTCTAAAATATAAAAGCGTAGTACCTGGTGTTTTTGAGTTGTTTGGAGCTTCAGAATTAAAATTAATATTAAACAAGCTCCAAAATAAACGCGAAATATACATTTAGTAAAATTTATTTTTGTTTCTGAAATTTTCAACTTCGTGACAGATGTCAAAAAAAAAGTCTGTATGCCAGTTTCCTTTTCACACGCCACTGCGTATTTATAGTCAAAATATTCCTAAAACATATTCTTTGTTGACCGTAATTTCCCTATAAATGAGCTATGCATACTGCAGAATTAAATTTGTGTGGCGATTGTGCTATAGAAAATAGCAATAATATTTAAAATTTCCGGCAATCAGGATATATTTTTTTAGAAATAGAGAATAAATAGTCAATAAGTCAATACTTCTTTTACTCTTCTACAATTTAATATTAAAAAAAGAACGAAAATTAATGCATCAAGCATATAGTACGAAACATAATCCAATGCAACTGGAATATTTTCTTAAAACTTTACTGTTTTATAATAGTATAGGAAAAAAACCTTTTTTTCCTGAAATGTCAATAAAGGCTTATTCTGGAGACACAAAATTCATTGCTTTCCATCTGTTTGTCTATCGGTTCCGAAATAAATGCTGTAAAATGCATTTGATTAGCTTGAAATTAAACGTTCAAGTTAGTGAAGTTCCTAGATTTAGCTTTATAATTTTTGTTATATTTGGTTAATTAATTCTGAAAATATAGAAAGAATTTTATATTACTTTGAGTAAAAAGTTTTCCGCCAAGAGAGATACTTTCATGTAAGCCACTACCTTCGACTTCTTCGGATTTCTATCTATTTTCACATCTGCGGCTGCACCTTGATGGCGAAATCTTTAACTCAAATGAAGAGGTCATAAATGAGGTCGATCTCTTTCTGGAATTGTGCTCGCCACTCTTTTACAGAAGGGATTGAAAAGTTTCCAAAACGTTGCCAGACGAGTATAGTTTTGAACGTAAATTGCTACCCTCATTAGTTTTGATGTTTCATATGTATTTATCAATTAACAATAACAAAATGTTTTTGCGGAAATCCTTTTACTCAACGTAATAGTTTGCACTATAACGTTTTTATTTCTACGGCAAATCAGACGATTTTGAAATTTCCATTTGTTTAAAGAGAATAATGCATCTGTTTAATGTATTTAAGTTGTAAATTATGGAAGCTAAAATCAAATTCATAAGTGTTTTCAATTATTCCTTTTATTTTGAAATATTGTTAATACATTTGCCAATGTTTTTATTTACGTGTTAATTTTTGGGTGGAATTTTATATTTTCCAATGACGTGAAACACTTTTATTAATTCGCTTATTTGACATGATATATGTATACATATGTATATTTATTTTGTTTTTTATCTTCAGTTACATAGCAACTGCATTTCATAACGTATAAAAAATAAATCTTTTAACAATCATGAATGCGAAAAATTTAGCACAAAGTATGGCTAAGAAAAGTGGAAGATTAGTTCATTTTTAATAATTTTTAATAATTACTTTTTCACAAAGTTTAAATTAAGTTTTTAAGGCCTTTTTTTCATTTAATGTAAATACCATTAAAATGCTATCACAAACAATATCTTATAGTGCAAGCTTAATGTGATTTAGGCAATGAGCAGTGAACCCGAAGATGAATGATTGTACAGTACAGTGTATTAAAGGTCTCCAAAAATGCATTTTTGGGGGTAATTCGATAATGTTTATACTATCAACTCGACCAGTATTATTTAAAATAAAATTTTCGCATGCTAAATGGAAAAATATATATATTTAAAGACATGTAAATGTTTTTAATAAACTAATCTGACAATATGAAAAAAGATGCTATAAAAACAGTATAAAATAATTTATATTTACTGATAATGCCTTTTATTTATTACTTACATTACACTTGCTTTCATTAAACTTGTGATCTTGTAATTTTTTTACCAAGTTCATTTTTTTTAACTTTTGCGATATTAATTTTTTTAATCAATATTTATCTGCATAAAGTGACTGATATGGATAAAAACATGTAGATCAGTTTATTAATCCTCGCCCTTAATAATTGCAGCTATGGGAGCAACAATTAAGGGACTATAAAGTATTTATATGCCCTTAAAAGTTATTTTTTCCCATTTAGCTTGTTATAATTTTAGTTTGAAGGTAATAAGTGATTTTTTTTTTGCTCAATTTCAAAGGACTTATTTAGATAAATCGATTCTCATTTCGAAGTTCTCATTCTCATAATCGATCTCAATTTCAAAGGACTTATTTAGATAAATCGCATGAATTGTCACCATCAAAACTGATTTTCGGTAAATATATACGGGTGATTCTCAAAATAGGGGACAATTTCTGTCTTTCGGCATACAAAAAAAATTGAGAGGTTTTCTGTCATGTTTTTATATTTAGATATGTTTGTCTTAATATTATTCATTATTTGCACCCAAGAATTACTCATTTTTTAGTTAAAAACACATTAAAATAACAGAATAAATGTTCAAAATGTCATTAGCATGGATGTCCACAGCAGCTGTGCCTTGTGTATACTAGCATTTTTCAAGAGTTAATATCATGTTTATAAAATAAAACAAATTTTATTCTTTCTTTAAATTAATCAAGGAGAGGATTTATCCAATAAATTTCTTTTTAAAAATAAAATTATAGTATATAAAAAAAGAATTAAAGTTTTTTTTATATACTATAATTTCTCTTATATTACAATTTCTCCGTATTCTATTTTCAAATCAAGATCATACTATAACAGCTGGTTATTAATCAAAATTTCATTTTCACATATGACAATAGTTTGAAAATATAAAGTTTCTCCATGGCAACAAGTAGCCATTTTATCCCAGCCTGAAAATAGAAGCATGTATTATATTTTAAGAATATAAGTTGAATATTAGGGGCGTACATCAATTGTATGTCATTAGAATGGATAATAATTTTCATGTTTATTTTATAATTAAAATTTTTATTTTACTTATTTACATAGAACTTTTGTGTTTTAAAAAGTTTTTTGAGGGATGTTTTTTTACCCATGGAGGGGGGGGGAGTATTTTTTAAGTCTGTAAATTGTTGTAATGTTTTTTAATATTTTTTTAAATTATGAACTAGTACATAAACCCCGTCAAAAATGACGGAATTTTAACTTGCATTTGATTTTCACAATACCTCATACAAACAAATAGAATGAAGATTTTATTATTGAAGAGTATTGTATTATAGAAAAGCACATTTTAAAAATAGCAATAAATTTTCACAAAGTTTTTTTTTCAATTCTAATTTCAATTTTAATTTAAAAACAAATAGTATTTATTACAATAATAATAATTAGTAAAATAAAACTCAATTTCTGAAGATTTCACAAAACATTAAAATTAAATATTGATTTCTTTTTTTAATACATTATTAAAAGTACCACTCAGTTTTAGTCATGGATATATGAAGGATTTTAGTTCGCTGCTTTTAGTCATCGATTACGAAGCTTTGTGTTTTGTTTTTAAATTTGGATTTGGCATCATCTATACGCAGTTAATATAAACAAAACAAACTTTTTTTAAAAATTGTAGTTTTTATAGAAAATAGCAGAAGCAGGAGGCATTAATTTAAATAAAAATCTATTTTTAAAAACTTCATAGCTATGCAACTTTAAAAATTCAATCCGTAAGTTGTGAAAACCAAAATTATTATTATTAATTCTTTTGTAAAATTAAATTTTAAATTAAATGTACCAGTATTTTTTAAAAGCTTAGATTATATCCATTTGAAATTTGCCTGCATTGTAAACTAAAATTTATATTTTTTTTATCAAATGTCATTTAAATGTAATAAATATATAATATCATGCACTACATATAATAATTACATCAAAGCAGATAAAATTGTGATTTAAATGGTTGTGAAAAAATAATTTTCAGTTTTGCTAATGCAGTCATGGTAATATCTTATATATCCTTTTACAACTTGAAGAAAAAAAGCTTATTTTATTTATAATATAAAACAAAATTTCAAAAATTAAGCGGATAAATGCTACCATCTTAAAAGAATAATAAAACTAAATTTAAATTCAATTCTGCAACTTTTGATTAACATAATGATTTAAAAAACACACTTGTGAATCTTTTGTTTCCACTCTTCCCCGGGCGAATGCTTAATTTTTTATAATATTCCCAAAACGGCTTCTGAAATCGTTCATAGATGGCTGCACTAAAGTAATCTCATGAAATTGAAAAGCGCTGGAAGTCGATGTCGATGTAATACAATCGTACTCTACGATGAAAACCTTATCAGTTTACATTTCCGTTGTTATCTTTATGTATTAATATTGGGTATGATATACCTGTTTTATATGAAAATATGCTAAACAAACATTATTTCAAGTGGAAGAAATTTTCATTTAGTTGTCATTTTAGCATCTGTTGTTATCTAAGTCTAACATAGTGTTTAGTTACCGTCGATTTACAAATCAGAATGGTGCGTCCCGGAAGCGTTCCTATGCTATTCTCTAGTCGCATTTTATAATGATTAATTGAATGGTGCTATTACAAAGTTAACGCAGGTTTTATGAATACAATATTGAAAATTATACCTTATTATTTAGCCTAGTTTTGTTACAATTTATTTAATTTTCAAAACATGTTCTTTATATCATATCAAAAAATCTCAAACCAATAGCGGATCTAGGTGGGGAAGGCAAAGAGACAATCACCCCCCTCCCTTATACTAATAAAGTGTTTGTAAAACATCATTTATTCTGATGGTAAATGAGTTCATGAAGAAGGCGAAGCTTGAGCCCAATGTGGTCGAAACAAACTGCACAACGCTGAGGGATAAACAAACTGAAGGATCCTCCTACAGTTGGAACGAGCGCCATCTACTGACTAATCCTTTAAAAATTCATTGCGAAGAGCTCTTTAAATTAATTTTACATTTTTTAGCCAATGAATCAAAAGTATTCTTAAAATAATAATAATAATTGCATCCTCACAGGTAATTGATTCGAAGGGAAGGCAAAGCTCGAATCCAACGTGGATCATGCCAGTTTAAATCAACAAGGTTCGGGCTGGGACAGATCTTTCTTTTGTGAGGCTGGGCCGGGTCCTGGTCGTATATATTTCTACAGATCCGGATAAGCTAAAACTTCTCTTTATTTCATATTCAGCACTTCTTTCTTCAGAAAGATCTACAGAGTCCAAAATTTCTACATAGATGCTGTATCCGGAATAAAAGCTAAACGTTTCATGTGTCCAACTCAGCCCATGTGAAAAAGCACTATCGACCCAACTGCGAACCATGCACTCCCCTAAATTCCTCCCCTCAAATCCACGTTTACTAGTATATTACTTATTTGTTATTCGTAAAAATTATGTTGATGTTAAACATTCTTTTAGTCAAATCTTTAGAATTTAATTTAGTTTAAAAAATTACATGGATGCATTTAAAAAAAATGCTTTTTTTTTTTCTTTGTAGAGCTTTGAAATATTGATTTTCTTTAATCATTCATTTCTTGCATTCTAAACTGATTTTTTTTACTGGATTTACTTTTGAATGTGAATATGTAAGTCATATTTTTACATAGTGTTTATGTAGATAATTCCTTAAACATTTATTCATGTTACTATTTTATTCTATTCATGAGTTTAGAACATAATCTGAAAATAAAATTGCAGCTTTAGTATGTGTGCTTTATGAATAGCTTTAATTAATGAATCCAGGCTTGGCTCGAGTCTGCTTTTTACTTTTTATACTGACTCAGATCAATAATTTGTTTGTGAAAGTTGGACCTAAGCTTAGGATTAGAAATTTTAGCACGAATCTCAGACATACGTATTGAAGTCAGCTTTATATTTTAATTGTTTTTTAGGGCCATCCCACAGCTACTAACTATATCTGGTGCCTTAAAACACACTGACTGATTTTTAAGTTCACGAACTTACAAGTGGATAGAGCTACTTAAAAAAATCCTTGCAAGAGAGTCATGCAAAATGCCAGGATTTTTTTTTTTTACTGCGATTGTTAATTTTAATTTTAAATAGTAACGACAGATGCTGGTAAAAGCAATAGGGGCTAAATTGAGGACCTAATGATATTCTCTCTCTTCTATCAGTACTAGTGTGTGAGAAGTAGGTTAAATATATAGAATAGGTCCCATAGAACAAAATACCACAGGTGATATGAACTACTGCATATATTTAACCTCCATCATTCACATTAATACTGACAGAAGAGGGAGTACAGAAATTAGGCCCTGACTTAATGACTATTACTTGCAGCACCATCTATCGCTGCTATTGTAAAGTAAAATCAAGAATCGCGGTAAAAAAAAATATCCTGACATTCTATATAAGAAATCGTGCAAGATTAAAAAAAACTGTTATGCTTTGTATGTCGTTTAACTTTAAAATGAATCAGTTTATTTCAGCACACCTGGATGTTTCTTTAGTAAGTTTCAAAGCATTCACAACTAAATTACAAGTGATTTTAGATATAAATAGACAAGCAGTTTTATACCAAATGAGTAATTTTTTTACATAATTCTGAAATCTGGCGAATCATCGAAGCTTCAAATTGTCTGTATGAGTATTTTAAAGAGGAAATAATAGGCAAAAAAATAATTGGGATTGTTTTTTTCAAGTGCTCTAAGATACAAATTTCGTCTAGTAAATGTTATTGTGTGAATGCTTTGTATAATTGGCGTCGTATGGCTGTAGAAGGTAATTAAAAAAACATGTTGTTTGATAATTTTGCAATTGGCTACAATACCGTTGTGCTCCAGAAATTCTAATTATTCCTTATTCGATACTTCCACACCCCCTCAACAACAAGGGGGCAATCGCCCCCGTTTCTTGAGAAAAAGACCTTCCAAGTTTGGTTTGAAAAGTTCTCGAAATGAAAGGGAAAATGAAAATTTATTTTTAAAACAGATTTTATCTTTTTACATAATTTCTTTGAAGTTCAAGGCATTTCAACCAACGATGCTCCAAAGTGCTTATGCCATCACGGAAGTGTGACTGTCTTCAAATTATCCAAAATAACCGTCGAAAGCTAATTTTACTTCTAGACACTGTTAAAAAATTGGGAGAAATTATCTCAGTTTTTAAAAGCTAAAAATTTTCCAATGGGAAAGATCTAAAAACATATTTGTAGTTGGGTGTATCACGAAAAACTTTCTTTTGAAATTCAAAATTTCAAGTTGATAAAAAGTTGTTACTGTGATCACATATTTACCCCCAAAAAATATTTTTGAAATTGAAAGGTATTTAGGTCTCATGGAATGAGGATAAAGTTTAAAGTTTTTGGCCTAAAATGTACTTTTTTCATATTTTTATGATATATGAATATAAAATAATTTTTTTTTGAAAAGTACAAAAATATAAAGTTTAGATAGGCATTTGACATTTAAAAAAATTCGTTTCTGACATTAATTTTATAACTCTCCCGGAAACGAATTAAAAATCTCATTATTTTACCAAATATCCAAGATATAAAATTTATTTTGTTAATGGTTTTAAATTTGTTACAGGTATTTTTTTACATCTGTAAATCTCTAGATATCCTAAAATAAAATGTATATTCATTTTTAATTAGTTTATTAGTCTAATTTGTTTTGGTTCATGACATCATGAACAATTTTTAAAATATCACACACACACAAATATAAGTAAAACTTAAAAAATTAAATATTTAAATGAAAAAAGCTACAATTACAATAGTTGAACATTGAATTAAAAAATTATTATTCAAAGAAAATCTCGATTTCATTGTCTGTTTATCTTGATGGATATAGAAGAGCTATGTTCAAATATTTTCAATGTTCAACTCCAGACAGTAGTTCTCGGAAAGACATAGTATCATCAATAATAAAATACGTGAAATGTTACTGCATTCATGTGACAACTATTAAAACTCTAGGGTGTATTGTACGGCAACAAGTACGTGTGTCTCTAATGGATAAATTGTATTAGTGTGCTTTAAAGTACACAGTACAAGTAGTGATTTGTTTGCTTTATTTAAATGAATTAACTCTTGGAAAATTTTTGTTGTCGTGGATGGTCCAATGTATTTCAGTGGTCCTATAAGTAAAAGTTTGATAAACTAACAAAAATTACCTGTCGTTGAATATATCAAAATAGATAGTCTTTTTCCAGAGGTTAATAAGATAGATTATAACACGGATCAGAAATATGTAATCAAACTGTGCTGAGAGCAGAATTACCAAAATTGGCAAGCGGAAAACCTGAAAACTTTTCCCATGTAAGGTGCTTGACAATGGTAAACAGAATCTTACGTATATTGATTGCATCAATTGTTTAAACTCCACAATTGAAAAAGACAGTTCAATTTGTCATGAACGAACATTTACGCCCCTCATGGTTTGACATGAAAAGTCAGCCTAGTATTATTTATTTATCACAACACTTTTTTAAATCATACAGTATATCAAGTACTTAGAAGGTGAATTTAAAATTGCTGTTCAATCAGCTTTACAGCAAAAGCCTTTACGATACATCCAGAATATTTCCCTCTCTGAGTATTGTTTGATTCTAGAAAAACATATGCGATCTCTGGCAAGCAAAAAGATTGAAAAAGCTTGACAAACCGAATTCAACGAAAAGAGAGTTTTAAAACCACCACAAGTTAATTATGAGGCAGAAGATTATATCAATCTTATTCATTGGCAATCTACTGTAGTAACGGAACCACCTCTTATAACTAACTTGAGCAAACAATATATTCAGTTGATTGTTGATTCTGGAACTAGTGATGAAAATGAATTAAAAAATTTTCATACACACAGATAGTTTTAATAATTCTAAAGGGAGTTACATCAGTGTCTAAACACATTTGTCTAAACACACAAAGTTCGAGATGGCTTCATTTGGTAAAGATTGCTGGACGGGAAATAAATTCCAAATTTTGAAACGAAGCATCACTGTAGTTACAGCAGTTCAAGAATAAAGAAGAAGTTAAACTTTTCTATATAGATTAATTCCATAATTCTTTTTATTATAATAGTAATAAACTTAATATTTTTGTTTAATAAGCTTATTTGCAGTTCACTGCAATATAAATTATGTATTTCAACCGGCTAAACAAAAACTTTGAATGCTAATTGAAATAGCTGCTTACACTTATGATGCACTGCTTAAAACCATCAAGATAAACTGACCATGAAATCGAGATTTATTTTGAATAAGAGTTTCCAAATTCGATGTTTACCTATTATATTTGTAATGTTTTTCGTTTAAATATTAAATTTTCCAAGTTTTGCTTTTTTGTGCGTGTGTGTGACGTGTGATATTTAAAAAATTGTTTCTAGTGTCATGAGCAAAAACAAATTAGACTAATAAACTAATTAAAAATTAATATACATTTTAATTGCATGATATCTGGGGGTTTGCAGATGTAAAAAATTACCTGGAAAAAATTTAAAACCTTCAACAAAGTGAATTGAAAATATTGGATATTTGGTGAAATAATATTTTTAATTCGTTTCCGGGAGACTTATAAAATTAATAACAGAAACGAATTTTTTTTTAAATGTCAAATGCTTATCTAAACTTTATGTTTTTGTACTTTTCAAAAAACAATTACTTTATATTCATATATTTAAAAAAATGAAAAAAAAATCTACATTTTAGGGCCAAAAGTTTAAACTTCATCCTTATTCCGGGAGACCTAAATATTTTTCAATATCAAAAATATTTTTGGGGTAAATATGTAATCGTAGTAACAACTTTTTATCAACTTGAAATTTTCAATTTGAAAAAAAAAAAGTTTTTCGTGATGCACCATATTGCCGAATAAACAGCTTGGAAAATTTAAAAGGGCAAGATTTTGTCCAGATTTGCAACAGATTTTATGTTTTCAATTGCCAAAAAGTGCAATTCCCCCCCACGGAGATCTATAAAATGTGTCCACTTCCCCGGAAAAAGTATCTGAATTTCTTGTTGGAAATACAAACGGACTCTGGCTTTGCTTGTTAGACAGTTTGAAGTGAAATTAAACCAATGATATGAAATTTTAAATCCATAAAAGTAACTATTTTTGTTATTTTTGGATTTTGTCAGACTATCTAAATTAAAGATTTCTAATATATTGCCCGGCGTAGATGGAAACCATTATAAATTTAAAACTATAGTAGATCCTGACTAGATAAATAGTATCTACAAGATCCTAACTAGCAAAATTTTCATCTTTATTTTTTTTTACTTTCTTTTATCTGTACTAGAAGAAAGTATTGGATTCGTGAAAATTTAGACTTCCAGTTTTTGATGGATTTATACGTTTTACGAGAACCAAAAACGACTTGATAGTTCTTTAAAAAAATGTATGTCTACTACTCTGTCAATCACTTTATTAGTCTGTATGTGACAAAACTTTTGTGGATACTTTACATCACGAATTAATGCACGGAATTCATAAAACTTAAGATTCAGTTAGACAATAATATAAACTGGAACTGGTTAGTTTTTGGTGTGTATCTCTCAACAGGTGACGCTGTTTAGAAGAATATTCATAATTTTTACAATAGCTCTATCTCAAAAACTAATGTACATTTTTCATAAAACTTTAGATTCAGTTAGTCCTTGATAAAATTTGGTGATGATTACTTTTTCGTGTAAATCGGCCAACACGTGGCGCTGTTATCCTGCATTTTTTTACTGTTTAGCAATAGTTGTATCTCCAGAACTAATGCATGGATTTTCGTCAAACAGCAGATTCAATTAGTACCTGATAAAAATTGATCCTAATTGTTTTTTGATGTACATCACCCAACAGATGATGCCGTTAAGCAGTCTTTTTAAGGATTTCCATAATAGCTATATCTCAAAAACTAGTCCACGGATATTCATTAAACTTCAGATTTAGTTAGAAGCTGCCATACACTGTTGCTAACGTTTAATTAACGTCACGTAAGATTTTCGTGTACATCACCAAACCAGTGGCGCTGTTATGCTGGATTTTCCAGAAAGCATTAACATGAATGAGATAGAAGAAAGTTTTGATATTGCCACATCTTAGTTCTGCTTTCTGTTGAATTTTTTTCCCCTGGAGGACCCGAATTAACCTTTAAATGTCGTGTGTTGCCGTTCGGCAATATATCCAATTTCGACTTTTAAAATTATATTAGAATAATGTCGACGGTTAATGTTTCATGTTGCCAGTGAAATACATACTGACAGTATTATTAAATCCATTTTCAACATGCAGATGACAACAGTTATGCTTTTTTCATTTTTTTCCATTGTTCCTTTATGTACTTTTAGTTTTGTTTGGAAGCTTGCAAAGTACCCTATTTTAGGGTAAAATGAGCAGGTAAAGTTTATTTTTTATCATAATTCTTAAAATTTATGTGTGTTTAATGTTATAAAAATGTACCAAGGACAATTATTTTTTCAATTAAAGACCAGTATTACCAATTAGTAAAAAACTGTTCTTGAGCCGTAAACCACGCTTAAAACAAAATTTGATTTTTTAAAATATTTTTCCCATGATTTATTTAAGAAATAAAAGTGGAAAAATATTATTTAATTTTTTTTTTTTTTTTGAAAAATCAGGCATTTAAGGGTTAACATCTAAACTGTAAAGATTTTCCCTTTTCAAGTCCACCGGTCTGAAATCGTAAAATTTCTGTTTTGTTTACTTCTTTAGATTTCGATACTTTGATTTTTCGGGTTTGTGTGACGCGAAATTGAAAAATTATAAAACGGAAAATATTTTTTCTTTTTTCTTTCAAAGCTCTAAGAACTGAATGAATACTGAAATAGTGAAAATTTCGTCTTCTTTTTCTTACATTCTCTCATAATTTTAACCAATAGCAATACGAGTATCTTAGCCAGCCCTGAGTCGGCCATTTTCCCCACAGACGCCGCAACCCTGATTAAAACACAAGTAACATTAAGACAAATGTTTATTAAAAACTAATTAGTTCTAAAAATAATGTAGCATATAGAAAAACACTTTAGAAATTTGAATAGTATATTTTAAGTCTCTTATCTTTTTTGTGAATATCATTATCTTTCAATCAATAATTGTTTACACGGAGGAAAAAGCTTTTTATGTGAAAGAAAAAAAATCTTTATTAAACTGTTTTTTAGGGTTTCGTTCATCTGACAAAAGCCTCTTCGTTTCTGTCCTTTGTCTGTCCGACCATCATAGAGTTCGTAAGCAAAAACTGCATACCATATTTCAGTGTTGATTTCAGGACATGGCAGGGGGGGACATTCCTCCCCGGAGCTATCAAATGTCCTCCCCCCCGGAGTCACAAAAGACCCTCCCGGAGAAAAGTGTCTGAATTCAACAATGCCGTATTTACTCATATATACTGCATACCCCCTACTTTTCAAGAAAAATCGGTGATTTTTTTAAATTGTCATGTTTAACAAGTACCATAATTTTGACATGCAAATGAATGAATGATCAAATGAATTTCAGTAAAGTAAGTCGAAACAAACATTAACATCAGGTCCAAAACAAGATGAAAATACACTTTTAGACTTCGGGTAGAGAGTGAATCACGAGAGATAGAAGTGACTGACGGCAGTGAGAATTGCTAATTAGCGGTTACATAATGTTATTGTATAAAAAAGTGCATAGAGTGAAATAAAGATACAGTAATACTTCAATTAAATAAGATTTTCCGAGTAATTATGTCACCTTTGAATACATTTCTTGATTCATATGTATATCGTGTGATTACATCCGGCAGTAAAAAAATTATTCTGTAGCATAACGCGCACCCAGAAGTTTTGTGCTATTTTTATAAAAAAAAGCGTGTTATGCACGAGTTTACTAGATGCGGTATCTCAGAGACTTCAAGTTTTGTTTACTTACAACTGTATACCTCGTGTCACAATACAAATCCTTTTTTCCACCAACTACCCATCCATGGTTTTAAGGAACATCAGAGACTCATATTTGATTTTTTTGATAAATATTTGAAATGGTTTTAAAAAATCCATTAAGGATTTTCCTTACAGACCATAATATAAAATGAAATTTTTTTACAGTACCTCTGAACGAACTGTTAATACTCCAAATTTCATTTTCAATAGTGAATTTGTGGCGTTGGCTATGAATATGGTCCAGGCATTTGGTGCTTAAAAAGGACAAATAAATGCAAGTTTTGGTGTATTTTTGATATTTGGTGCCTTTATGTTTTTTGGATCGCTGAACACGAATATGGTGTTATCCAACAAAATTTATCCCCGAAAATACGTTTTTTGGCATAAAACGTGTAAAAAAGTGACTTTTCTTTGTTTGTTCTAAATAGCTTCAAAATTACACATTTTACATAAAAGTCTTCAATACATAAATTAAAGAGGACAAAATTTCCTACATTTTATGTATTAAAGTTCTTTTCTCTGATCAATTGTTTAGCCGTGACAGTGCCGCAAAAATGGGTGTCAAAAGCAAAAAATTATGAAAAACAGTAGTTACGTATTGCACGTCGATGAAACGTGAAAAAGAACCATTCTACGCATATTTTGACCACTGAATAATACTAAATATAATATTATTGGCTATATTTTATAAATCTGATGTTCTTTGTTTCCTTCATAACTGAAAAAATAATTAACAAGAAAGAAAAATCATGCGTTAAGCATAGATTATGAAACACTTTCTAACACTACATGAAAACTTTAACAAAACTCCTTATTTAAGAAAAAAAAATTAATGTATATAGCCAAATGTGTATTCCAATACTTTTGAACAGCCCTGTATTTGATCTGTCGGTTAAAGTATAATGGAAAATTTAGTTTCTCAAGTAAATGTATAGCAGGTTGAAATTTCTCTTTCAGCAATTTATACTAATAGATGGAAACATACTTGAATATTTTTTCTTAGTTTCTTTAATTCATTTTTTGAAATTAAAAGTGTGTGATTTGGGATCACTTACAGTTTTCTTAGAGTGCGGAAAATGTACATTTATGGCATTTACATGAAAGAGGTGGGGAAATGTTACTGGTTCTGAGGATCACAAAATATTTAAAATTAGTTGAAAAAATCCGTTAAATTAGTTAAATCCGTTGAAAAATGTCAAGTGGTCTCAGAGCAGCGGACCATCAAGGACTTGAACGTTGGTATGGCTAGTGTTCATGAATAAAATATACTTTGCATATTGTATTCGACAGAAAACATATTTCAAAGAACCTCAGAAATTAATCCTCATTTCTTTTGATAAATATTTGAAGGGGTGTTCAATAATCTGTAAAGTATTTTACTTACAGATCATAACCTAAAATGGAATTATTCTTGTGCACCTCTGCACAAACTATAAATACTACGACACTCATTTTCAATAGGGAATAAGAAATAGTAAACATAAGTTTATTTAATCAATAAGTTATAAAGTGAGATTGAATTGGAAAAAGAAAGAAAAAAATCAAATTCTTTTCACGAACATTTATTGACATTTAAACATCACATTAGATCTTTATACTTTGATGAAAAATCAACCAGAATTCAAAAAATCTTGAAACTAAGTAATTTAATAAATACAGGCATTAGGAATGACTTGTAGACAAATTAGGGTACTTTCTTTTTACAGATTCTTGATGAGAACAACATAATTTTGAAACATTTTTTAGCAACCTTTATTTAAATTTTGAAACCTCATCAGACTGCTTTTTAAAATAACAATCAGTATTTCAAACTATTTAAATATATCTTATTTTCAGCATTATGGGGAATTCAGGGCAGTACCCCTTTGAAAACAGTATTCACAGCACAACCTCCTTAGTCCTAATGTCGACTATGTTCGACACTAAAGAACAACCTTGAAAAATATTTAAATGTTTCTATAATTGTCAAATTACTTGTAGCTATTTTTAATAAATGTGTGCATATCATAAGTTTCGATACATAGAATGATACATTTTCTGGGATCTTTTATTGAAATTTTAAACAGACTTTTGTAGTCCCGTGTAATATTTGCCTCAGGACTAAGGAGATAAAAATGTTATAAGAAAGGCAGTTTTAAAATAAAAGGACTTCACTGTGAAAAATAACGTTTAACAAATCTTCTGATTTAAATATTCTCGATCGCTAACAGGCTCAATCTTACACACTTATAAATCAATGTTACGTAAAAAAAAGAAAGAATTACCGTATTTTTGTGATAATATAAAAGATAATGCCTGGTAAGCATAAAAATGGGCTGACAGGAAATAATTTTGAAACTCCTGATTTGCTAGTAGAAATTGGTAAAATTTTTGTCCGTAGATGTTTCATTTTAGATTTCATAATATTTGGTTGGTTAGTTGAATGGAATTTTATTTCACAAGGGACATGATGGGCCAAGAACAAAGTAAAGAAATAAACATAAGAAATTGTAAAATTTACATATAAAGAATGTTTTAAATAAATTTATTTAAAAAATATATAAATTATAATCTAATATTTTATAAATTTTAATAGTTTTTACATACAGTCAAACTTCCATATTCCGCACAAGTTGGGGCCAAAGGTTTTGTGGATTATGGAATATCGCTGATTATAGAGCATTATGGATTATGTGTCATTTTATTATTCCTAGATGATATTTTAATTCTATAATCAGTATAATATAAAAAAATAAATATGAAATCTAAAAATTAATTTAAGAGTCTATATCAAAAAATGCCTTTTTAAAGCTATTTTACTAAAACAGTTATGTGCATTTAAATTAAAAATAATTACATAGGTTCTGCCGTACGATTTGTTTTTTACTGTTAAAAAAAATAAAAGACTTGTATTTAAAAAAAGAAATGTTTTATTGTGATTTTTTTTTGTTATTTTTTATAAAAAGTTCGTTTTTGGATCACTAATTTGTAAATTTTCTTAACTGTTTGTTTCATTGTTTACATTTGTAAAGTAACGCGAGTTATAGAAAATTGCGGAGGATAGAACTTTGGCTGTAAATAAAGTAAAATGAAAAAGATATGTGATGAAGTATGAGATTAAAAACCGTCAATGAAATAAAAATAGAAAGATTAAAAACTAGTTAAAATCTTCCATAATATTTGGAATAAAATACTTTTTTAATTGTAGAATATGAAAAATTCCTAAATAAAAAAAAGGTACAAATTAACTAATCACAATTTACAAAATATTGGAGTAAATATTAACATACTGCTCTAATAAGATTTTTTGTAAATATTTCTCACAAATTTCAGAAATACGTGAACAGATGCTTTCTTAAAACAGCCTCTTAAGAGAAGTTACTGTTGCATAACTAACACAAAACATTTCTCATTAGTATGTATTAAAATATGTTTGTTTAACATACATTTCAGAGTATATTTTGACGTATCTCATACACAAAAACTCTCTCACCAATATGAATTATCAAATGACGGCTTAAATGAAACTTCTGAGAGAATTTCTTGTGTCATGTCACAAAAAACAGAAGTGTTTTAACCAGTATGAATTAACATATGTTTGTTTAAATTACTCTTACATGAGCATTTCTTGTTGCATATCTCGCACACAAAAGGTTTGTCACCAGTATGAATTAAGAGGTGTGTGCTTAAGCTATGCTTTTGAGAAAATTTTTTGTTGCATATCTCACAAACAAAAGGTTTTTCACCAGTATGAATTAACAGATGCTTACTTAAATGATCTTTTAGATGAAATTTCTTGTTGCATATTTCACACATAAAAGGTTTCTCACCAGTATGAATTAACAGGTGTTTTCTTAAACTACTATTATCAGAAAAATTCTTGTTGCATATTTCACATACAAAAGGTTTTTCACCAGTATGAACTAACAGATGTGTGTTTAAGCTACTCTTTCGAGAAAATGTCTTGTTGCATATTTCACATACAAATTGTTTCTCGCCAGTATGAATTAACAGATGTCTGCTTAAACTACTCTTTTGAGAGAATTTCTTGTTGCATGTCTCACACACAAAATGTTTCTCACTAGTATGAATTAAGAGATGTCTGCTTAAATAATATTTTCTTAAAAAACCTTTGCCACATACCTCACAAACAAACAATTTTTCTTGCTGTGAGTCAGAACCTACTTTTTTAAAAATCTCTTGCAAAGAAATATTTTGCTGCATATTTCACACTTTAAAGATAGTTTTGAGTGATGTGATGTGCATCTACATTCATGGCTTTTTGCATCTGCTATAAATAAAAATAACAAAATCTATCACCTTTTAAGATTTAGCAAAAAGAAATTTATAAAAATTAAACGTATTATTATACATTAAAATAATGTAGAAAACTGAACTGAAATAGACTCCCAAATACCAGATGCTCGCAGAACCAATATTATGTCCAATTAATTTTCTAAATGCAGAATGTTTTAAACTACAGTCACCGCAAAAAAATCTTGACATCTGCGATTTCAGATGTTTTGTTAAATGTCTAAAAAAATATTTGAGGAATGATTCTGAAACTCCAGATGTATAAACAAATAAGTACAGGTCATACATTTTCGAGAAGATTTTTTTCCAAAATCTAATAGGGGACCGTCAACAAATTGAAAAAGAACGAATATCTTTTGAATAACCCTATCAAAACTAATGTAGCAAAAGCGTTCAAACTACAGATTATGATTAAGTGGCTTATGACAATAAACTGTGTTCATTTTTATGCGGATAGCATATAAACTTGTAGAGAAATTAAGATTTTTTTAAAAACCGTCCTAAAATTTGCCAAGTTTTTTGCTTATAATTTGCAGAGTTCTTAATAAAAAACAATGTTCTTTTCAGGAAATATAAGAAAGGACATTGTACATAGTACCCTGTTATCAAAATTAAAAATTATTAATATCTGTATGAAAAATGAGCAGGTTTAATAAATAAATGTTCACTGTACATGCGTCAACTCTATTAAAATTTCATTTGCATATTGTGTTAGCTAAATATATAGAGCAACTTTTGTTAAAGTTTCAAAATCATAGCTTTAAAATTCTGAAAGTTATTGTCGATTAAAGAAGGTAAAAATCCGTTATTCCTAAAATGAAGCGAAAAGATGAGGAGCTGTATCCAAATATAGTAGTACGTGCAATACTGTGTAGACACTAATCAATGGAATATGGATACAGCCCCTAATTTTTTGGTTTCATTTTGGGAATATCGGATTTTGATCTGATTCTTCCGACGATAATTTTCAGAATTTTCAAGCTGTAATTTTAAAACTTTAACAAAAGTTGCTCTATACATTTAGCTAACACAATATGCAAATGAAATTTTTATAGACTTGAAGCATGCACAGTGAAAATTGATTTAGTAAACTTGCTCATTTATCATATAATTATTAATATTTTTTAATTTTGATTAGAGGGTGTTATGTACAATGTCATTTCTCATATTTCTTGAAAATAACATTGTTTTTTATTGAGAAATCTGCAAATTATAAGCAAAAAACTTGATAAAATTTGGGACCATTTTTATAAAAACCTTAATTTCTCTACGAGTATACATGCTATCCGCATAAAAATGAGCACAGTTTATTGCCATAAGCCACTTAATCATAATCTGCAGTTTGAACGCTTTAGCTACATAAGTTTTGACAGGGTTATTCAAAAGATATTTGTTATTTTTCAATTTGTTGACGGTCCCCTGTTGGATTTTTGAAAAAAATCTTCTCAAAAATATATGATCTGTACTATTTTGTTTATACGACCAAAGTTTCAGAGTCATTCCTCAAGTACATTTCTAGATATTTAACAAAACATCTGAAATCGCAAATGTCAAGATTTTGTTTTTGCGCTGACTGTATAATCAACTTTAGAATAAATAAAATAAATACTTCCACCATAAAATAAAAAAAATTATCATAACGAAAATATAAATGATAAAAGTTAGAGTTAATTGTTATAAATGAAGAGTAACTAGGAAGGATAAGAGGAATAAAGCATTTATAAATAGAAGTATTTTAAAAACATTTATAGATAAAATATAAAGCAAACTTATGGAGAAAATTTTATAATTTTGTATTGCCTATGAAAACAATCATTTATTGCTTAAGCAATGAAGATAAAAGAATTTGATACATTGAGCAAATGGACGCCATTTTTAGACAGGATGGCAGATGAAGCTGGCCAACGAACTTGATCGAGACACTGGTATATATTGTACAATGCATTATACATACTAATCAATCACATCCAAATCAAATTATAAATACAAACAGTCACAGCATGACAAAAACCAGATATTTTCAAAATGTCAGTAACCATAGAATTTCAAACAACTATATATGAGGACCCCAGAAGCCAAGGGGTACAAGTGACAAAATTTCGATTTGGAGTAAATTGAGTTTAAAGATAATTGATGTTAAATTGGAACATCAATAACAATTGAGTGGATTTAAATAGGAAATTTCTGCTCGTTGCATTCTGGTCTTTGAACTCTTATTTCAATAACTGTTAAAAAATAAAGTACTATTTTCTTTAAATGTATAATTAATCAATATTGTTTGTTTTTCGAAAAAAGTGGTTTGCCTCTATAACTCAGCAAATAATAAGAAAATCACTTATATTTCTTCACCTGAAATGAAAAAAGCATATTTTAGGTTGTCTATGTATTTAGTTTATTTTTTTAAATTTTGTCACTTATACCCCTTGGCTTATGGGGTCCTCATATATTGCTACCATTTTTAAAGATAAATACAAAACAAAATATGATCCAAAATCTTTGTATTACTGTAAAACACCCCCCCCCCCCCAAAAAAAAAAAAAAAAATTTCAGCTTATAATTTATATGCACCACTTTTGAAAAAAAAATATCAAATGGCCTCTATTTTGAAACAAGACGGCAGAAAAAACTGTCCAACAAAGTCGGTAAGGACATTGGTATGTACTATGGATACAATTAATCTCATCCAAATCGGTTAATAAATACAAGAGTTATTGCATGACACATGTATCCAGAGTTTCCCCCAGGTTTAAAAAAGGGCAGGACACTACTGTTCTGAAAAGGGCACTTTTTACATTTTTCAGGGCACATTTTCATTTTTAAGTGCACATTTATAGAGTTGAATCTAAAATCTAGCGGTTCAAAAAGTCGTCAAAAAACAGAAATTTCATCAAAAAATTGAAAAAAAAGGCAAATTTTGTTAAAAGATCGCGAAAAACACCAAATATTGTTATAAGATAAAGGAAAAACGGCTAATTTTGTTAAAAGATCGCAAAAAACAGCAGACTTTGTTAAAAAATCGCAAATTACGGCATATTTTGCAAAAAAAATCGTGAAAAACGGCAAATTTTATTAAAAGATGGCAAAAATGGCAGTTTTTGTTAAAAGATCACAATAAACGGAATAATTTGCTAAAAAGTCGCGAAAAAATGGCAAATCTCGTGAAAGTATCTCGAAAAAAAACGGAACTTTTCACAGAATTTTCCGTTTTATTGACATTTTTGAACGAAATTTGCCCTTTTTTCGTAAATCTTTTGATGAAATCAGCCGTTTTATCGCTATTTTTTTACGAAAGTTGCCGTTTTTTGCGACTCATTTGATAAAATTTTCTGATTTATCGCGATTTTTGGAAGAAAATTGTTGTTTTTCCACGATCTTTTGAGGAAATCTACTGTTTTGTGAAATTTTGTGACGAAATTGGCCATTTTTTACGAATCTTACCGGAAATTAATCGTTATTTCGCGATTTTTAATTAAACTTGCCGTTTTTTTAGCGATTTTTTGACGAAATTACCCGTCCCACGGGACGCGTATAAGGCTATTTTTTGCATTCCGTCGCCGATTTTTTGCGTAATTTACGCACTATAGCGCGTTCGGATCATCGCTGGAGGGCTGCGTTTTTTCAAATGTGGGGCAAGAAGGGCGTTTTTTTTTTCAATGAATGACAAGAGGGGCGCTAGTTTTTGGATGAAGGGCAAGAGGGGCGCTATTTTTTAAACTAAAGGGCAGGAGGGGGGGAGTGCCCCCCTGAAATCCTCTGGGGGAACTCTGTGTATCACATATATATATATAAATTATGTATATATATATATTATACTATATATATATATATATATAAATTATATAAAATTTTTCGGAAGTGCTTTAAATCGGACAGCTGCAATAAGTAGCTTTTTAATTTTTGTAATGAAAGCTACAAACTATGTTAAATATCATCTAAATTAAATTTCTTTATCAATGAAATTATACTTTACAAATCTATTTAAAATAGTGTAACCAGCAATGTAATGTTACCAGAAATGTAACCTTAGCATTCTTGCCATGTATTATTACTTATATTTCATTTATAAAACACAACTCTAATACATCATTACATTTAAAGGGAAATATGTGCATGGAATTCAATGACATTTCTGAAGATTTAATAACTTTAACAGAAATCTAAAAAGTAATTGATAAAAAATATTAAAACAAAGTTTGATTTTTAATTTTTTTATATTGTATACATTTTCTAATTACTTTTATATTTTTTATTAATAGTCATGATTTGAAACCTAACTAAATTTTGTCGAAAGAAATTTTTTTAAAAAAAAGGAACTACTATACGCCCAATCCACGAAAAAACGGACATGAAGATGAAAATTTAAATTTCTTTAAATATGATTGAAATTTTGCATATTAACTGTTAAGAGTGTACTATTTCATATGTTATCAAAAAAGAATTAAATTTTTGTCATTAACATACTTATTTTAATAATTAAAGTGACACTATGACTTTATAAAATAGACTGCGGCAAAAGCCTTTACATTTCATGGTCTCGTACAGCTGAACAAACATTCTGAAAATCTCCAAACTTAGATATATATGATCTGTCAGCTATTATTAAGAGTTTTTGTCTGCAGAGAAGTGTTCACTAAGCTTCATTACAAAAGGTAAGCATATTTAATTACTCTTAATTATTGTGTCACACCCGCAACAAAAAGTTACATTTATATCTCTGCAGAAAAATAGTTTTGCTTTAAAGTTATGAAACTTTATATTCAAAAATAGTTTATTAAGATACTTTGAATTACAGACACAAAAGAAATTAATTAATATTTTAATTATAATTATTGAGCGTTGCGGGCGTGACATGTCCCTGTTGCGGGTGTGACATTTAATTAAAGTCACACCCGCAACGTCTTTTAAAATTGATTACAAATGCATATTTGAACAAATTATATGTAAATTTATAAAAGAATAATATGCTGGAAAACATGTACTTGGCAGCTTTAACTATACCCTATGATTTAATAGAGGGAATTCCAGTTAATAAATAAAAATTTGCATCATCTGAGTATGTGACACTGTGTGCAGATGATTTATTCAGTTTGGATTGATAAAATTGTTGCTTTACTGCAAGAAAATAATTTTATTAGTGATATATGATTAAGAAATTAATTTAAAAGGTAAGATTTTTATAGAAATTAAAAAAAGAAAATTACGAAAAAATATTTTAGCAATTTTCTTTAAATTTGTTAATTTTGTTTTGTTTTTTATATACATTTTTTTAATTTTGTTATTTGATAGCATTTATCTAATATATATATTTTTAGTTTTTTAAAATAAGTAAATCAATATTAGGGGAAGATTTTTTTCTCTTTTAATTCAAATTAAATAAAAAGTAGAAGTAAGAATAATAGAAACTGTTAAGATGTTTATTAAGTTAGCATAAAATGTATATAGTCAGTTTGAAATTAACCAAAATTTAACATAATTAACTTTATGTAAGATTCGAAATTTCAAGGGATAACTATTAAAAATTTGTTAAGCTTATATTTTTGGACTGGAAGTGCTATATTTATTCAGTTTACACACTAATTTCTTCTCTTTTGCAGAGAATGAAGAGTACAGAAAGATCACGATATCATTGAAAAAAGATTAAGGAAAACCCTTTTAAATATGAAGCATATCTACAACAAGAGAAGGAAAGAGACAAAGCAAGGAGAGAAAAGAAGAGAATATTTTTAAAAATCATGGTAAAGGATGGCAATCCTTTTGCATTTCATCTCATGGTAAAGGAGTTGTCGATGGGGTTGGTGCAGTTGTCAAGAAAATGGTAACACTAGCAACGCTCTGCAACTATAAATTCAGCTTCGGATTTTGCCATGTGTGTAGAAAAAAGTCCTAAAAAATATAAAAGAACTTTGCTGAATGTGAAATTTCAGAAGATATTGTGAAAATGCTTCATGAATGCTGGCACTAAGCACAATCGGATCTGAACATTCAATCGGTACATCATGTTGTTTTTATTGACGTAGGAACAAATAATGTAGCAATAACTTCAGAAAGTGATCAGAAGAGAATTTGTTTGTTACCATATTTTGTCAAAAATATAATATCCAATGATAAGATTGCAGTTGGAGATTTTGTAGAAATTGTTTTGTTCTCCACATTAAAAAAAAAAAAAAAAAAAAAAAAAAAAAAAGTGAAAACTTTGATGGACAAATAAGACAAATGAATGGGGATATTATAGAATAAAAGTACCGGAATAAAAATCAAGAAAATGTGTATATTTGGCTCAGTCAGTTAGATGTATCCATACTTTGACAAGGATATAATATCCAACGATGAATGTGCAGTTGGAGATTTTGTAGAGGTTGTTTTATTCTCGACATTAAAAAAGTGAAATCTTTGATGGACAAATAAGACAAATGGATGGTGACGATATAGAATTAGAATGTTTGAAAAAAATTTAAGAAAACGTGCATATTTGGCCCAGTCAGTCAGATGCATCCTAGGAAAAAAAAGAGCATTTTTGTAAAAAAAGCTACCACCACCAGAAATTATAAATTCAAGATTGGAAATGAAAATTTTTTTTATATTTTCCTCTCTAGATATTATAATTGTAATATTGATTAATTCTTTAATTAAAAAAAAATCTGCTTTCAAAATATTTGTGTATGTCATTATCTTATTGGCTGTACAAGTCACACCCGCAACAGGGCGTCACACCCGCAACGAAAATTTTGAATATTTTCCACAAAAGCAAGAACTGAGTAAGTAATTTAATTATTTCATAGAATAATTATTTAAGTATTACTGTCTAATATATAAAAATATCAATTCATTCAGTTGTCATAATTCACAGAGTTTTGCATTTTTGCACTGAAAGATGAAAATGCATGTCCTTTTTATGTCACACCCGCAACAGGCGGAAAATATTTTTTTTAATAAATAAGTGATACATCGGACAATTTTCAGATTTGGATAAATGTATGTGTAAGTGTTCTACATTGAAATTCATACAAATTGAAACCAATGCTCAAAAATTTTTTTGCTGGTGACTAAATTAAGTTGTGTAAATGTCACACCCGCAACTTTGGATTGGGCGTATACTAATTGATAATAAACCTAAAGAATTACCAGCAATAAAAAAAACCCTGCAATAAGTTTTAAAAGAATTAAAATTTTTGCTAAGGGGCCGTCTATAAATGATGACACAATTTTTTCAATATTTTGACCCCCTCTCCCCCCTTTGATAATATATTAATATGAAGAAAATTGAAAACTGTAGCATTTTGGAAATTAAAATGCAATTTAATACATTTGGTTTTAAATCTTATTTTCATTTTATGAATAGACACTTCACAAATTACCGTAAAATACCGTTAATCCGCCCCCCCCCCCAAAAAAACGTGAGGAAAAATCGTACAATAGTTAGAGGGGGGCGCTTAAACGGGATTTTTCCGCGACGTTCAACAAAATTTACAGGAATGAATCATGATGAAATGAATGAAACAGAAATATTGATACTTGAAAAAATTTGGTTAAAAAAAAAAAAAAATGTAAATTCTGTCGAAAAAATGCAAAAAAAAGGAAAAATTTGTAAAAAAAGGCCAAAACAAGCATGAAATCAATTAAAAAATCTCTAAAAAACGCACATTTCATCAAGGATTCATGATTCATTTATTTCATAATGATCCATCCTATTCTCAATTGCCTTTGAGAATGGGGAGGGAGGGCGCTTCCTCGGGATTTTTTGAAAATTTCAAATTTTTTATAAAGTGGGGAGGGGGCGTTTGATCGGGAAGGGCGGATTAATGGGATTTTATGGTAGTCTGCTGACTTTTAATGTTTTTATTTTAATCAAAATATGTGATGTCATATTTTTTCATACCCTTTTCCCACCCCTTTGTCACAAATTGTCACAATTTCATTAACCCCTCCCCCCACCCCATCCAAGCAAGACATCATTTATGGACGGCTCCTAAAATTACCAAAATACTATTTTCAAAAGCTTCAATTATTTGAAAATTTGAAAAATTACATTTTATTTGTATAAAAATGTAGAAACATATTATCAAAAATGGTATTTATGATGAAGTTATCAATTAAATCTCGTATGCTCTATATTACGAAATGAAAAACAAGCAAAAAATTTTCTTACTTTGACACAATAATAGAATCCTTCCCCCCCCCCCCCCATGAAATCTAAATCTAACATCCTTTTCATCATCTCAAAATTTGCATATGTTAT
Organism: Maratus speculifer; assembly: GCA_964019185.1. Lineage (NCBI taxonomy): Eukaryota > Metazoa > Arthropoda > Arachnida > Araneae > Salticidae > Maratus > Maratus speculifer. The sequence goes on along the minus strand of CAXHSM010001376.1, from coordinate 43,657,750 downwards.
TCTCATAACTATATTTACCATTTAAAAACTATTCCAATGTGCAATTGTTTATTAATATATTTTTTAATTTGAAGTAACATTTGTTGGCTAAAACTTGGAATGCAAACGTTCAAACTATTGACTTGTATTTGCGATCTCAATAACAGTAAGTAAAAATGTCAGAATTTCTTGTCTTACAGACACATTTGTGATGAAAATATTCAGTTTTATGAAAAAAAAAATATATATATATATATCCTTTTTTCTTTTAATATGACACCTCTTTTTACTCACTGAAGCATTTTACCTTGTTCTTCAAACTCAGTATTGGCAAGGTGAAAACGTATCAAATAGTAACATCTTCATGAAGGAAAGTGTCGGTTTTTTAAAGCATGACATAATTTTCTATTTGCATTGATTAAAAAAGCTATTTTTAATAATAGTAATGATAAAATGGCATTATAAAAGATATAATCAATAAATAAAACCTATTTTTCCTCTGAAACAATGGAATTAACCCAATTGCTACATTTTGAAGAAATTTCATATAATAATTTTTTGTAGGATTTTTGTTTGTGACACGAGGATGTCTTTCCACCAAAACATTTTATTTTATGTTTTAAGATCAAAAGTGAAATGATGCTTTCCTTTAGTCAACAAGCATTAACTTAGATTTGTGAATTCAATTACAAAAATATTTTGTAAAAAACTTTTTTTACAAATTTCTCATTTCTTGATTGCTAAAATTGAATCCCATACCTTTTTTAAATGCTTAAAAATATTGTTTCTGTTTCCAATTTAGTTGAATTTCAATATTGTTATGAGTGAAAAAAAAACACTTTTGATATGTTATTTGATTAAAAGTTCCCATGTTAAATGCAATATGTTTTAGCTTCTAATTAATATTATGCTTGAAATAGGGGCACATTGCAACTCTTGACAAACAATGAAGAGCACCATATTTAAAATAAATCAAAAAACAACACAAAATTATTTCACAATATTATAAACAATACACATACGGAAGCAGAAGACCCATGGTCCTTATGGATCTTACGTCCCCCCCCCCCCCCAAAAAAAAAGAAGAAAAAAAATCCTCCAAGTTACTGTAACCATAGTAAGTTTTGAATAATGCATTTTTCTGCACAGACTATCTCAATTTTTACTTAAAGTTTTTTTTTGGAAAGCCAGACTTTAAATTTCATTTATTATTAAAATAAAATGGTAATCAGAGATATTGTTACATTTTTGGAGGATGCTAAAATATTGCTTGACTTATTTAGGAAGTACAAATTTGCTGTTTTAGAAAGCACACAAAATTAAAGACAGGCATAATATAGATGCCAATCTCTGGATGCTTCCAAAGTGATCGCCGGGAAGAACTTTCATTGATGGAAATCATTTTGTACAATTTTATACATATATTTTTTTAGAATAAAATGAATGAAATTTCAAACGTTTCAGTGAGAAAATAACAGTTTTTTTCGTTTTAAAACAACCAAAGATGCAATGAAACAACATTGATAAAAATAACAAAAAAGCAAATCTTTTATAAATGAAGAAGGTGTGGAGTGTACTCATTTTTCTTCTTAACGTATTAAAAAAGTTACTGCCAACTTTTACCGCTTCTCATCGTTATAGTTTATGGTAAAATATTTTATGAGGAGTTACTTTAAATTAGGGAAGAAACACAATGAGATGAGATATGATTAATTATTAAAAGTATGTTTAAATATTTTATGTGTGAAATACACATGCATAGGTTTTAAAAATATCGGTAAACCAATATCAAGAATCTTAAGTACAAATTCCTTAAAAGGAAATTGCTTTCTAGCAACAGGAAAATTGCAAAAGGGTGCCATAGCATCCACAGGCGCTGCATTGGACACCCTTAGTATAATGTATCAAAATTATACAATTATATTAATGAAACCTGGTAAAGAACACAGTTTTCGAGGAAATAAACAATATGGATCAGCTATTAAAGGACAACAAGATTTGGTCCATGTATGATGATATTTTCAAAGATCAGACAAATAAAAGGATAGACTGAATAGCTGCTTTCTTTTTATATTTCGATTATTTAACTTGTTCACTATTAGAAAACAAATCACAAAATCAAAAACAAACAATATATTTTTTTTTGTTTTTTTCCTAAAGAAAAAAAGGTCTTTCAAAAATCTAGAATGTCCCAAGCTCACAAAATATTAGACTATATCACCATATCCCCTTTGCCTCCCCACCCCTCTGATTATGACTCAGATGGTGGTTTTTCATCTTTTTGATGATTTCTATTAACTCTCATTAAATTGCTGATTGAATTTTAGAACATTCAGTATAGCATAGTTAAAAACATATGAAAACTACATATAAAACACAGTGAATTATTACAACTAATTTTAAATATAAACTCAAACAATTTTCCTTTACTCTGGAGCAGGGCTGTCCAACCCGGCGCCCGCGGGCGCCATGGCGCCCTTTTGAAGATTGCACGCGAATAAAATTCTTTTTTTAAAGCATAAATTAAAAATCCTTTATATTTGCTTGAGATATTTTTAAAACCTATTCAAATATGTTTCACACATAAAAAAATATCATTGTTTCGCTGGCCCATTATCTGTTTTAAAGACGAGAAAGGGCTTGCCATTTTCTTTCTCAGAACTTTGAAATTTTAGGTAATTTTCTTTTTATCTATAAAATCATGCGAAATTATTTCCATTCTCTTCCACGGTCTCTTTAGAACCTCCCTTAGATTGATCACTATATAATGCCCGTCTTTGTTTCTTTACTTTTCATACCGACAAATTTACACCTTCAAAATAAATCTATATTTTTGCGTCCCCAAAAAATCTAACAATGTCGCTGGTTACCATTTTATTTTAATATACGATTTTTATCTTAACAAATAGACGAGATTTAGTTTTCTGGCTCCTTCAAATATTTTTTTTTTATATACCCCTCGAAGAAAAACGTATGATTCAAAATTTACAATGATTTATTGTTATTTCGAAGAGATTTTCTATATGGTTATGTTTCACATCCTTAGGGGCCTTATGTGTTCTATAGCTAAATAAATTTGCATATATGTATCGGTATTTGTACCCTTAGATAATTTTGTTGCGTGGTTTGAGCCATGTTAATAATGGCACCCTTCACGGTTTGCCAAAAACTGAGATGCGCCCCTGCTTATTAAAAGGTTGGACAGGCCTGCTCTGGAGGAAGGAAAATAATAAAAATATATAAAATTCATATTAATAACAAATTCATATTGTTTCAAGAAAATACAAATTGTGTATCTAAATTACATAAAAAAGGCACAAACTGCTACAATTATTTTTATAATATATAAAATGTTGTACAATTAAATATATTACTAAATCAAGATTTTATCATTGTCTTATTTAAAGATAATACATTCTAAAAAATTATAAATTATATATAAAACTGAAAATAATTACAGCAAATTTTAAAATTGATGGCATAAAGTAAATATTTTACTTATAATTATTATATGTTGATAATTTATATTGCAATTTGTAATTAATAATAATTATAAAAAGTGCTATCTTTCCATTATAGAGGCTTTCACATGTTTTTTTAATAGCTATTTGTTACTCTACAATATTTGGGCTTTTTAAAATGAAATTTATTAACAAATGATACAAACGGCTATGAAAACAAACCTAATGAATGCTTATGAGTGTATATATATATATATATATCTACATATTCATAAGATTATAGTAATTCAACATTTATACATATGTGTATCTGTATGCATTATGATTGTTTTTATATACAACTTACTCCTGTTTGTATAATAAAATAAATAATTGGTGTTTTCAATAAATAAATTACATAACTGTTGGAGGAAAAAAAAAAGAACAGCTTATGTAAATGAAACAGTGAATAGGTTGCAAGAAAATATGTTGCCAAACTTATAGTTTATATAATAGTGCATTTTACTTATAGTGTATGTTAATTACTTATTGGGTATTCTATTCTTAGGGGGGAGAGGGAAATCCAATTAATGTAAATGTAAAAATCTGTTTTAAATATTAAGTAAATTTTAATTTTTGAATACCTTGAAATTCTAAAATAATATAGTATTCGGCCTGATAATTACTATTCGAGTTGCAAAATTTTCGGTTAATAGTGTGCGAAATATTTAAAATGACTATAAATGATATGATAGCAATAATGAAAGTTGTGACACATAAAATTTTGCGTTATTATACGACCTAATTACAAGCTCTAGAATTTTCAGTAGAAGAATAACTAAAGAAACATATCTTACCATCAATTTATTTTAGTAAAGAAATAGAGTCAGAAACTAATTAAAAATATATCCAACATGTTCCGAATATAATCATTTTGTCCATTTTAGTACAGACGCCAACAAAATGAATGATTCATGAAGTATTACTTTATTCATTATTAATGATTCAATACTGCCTTTCGTTTAAAAATTGGATGCAATTTGATATTGGAAATTCTTGAAAATTTGTCTTGGATTCCTTGTTATTCAAAGCTTGTTTAATGGCTGTCTGGCAACTAGTATTATGGCCAGGTATTTAAAAAAAAAGAAAAGTTTTATCCATATTTCCATTGTCAATACAATGAATGAATCACAAAGGAAGATTTCATTCATGAATTATGAAGCAATAAATAATAAAAGAAAACATTTATTTATATTAAAAAAAAAGAACAGAAAGTATTAGTAAAAATTTGTGAATACTCAAGTATAATATTTAAGTACTTAAATATGTCCTCGTTTATAAAATGTACGGAATTTAATTTTGAATAACTCAGGAAAATATAACACACATTTTTTTTTTTTTTTTGGAAAGCTTTTTTATGTTAATGGTTGTCTTATAACCAGTATTAAACAAATGATAACAAAATGGTACTAATATTATTGCTATTGCAGCCGTTTAATTAATCACAGCAATTCACCATTTTCAAGATTAATGAATGAATCTTTTTTAATGAATCATAATGTTGAAGCTCACGATTCATTCTTGCATTGGCGTCTTGTGTGGCGTCCCTGTCTAGAATATCAGGTAACTTTTAAAATGTGAATTTATTGATCTCATACACTTTACTAAAATATGTCAACGCTGAGTTAATTTCTTTTTGTTGCTCTTTAATTAAAATTCTGCAGTTTTCTGTTTGATAATATGACTAGAGGAAATTTCGTTTTGCAATTTTTATTCTGCCCATCCTCGTTTAAAGCATTAATAAGCTGCTTCATTTATAGCAGATAATTTTATTTATTTATTTCTAATTAGTTAGGCGAATAAAAATTTGAAAACAGCAAATTTATTTGAATTTTTATTAATGAAAAAATTTTAAACATTGTGTTGCATACAGACAGATTTTGGTTCTATTCTGTTCTGTTGAAAGTAAATATTTTTTTTTTTTTAATAACTGAAGTTCGTAGATAAATTTTATCAAAAAAGACATAAAATATCAAAACAACTTTTGGTATCAATAATTTGAAATTCCAATGTCTTAATAATATTAGATCCGTCATCATTAAGTGCTGTGGTTGCACTGATTAAAAATCAAATAAAGCAATTATTGTTTTCTTGCATTTAAAAAAACGGCATTTGTCCAAGGGCATTGCTAAAGGAGGGGGAAGGAGGAGCCTCTCCCCCTCCAAAATGTTTGCAAACAGTTTCTGTTACAGTTGGCAAATTTATAAACTGAATTGGCAAATTAAATCAAAACTTTAATAAAAAAAAACCCACAAAAAGCATAAAAAGACAAAAGTTACCAATATAATTAGAAATAATATTAAGCTTTATACAAATAAAAACTATATATCATTTTCTAATTGTGATAACTTGGTTAAATTATGAAACTAGTTGAATAATGACGAAAACTATTTATGTTTGCTTTTCACCGAGTTGGCAAATTCTGAATTGACTTGCAATTAAAGGTTTTCTCCCCTACTAATAAAAATTCTTTGTGAGGCCCCTGCACTCGTCTATTCTCATGCTAACAAGCTACAATGTACCAACAATGTTGCTACTTGCAGCATTTTATTTTCTTTGTAATGTCATATTAATTCTTATATAGTTCCCTCATTATACAGTTGAGGAAGTATTTGTTATATCATACCATTTATTTCGTTTTATCTAGGCTTCCGTTTTTTTTTTTTTTGGGGGGGGGGGGTTGGAACATAAACAGAAATTTATATGTATATTATAATGTGTCTTGTTTCTATGTCATACTTATTTCAATGTATTCATTAAGTAATTTCCTGTTTAAAAAAAGTGTTCCTACCATTTGAAAAAATCTAGAATCTTGTCAGTTATATGGTGCTTATAATCCTGTACAAATTGAAATGAAAATATCTGCTACAGATAATGGTTTATTTTGACCATGTTTGTGCCAAAACGATCTTATTGTTTCTCCCTTTTTCATCCAAATTATGTTTATTTGCACCATTTTTTTTCTTCACCAAAGAATTTTCTTATACATACTTAAATTTATTACAGTGCTTGTCTCATCTCATCCCATGATGACAGGAAAGAGGGATTCTGTCCTCCCCCCCCTCTCCTCTGGAGTAACTTTTCAGAACATTTTTTTAAAAACTCAGAATCATCTCTGGAGCAGCCATGCTTACATTCTTGTATATACTTAATTACTGGATAGTTTGATAATTACATTTTTTATGCTTATTAAATCATATGTTGTTCTGGGCCATGCAGTTAAGGGTGCTAGTCACTCAGTGGCTGAATTCTTCTCGATTATGTTAAGGGTGTTCTTAAATCAAAAGGGGTAACTTTGTGACACATGCTTTAATTTATTTTTGTTCAGAAATACATGAAAATAGCAGGTGTTGTTATTCAGAAACTGTCTAATTGCACTGAATTTTCTGCCTTTTTTAAAAACGCAATTGATCTTTCATAACAAGTATTCAAACTTGACGTTTTTGAGCACATTTCCCGATGAAAGCAGAAAAATCAGCCGAAAAGCAGGGAAAAAACGGGTGATCACGTGATCGAAATAGCTTAGAACTCGATAGGTAATTTTATGATCATAAAATTGAAAAATAAGTTCGATTTGAAATCGTTTCCATTCATTCCAATTTTATACCTTACTGTTAAAAAATGAATTTGTAAAAGTGTCAAAACATTTTGCGCTTGTTGAGCGGAGCAGTTAAGAACAACCTTAAGCCTATTAGTATTTGATGCATTCTTATATTCAACATATTTCCTTGAGAAATTAATATTTTCAAGTTCTTTTTTCAGTCTCCTCTTCTTAAAGAATGTCACTTTTTTCTGTATTTGTCAAAATAGTTCTAACATTAATGTTTAATTTAATATTTTATGTTTTCAAATATATTAAACTGGAAGTAAAATTTTAACATCTTATATAAAATTATGCATTGATTTTTTAAATATTTTAAAAGTTAAGAAAAAATGAGATTTGGGTCATTCCACATGAATTCAACCAATGTGTGTTGCATCATAGTCACAGATTATTTTTAATTTTTTATCATAGACAGACATAGTAATGAAACCCTCAAATCTGAAATTTAGAAGTAATATTCGCAATATTGGCTGAGATATAGACATTTGAAAACTGACCATTTTTACTAAATGGTGGCCATCTTGGAATTTCATCAGTGTCTAAAAGTGCCCATAACTTGACCACTAATGGCTCAAATTTTATATATCTGGTACCAATTTGAAGCTATTTGTACAAAAAATGCATGTTTTACATCAAAACAATAGTAAATTTTCATTTATTTACTTTTTATTGTGTGCTAACTGAAAATATCACACCAAAACAGGGACGATTGTAATTGCCCATAAAAAAATGAATCATCATGAATTTTTTTTAAACTTGGTAAAAACATTGCTCTATGTGCGTGCTTTAATTAATAAAAAATTTGGAGATGTAAAATCTTTTGTTTAAAAATAAATAATTTTTTGCACTTAAGGTGTCACTAACCAAATAATGATCATTTTAGAATTTGTAAGTATTCCTAATTAAAAAAAAATAGTTAAAATAAAAATTTCTAAAATCTAAATTAATGTAAATGCATATTCAAAAATTCTTTTGCACTAATTTTGTAAGAATTCTCCCCCAACCCCACCTTCCTCCCCCAAAAATGTATACTATTGGAAAAATGTATACTACTGAAAAATATAAGGAAATAATTAAGGAATATAATGTATAATTATAAAATACTTGTAAATGCAATACATATAAATGAGGATTTATGTTACATATAGAGGAGAGTGGGGTGGAATGGGACAGTAGGTTTTTCTCTTTATGTATCATTCTGAAAATTTCAGCAATCACACATTACATGAAGCAATAGTATCCCAATCTTCAGTTGAAAAAAGTAGCTGGTTGACTTAACCTCTTGACTGCCCAGCCAAAGGGTAATAATGTAATGTTGTTTTCTCTGTAATTTATTAAAAATATAAAAAAAAAAAATGTTTTTTCCAACCTGATGCAAAATACGTTATTAGTATTGGTGTATAATCTTTGATAGCATCAATTCTAACTTAATTTTTCAGAACTGGGTTTTATTTGTGGAATTATACTAATTTAAATATTGCTTTTGTTGCAGTGAAACCTGCAGCTTAGTGTGTGAAAAAATCAGCCGGCGGCAGTCAGAAGGTTAAGCTTGCAGTTGTATAAGGAAAAGATTATTTCAAGAATCAAAAGTAAATTTACTTCATATACTTTTTGTGTTTTCTGTATATTAATGATTTGTTTATGCGTAGATGTAATAGTTCTCCTATTTATAGAACATTATATTGTATATTAAGTATAATTTAAATTATGCCTAAAAGCAGTATTTCTGTTTATAATAAAAGAAGGTAGAGAAAATAATGGGACATGCCAGGAAAGGGGGGGGGGATGGAACCTGTCTAATTCTTACTTTTTAATAAGATGAGTATAAATTGCTAATATGCAAAATACTTTTAAAGAGTATATTAATTATAGCATTGAAAATATATTCATTTACTTCAAAATATAAATAAATTGAACGAGTGATTATAATCTCTAACAATCCTGAATTATCCTTTCAGTGATGAAGATACTGGAATTTGATATTGTAGCACAGAATTTATCTACCTATAACCTTTGTTAGATTATAAATATAGCCAACACTAGAATAATTTGTTTTGTAGGTAATATATTGTTTTATAGTTGTCTCATTCCTGCCTGTTAGTGGGGAGGTATGGGACACATTTTGAAATTTACAATTTCTTTAATTATAAAATTGTTTAGCTATATTGCTCAAGAACATTAAAAAGTGTTTTATTTTGTATTCAAAACGAAATTTTTGTTTTTGTGTCAAACAAAAATGATTTTCTAATTTTTGTAAAAAGTATCCCATTCTTCCCCACTCTCCCCTATACATAGAGCCTATTTAAGACATTTTTTTCACTTAAAAAATGAAATTTATGTGGTCAAATATATATATATATATATATATATAATTTATTTATTTTTTATTTTATTTTACTTAAATTACACAAGTGAATGAATTCAACTGTGATTTACAGCTAGTATTTCTCCAATATTTCAGAAAAAATATTATGTGGCCTTTTTTTTATGTAGTTCATTATAGTAAGGTATTTAATATTTATGTAAATATGTTTTGAGAATTATATTCTCATATTTCAAATGAAATAAAAGGTATTGTAGAAATGAAAATTTACTTGTATTTTAATGTATGAATATTTAGCATAAATAGCTGCAAATTGATATTTCTTTATTGAATTATATAATATACTCACAATATATTAATTTAAATATTAGAAAATTTTATTTTAACCATTATTTCTTAAATTAGGAATACTTATAGATTCTAAAATGATCATTATTTGGTTAGTGACACCTTAAGTGTAAAAAAATCATTTATTTTTAAACAACAGATTTTACCTCTCCAATTTTTTTGTCATTTAAAGCACACACGTGAAGCAATGGTTTTACCAAGTTTTAGAAAAATTCATGATGATTCATTTTTTTTATGGGCAATTACAATCGGCCCTTTTTTTGGGTGATATTTTCAGTTTGCACATAATAAAAAGTAAATAAATGAAAATTTACTATTGTTTTGATGTAAAATATGCATTCTTTGTACTAATAGCTTCAAATTGGTACCAGATATATAAAATTTGAGCCATTAGTTGTCAAGTTATGGGCACTTTTAGACCATGAAATTCCAAGATGGCCACCATTTAGTAAAAATGGTCAGTTTTCAAATGTCTATATCTCAGCCAATATTGCGAATATTACTTCTAAATTTCAGATTTGAGGGTTTCATTACTATGTCTGTCTATGATAAAAAATTAAAAATAATCTGTGACTATGATGCTATAAGTTTTCTTTAAATTGGTTGATTTCATGTGGAATGACCCATTTTCTTTAATAAGAGAACACTGAAAAAAGAACTTTAAAATGTTATTTGGTTAAGGAAATATTTTGAATATAAGAATGCATCAGATGCCCATAAAATTAACATTACAGTAGAGAATTTGGCCACTGACTGATTAGCATCCTTAAATAAAATTGGTGTCAATTAGTGTGAATACAGACTTGTGAGTTTAAATATTTCAGAAAATAACTTATAAAATGCACCAATTTTTGTAGATAATAGAGCTGAATATAATGAAGACATATTTTTTTTCATTCCTTTAATCTTATTGCATATTACTTTATCCCTTCATACTTTTCAAGTGATATTTTATACTTTAAATTAAGTACCATAAAAATTGTAAAATAAATCCCAAAGTTCTCAAACCCCCCTCACCTTTGACTACTTGAAAAAGTGGTGGGATTGATCTAAATTAAATTTTCTGGAGGTTCTAAATGAAATTTTATGGAAAATTTCCTCAATACTAGCTCTTAATTTTAACGTCTATTCACAGAAAATAACTGGTACTTGATAAGATGCATTTAATAAATTTTTAAAGTAAATAAATGTTCTAAAGGACTTTAAAAATAAACAAAAGCAAGAAACTCTTTAAGTATTATATCATGAAAGCATCTGCAATCTTAAATTGTTTGAGTGCAGTAGAAAAATAGCTGTAAGCAAACAGAAAAAGTACTTGAAAGAAAAAATGAAAAGAAAAGCTTGTTTTTTTTCTTACTGTAAAATATATATATAATTTTCTATCTCCATTGATAATTGACAAATCGTCACCTGAGAATAAGATGGTTCTATCTGGCCAAAAATCAATTTTGAGTTAGAAGACTTTGAAAATCAGCATGCTGTGTTTGTGCAGCTATTAAAGTTTGCAAAAAACTATTGACATTAATAGGTACATATGTAGGTATAGACAGTAATTCTACAAAATCAAAAATTTTAAATAACATTTTCAAGGATTTTTTTACATTTAAAAATTTGATAGAACCATATTATTCTCAAACGTTGTGTTATTCTTAGAATAAGATGGTTCTATCATGATAAAACCATATTTTTCTAAATTTGTGCAACTTTTTATAGTTAAACAAAGTGAAATTTTGTTGATTAATTTGAATAAAATTCAATGGATAATAAAATATTTATTACTATCTATAATGTAGCACAATTACAACAAATTGCCGCTTCCACTTATTCATACTAATTAAACCATCTTCCCAAAACTAAAGAATATATACCTAATTTAAATATATTATTTAACTGAACATAAAATAGCTTAAATATTTTATTTTATTAAATAGGAACCCAACAGTTTTCTTTTTTAGCTTACTATATCAGTAGGGGAGTATGAAAAATAATACAAAAAATTTTAATTATATTGATAAATGAAATTGAAATGAATTATAAATGAAATTTTTCGTATTACAGTCAGATATACTCTTGATCAAAGGAAAAAACTTTATACGTCTAAGGAAAAAAACTTTATTGCTCTTTTTAAAACAAAAAAATAAGCTTGATATTTTCTTTAGTCAAAATTTTGGAATGTTCCATAAACCATGTTTTATTTTATATTACATTTAAGCTAATTTCTCTTAGACATATTTTGAAAATAGAACCATCCAGCTCTCTTAAATTACTTTCGCATGGATGTGCAGGTATTTTATTTTATCTTTGTTAATGCAATCCTTCTTTCTCTGTGCTACTTTAGGTTTTTTCCTTTGTGGAAAGTCCTTTGTGAAAATGTTGTGGAAATGTCGTCATTTGGAGGGGCACCTTTGCAAATTCACCACTTTGAAATGCTGGTTACAACAGTTGCTTGTCTTAAACTCAATATTTTAAAGACGTTGTGTGAATCATAACTGTATCACTATTTTTTTCAGTATCTTCTGAACAGTCGTTGATACAGCTGAACTCATGTCATTCACATCTATTCCTGACATGTCGTCTGTCCACAAGCAATAATACGCTTTCCTTGCTTTCTTTCATCTTCCATGAGCTGTCATGATATACAAGCTACTTTTCTTTACAGAAAAAGTTGCTGACGTCACTTTTGGGAAATGTTACAACTTTTCTAATACAAAGCAAGTGACTGACTTATCAGGGGAATTTCTGTTATAATTTCTGAGAGTTCTATGGTATTCAACTTCTTTTTGTGCAGATCATATTCAAATTGCATGTCATTATTCATTTCTCCCTGGGTTTCAGCATGCTCATACTCCTCACAGTGATCACACCTATCTTTCTTAGGTTTATTCAATTCTATGTTGAACTGCGTATTAAATATGTGCCTATAACATGAAAGTTTCACTGGCTCTACATTGCTTTCTCTTCATTTCTGAAAGCACAAGTCATACATTTTCTGTAAGTTAAGCCCTAATTCAAAGTATTTTTTTTTTTTTTAGTGCTTGCTTTCTTATAGTGTGACTCAATCTTGGGAAAACTTTCAATCTGAGTTTTTTTTTTTTATTGTTGATATTATTTGAGATTATTCTGCTTGAAAATTTACCTCGGATATTTTGTTCACAGTTGGAGACAAGATATTGTCAGTAGGATGTACATAACTAGATAAAGGCACTTTTAACTTGCGAAAAACCCATAATCCTGCTATCAATTGTATTTGTAGGAAATACTTTTACCGATTTTTTTAAAAATTGCTTTAGCATCAAGAATACGTAGAGTTGGCGCTTCATCTAAACTGTCATCCATTCTTACCACAGGGTTTTCTAAATCTAAATGAATTAGGATTAGCTCTTCATACCTGTTTCGATCAGATTCATTAATAAAATTAAACACAATTCGTTTTGCATATCGACATTCTAAAAAACATATTATAAATGATTTTTATTGCTAAAAATTTCCTCTATATTTTACCAAAAACGATTTAATTATCGAAATAATATATTTTTTCACACAAGAAATAAATAATTGCTGGTTTTCATTATATAATGTAAAAAAATAATAGTATATTATGGCCAAATGAAAATCAAATTTTTCAATTGTCTTTTTGTCATTGTCAATTTTTTTCAAAAAGTCAGATAGAACCTTATTATTCTCAGGTGACAAAATGCCATTCAGATTTTCAGCAAGTTCCGTTAATACACTGGGTTGGCATTAACGCCTATAAGCAATTAAAATGATTTGAAATTTGATTTTCATTTGGCATATTGTATTCAAGGCGAATTTTCTCTCTGGAAAAATTTCCACGTATTAATATTAGTATATTATGGTGTCTTCGATTACTGTGCACATAGAACTCTGTTATTCTGACTGTTTTCAACAATTTCTGATGGAACTATATTATTCTCTTTCGCAAGCGGATGTAAACTATATATATATATCAAAATTTTAATGCAGAAATGCATTCATTGATACAAATAGAACAGTCCTATGGCAAAAAGTCAATTTTTTTCAAAAAGTCAGATAGAACCTTATTATTCTCAGGTGACAAAATGCCATTCAGATTTTCAGCAAGTTCCGTTAATAGTAAATTAGGCTGTGTTACAAAATTTTAAACTAAACTATTAAAAAAAATTATAGCATCCTACAGAAAATAATACTACAATAACACTACAGAAGAAAATACAAGAAAAATGAGAGAGGAATGCGTAGTTTTTATTATTATTATTATTTGTTTATACAACTTAGTTAAGTCAGAAGTTAAATTGTTATCAAAATTATATCATTTCCTTTGGATATATTTTCAAATGTTTTGTAATGCAGAAAAAAAAAACATGCATGGATTTTTTTTTTATTGATGTATAAAAGACTTGATGTTATGAAAGAATTTTTTTTTCAGAAGAGAGGCACTTTTTTAGTTTAATTTTTAAAAATAAAGCTAAAAATGCACTTTTATTCAGGGTTGGCATGATTTAAATCAACTGATTTAAATCAAGATGTAAATCAATTTCTATTTTTTTTTTCATTTTTGAAATTAGCCTGCAGAGAAATAAGAAATAAGTGTAAATAAGTAACAGGTGTTTTTCCGGTATTTTCAGGATTGCTATCAAAAAGAATGTGACAGGTACAGGTTAAGCCCAGGTGTCCCCCTCTTAATCCTTTAATTGTTTGTTATTTTGTAATGAACTTTAGACGATGAGGCGAAACACAGAAACATTTTATAAATCATATTTCGTTTGCCTATCTTGACAACTAAATTATTTGAATCTTTTTTGTTTCACAAGTTAATAATTAAACAATTTCATTAATGTTCACCAAAAAATTGGATACTATGTGCAAGGAACAAGTTTTGAAACTTGCCATATTACACTATCAAATTTCAATCAAAACTTACGAATTTTTAAAATTTTTGGTTATAAAGTTAGAAAATGCATTAGATAAAGATAGCAGAGTTGCCAAGTCTCCTGATTTTCAGATGTTTCCCACACTTCTTATTTTTGACATATTTCTCCTGATTTTACATACTTTTTAAATATTCTGTTATTTAACAATCAAATGTGCTGTGATTCAGTGAGAAAAGCTCTAGTACAGGTGTAATTGTTCTTTAGTATGTTTGACAAGTAATGTTTTATGTGATGAATTACATCCAGATCCATTATAAACTATGAAATTTAAGGCTTGTTATTGTTACTATGGTCATGTATTGAATTAATAATAATTTGTCTTTATTAAGACTTATTTATGATCTTTACTATAGTTTTATATGAGTTAATGAGTAACAAAACATCCCTCTTTTTATAATATTTAGTCAAGTTAAAAATGTATTAAAACTAGCAAAAGCCATGCTTTGTTTGGATTCGCGAAGCATTATTTTATAAAGCATATATTTGAAAGTAACAATATTTTTAATATTATTTTTGCATCTTTATTAAACAAAAACGTTATTTTATGTTTTGGTGCATTTTAATTCTACAAATGTAAGTTCAGCCAAATAACTATCAATTTCCTAGGAATTTTTTATTTATGATGTAAGACTGGCATTAAAAAATATTTTCGAAGCAAACTTTTACAAAATATTTTTAAATTTTCAACTAAAAGCTCTTTTAAAGATGTTTTTACAATTTCCAGTAGCCACTGGTGTTTTTTAAAGTTGTTTGAAATAGACATGTTTCCAATCTTTGTAATTAACATCAAATAATCTTTGATAGCTATTTTAGAATAATATATTTGAAGAAAGCTTGAAGAAAGTTACTTCTTCAAAATCCTATTTTCTGGAAAAACATTTGAAATCTGCTCTCGTCGATACTATGAATTTTTAACTGTAAAACTTTTTATTCTAATTTCTTCGTTTTTATACATGTTAGTGCATGAGAATTTTTGATATTGTAGAATTTTTCGTAAGGAAAATTTCTATTGAATGCTTAATTTTGAAGGATTTTCACTCTTGACAACGTTACGTACGTTTTTAAGCCAACTGGTGCCTGTATATCCTCAATATCTACAACTGCTTCATCTAATGTTAAACCTTGGGATTTATGAATTGTAACAGCAAAAGCTAACTGCAGAAGAAACTCTTTCCTTGAGCAATTTATGCTTCCATTTTCCAGAATTCAATTATTGGGGGAATTGGTACGCACCAATTCTTATAAGTTAAATTACTGTAGTATTCAAATTTATCCATGATTATTCGCGATTCTGGTCTGGTGGCTTGTGATTTTCTTTAATACGTGCAACAAAGTCTAAAGTCGCGTTCACTAAACACTTCTCGGTCCACAAATAAGAACGTAACATTACTTTCGATACAAATGATAAAGTAAGAAATGGTTGAAGTCCATTTGTCATTTCTGAATCGGGCAACTTTTCCTTTAGTACATTTATAAAGAGCTTGAATCGAGGCAACATCTTCATGCAGTTCTTTAAATTTTTCATTTATATATTTGTTTATATTTTTGTTTGCAATTCTTTTGTTGCCACTTTACAAAAAAAAAATCCATAATACAATTCTTTTAAAATGTTTGAGTGTCATCTGTGCAAACGATTTTGCGGAATAATGAAAACATATTTTATTTATTAAATTAATCACGATTCTATCTATAATTACTTTCTCAATGATTTAGAATTTTTTTTTCTGAAAATATACGCGTTTCATTTTTTATTTATTTGCTAAAATGCGTCCGTATTGGAAATGCATGTAAAATAAATTAATTAAAATAATATTTTTTTAACGTTTTACTGTAAAAAAAAATTATATTCTGCAAATCTACAGATCATATTTTATTTTTGTGTTTAATTTGAAGCCAAAATATTGAATAGTTTTTTTGTAAAGTGTACGACAAATTGTAATTTGAGTGGCCTAGTAGAGGATTTGCTTCGCTCATCCTAACAACCTAAACATCATATTCTTAAATGTGTTCTACTTGCAAGGAATACATACTTTCCTTATTTGAGTAAGAGTGATAGTTTTTTTTTTAATCTTCAGTAATAACCAAGCAATATTGAAACTTAAACTTTTACTAAAGATATTTACATCAATAAATTAACAAATTTTTATTGACAAAAATATTTCCTGATTACTGAAATAAAATCTCCAGATTTTTAACTTCCAGAACTTAGATAGAATTACAAAATTTAAAGCAAAATATGAACAAGCTATTAATGGCTTTATTTTGCTGGAGTTTTATTAAGTCCCTCTGTTTTAAATTGAAATGAAATTTCACTTAGTGTAGAGGAAAATAATAAAAATTTGGTGTTCATTAAAGAAAATTGTCCAAATCTTCTCACCTCTGTAGCACATTTTCAAGCAAAAAATGGCCCATTCCAAAAATTACCATTGCTTGAGAAAAAAAGTTTCAGATATTACGACAGATTATGATTGGTGGAAGTCCTTTTACATAATGGGAGGTAAAGAGATAATCAGCGAAATTGAAATTGAATTTATTTACCAAATAACAACAGCTGTGGCTTCATCTGCTGGACCAGAAAGACAATTTTCTTCTTTTGGATTAGTTCATTCAAGCCTTCGTAATAAATTAGGAGTGGAGAAAGTTTCTAAATTGGTCTTTTTTTCAAACAACTAAATCCCTGATTTATTTCTGTTTGCTTAAAAACTATTGATTTAATTGTGATTTTTATCCCTTAATAAATAGCTTGCATTAAATGAATATTTAATTTGTTTTTTCAATTTTACCATTTTTTATTCATTTACAACCTATTTAAGTTTATTTCTTATTTAGTGTGCACAATTCAATTGCAAAATAATAGAATGGATTTAGATTAAAGCCTAGTTTTATTTAGATTATTTTATTGGATTTAGATTAAAGCCTAGATGTTTAATTTTTAGTACCAATCAGTAACTAGAATGTAGTATTTACTGAACTATATAATTATTTCTCATATTATTTTTGTAAATTATAAATATTGTTTATTCTTTTTTTAGTTATTTTTATAAAAAACTGCTCCATGTATTGTAAAACACAAGAACATAATAATTAAAAATAGAATTCTAAAAAAATCAAATAAATCCGATTTAAATCAAAAAAATCTGATTTAAATCAAATAAATCCGATTTTTTTGATTTTTTAAAAAAAATCATGATTTTTTTCCAACCCTGCTTTTATTGCATATGCTTGGATGGATCCATTCCTTGTAATTTGCATCATGCCTCAATGATGACATAATCATAGCTAATTCTTTCCAATGGTTACTCTTTGCTCTGTTTTGCTAAGGAATAATTAGCATAAATTTTTGTTCCTCTTTGGCTATTGGGTTTTGTAAACTTTTGTTTTTCTTACATTGTGATTGTGGGTTTTGCATTATGAATTTATTCTTTTACTAGGAATGCTGGCGTAGGCATGGTTTAAGTATTTCAAATTATTGAATATAAATGATTTCAACTTTTATCTCAACAGTCACTAAAAGACATGTTGAATCTAAGTCTTGTTTGTATACATGTAGAATGCAAATTGTATGTGTTGATAAAAATATCTGAAGCTCTAAAAAGCTCTAACTCAAAACATGTGAATTTAGCAAAGATAAAATTAAAAATATTCAATATTTATGATAAAATGTTTTTCTTTGAGAAAACCGGAATTATTTACAATTAATAACATAAAATGTTTTTTAAGATTTCAATCAACCTGTAAAATAATATTTTCTTGATTACAGAGATTATCTATTAGGAATAAAAAAGAAACAGTACTACTTGGTTATAACTATTAATTATTAACTTGAACGCTATATTATTTCGCTTATTTTCATAAGTCAACAATCAAAAATAATAATAATGTCTGGCCTACCTTGGTTGAATCATAATATCCGAACGGCATGGCGTTATCCTACTTAATAAGAAAACACAGCACACACGAAATAATCCACATCGCTGAGGAGAGTTCTTTTGAAAAATCTGTATTACTTTACTCACTACATTCAATAAAATTTAAACAAAAGAATTAGTAAAAAGGCATTTAAATTTACAGAAACATTTGGTTACGTTGTTGTTCACACAGAAGAAAAGAGAAGACTGACAAAGAATTGCACTTTCACCCTGACGCTACATCGATTGCATCACTAAGTTGAAATATTAATTATAGGAAAAAACAGTCATTATTATTTAGAAATAAAACTCGGTTACATATTGAAAGTGAAAGTATTTTGGTAAATGAAATAAGATAAATGTTTATAGTTTCAGAAATCATCATATGTCTGTCACCCGTGCTTGATTTCTGAAGCTGTTATAGTCATTAAGTTTAATTGGCTTCGGTGTTTAAGGAAATCAGCTTTAGGTAAGGGCTTAGTAAAGATGTCCGCAGTCATGTCCTTCCTTGGGCAATATTCCACGTCTATAATTCCTTTATTTTGAAGATCCCTTATACTGTGACATTTTATGTCCACATGTTTTGTTTTCGAATGATATCTTTCATTTTGTGTCATCTTTATGCAGGACTGATTATCTTAAAAAAAATCGTTATTGGCAAAGTCTGATTTAACTCTAGATCCTTTAAAAGATTAATTATCCAAGTTATTTCTTGGGCAGCACTGGCAACTGATACATACTAAACTTCAGCTGAGAACAGAGCAACTGAATTTTGTTTCTTTGTTTTCCAAGAAATAGCTGTATTTCCTAGTTTACATAAATTTCCGCTGGTTGATTTTCTATCATATTTATCTCCTGCTCAGTTCGAGTCTGCGTATGTTGTTAGGATTGGTTTATTTTTATTTCAAATAATTAATTTAATATCTTTTGTAGTTTTAAATATTTTATAACTCTTTTTACTAATTTTTAACTTTATTTTAATTATTCTCAACTATAGTTTAATTTAATTTATTTCATTTTTGTTGTTGTTCCTTTAGAAGAGAGCAATATTGCTAAAAGTTCAGTTTTTTTCTTTCTCATAATCTATTAATTATTAACTTGAACTCTATATTATTCCGCTTCTCTTCATAAGTCAACAATCAAAAATAATAATAAAGTCTGGCCTACCTTGGTTGATTCATAATATCCGAACGGCGTGGCGTTATCCTACTTGATAAGAAAACACAGCACACACGAAATAATCCACATCGCTGAGGAGAGTTCTTTTGAAAAATCTGTATTACTTTACTCACTACATTCAATAAAATTTAAACAAAAGAATTAGTAAAAAGGCATTTAAATTTACAGAAACATTTGGTTACGTTGTTGTTCACACAGAAGAAAATAGAAGACTGACAAAGAATTGCACTTTCACCCTGACGTCACATCGATTGCATCACTAAATTGAAATACTTAATTATAGGAAAAAACAGTCATTATTGTTTAGAAATAAAACTCAGTTACATATTGAAAGTAGGGATGCACTGGATACTGATTTTGCCGGATACCGGATATCCGATATCCGATTTGCCTGCCGCATTCGGATATCCGGTACTAAATATGTTTTTAGTTATGGTGAATGTTTGTTTATTTCTTTATCCAATGCCATCTCAAATAATAAATTGCAAACATGTTTTACACACAATTATAACATTTTAAATATATTGAAATATATTTTTCAGAAACTATATATCTTTGATTATCAGAGCTTGAAATTCAGGTTTTCCCAGTAGGAGAGAGTTTCCCTCATAACATTTGTAAATGCAGGGGAGTTAAATTATATAAGAGGGAAAAAAATACTTTTTTAATCCTACTATTTTTTATTTGCCACTCAAATATTTACAATTTATACCGACATGACAAATTTCCATTGAAATAATTTAAATCAACAACTCAAGATAATTATCCAAATTGTTTATTTTAATTAAAACAAAGGAAAAGAATCAAGCTTTATATATATCATATCTGTTTTTCAATTTTTACTCAGTATTATGGACAATTAATAACTGAGTTGCTAAATGAATTTTTTAATTTAGATTTTGTTCGATTTTGTATGGTTTAGAATCTTTTATAGGTTACACTTTTGACAAACAGAACAGAGCAACTTTTCTAATACATTAAATTATTGGAAATACTTGTTTTTGATTTTTTTCTTCTTATTTTTTTTCTTGATTTTGTAAAATCTGGTGTGCATTCATTTTTAATTTGCTTGCTAGAATAATGCATGTAGGTGATTGTATCGTCAATATCCTTCTGTGATTGTACATCACTTAGTGGAAGTATCACCAATACCATAATCCCTGGCATTTTAGCTAATTGAATTAAGTTCAACTATGCATTGGAATTTTAAACCCATAAGGAATTCCGAAAATGACATAGTCAGTAGATTTCTTCTATTACATGAGAAATGGTTTATTTAAAAAAGTCATGTCCTAATTTCTGTGAACATCAACTATTTAGATGGTTTCATTGAAGTTCCTCGTTTTTTTAATCATTTGGAAAACGGTTGTTGTTATCGCTCGAGAATGGACCTTGTGGTGTCCACATTTTATTTTGTTTATGATTCGTCCAGGGATATTAATGTTTAATCCATGACATACATAATATATGACTCTTATTACATAAATCATGTTTTGATCATAAAAATGATGCTTTTAATGATTTTCAATAACTCATTGGGAAACATTTAAACATCTTGCTTTGGGCAATGGATGTCCATATTTTATTTATTTATTTTACGTACTTCTTTAAATTTAAAAGAATTTTTATTTGAATAGGAAATCAAAATTTCATTGTTAATAAAGAAAAGAGTAGAAAAGTTACAAAATGTGCAGGTGCAAATTATAAGATATGAAAAAAAAACAGAAACATTGTATGAAAGATCGTCTTTTAAATAAAAAAAGAGGTATGATTATTGAGCCCACTGATGAGGAAATGTGCGATGATTTTGAAAAATGAAACATCTAATATTGAACCATTAATTGTAAAAAAACATGTTTTCTTTTTTTCCAATGAGCAACACAAGATTTAAACTCATTTTGTTTAGTGCTAATTCCAGAATCTCAGACTCTAGTGACCATTACTGTCCTTTTAGTTATTTCTTGCTTCGGCACAGGAAAAAAATCACAAAATATGTAAATCGGTCATAGAAAAAATATCGCTCATTTTGTCCACCACGGTAAAAGTAAATTTTTAAAAATTGTTGACCTGCCTAAAAAAATTTGAACTTGGAGGGAACTTGAACAGTGGAAAATATAGCGGAATTCGTCAATCAATGACAGTAAAATATCGTGAAATTTGTTAATCTGTCACAAGGAAATATCATGAAATTCGTCAGCCAATATCAAATACTAAACACAAATTTTTGAGCTGAACACAGGAAAATAATTGTTAATTTCATCAGAATGTCATAAAAACAAAAAGGAAAATTTGCCAATCAGTCGCAGAGTAAATAACTAAATTTGTCAATCTGTTGAGAGAAATAAATTGTGAAATTTGCCAGTTGGTCTCCAGAAAAATGCAAAATTTTGTATGACGAGCAAGCAAGAAAAATTTGTGAGGAAAATTACAGTCAGACGCAGAAAAACAATTTTGTATAATTGTAGTAAGAGCAAACTGTGAGATTTGTCAATTGATAGTGGAAAATATCACGAAAATAGTCAGTCAATCCTGAGATTTGATCGCCACTTCACAAAGAAAAAAAAATTTGAAAAGCAATATTTTTTTTTTTAGAAACAGGAATGTCTTGCCCACAAGATTTTTAGGGCATGAATCATGCTATTCCGTCCTGAAATTCAAACATTTAAATATTCTGTCTATTTGTCAATGAACTGCTGATAATTGCTAATAATTTGCACAATGAAATGCTGATAATTTTTAGAACAAATTTTACATGTTTATTAATATGTCTATAATTGTAAAGTATTTTCATAAAGAAATACATAGCACCTTTTTATAATGCAAACATAAAATGCCTTACTAATATACCAATGGTTGAAGAGTTATCTCCAAACATAGGTTTATTTTTTTTCATGTTTTAATTATTTAATACTGTTTACCTTAAGCTACATTTAATTTTATTTTAAGTTAAATCAGTTTAAAATTTATAAAAAAAAAAACTTAAACATTTATAATGAAGTTACGAAAATAACTAGTTGGATGCACCAATCCCAAAACTCTCTTCTATTTCGTAGATCTCAATGTTTCAAAAAATATTACAAAATATTAATACTACTTCAATATTATACCAACTTTTATTTTAATCTAGAATTTTTGCTGCAGTCAATTAATTAGATTAAGAATGAGTTAATATCGATCATGATATTTAGTAAAATGTATTTTTGTTATTCTGTTGTTTGTGAATAACCAGTTTTAGCAAGATACGAAGTTCCTATTGCTGCACGAACCGTTAATTCACTGTATAAAATGATTATGAAAAAAAAATCAGAATAAAAAGAATATTGCCCTCTTAAATTGATCTCATTGAGCTCACAGGCTACGCATACTAATTGTATATTACAGCCTCATATTTTCAAGGGTTAATGCTGTTCGGAAAACAAATTAAGAGGAGCGATAGCTCCCGCCCATTTGTCCTTTTTATACTTAATCATTGGATTCCCTAAACTAATCAGAGATATGATTTATCACATAAAAAAATCTATATCCAAATTCATAGCAAATTGAATAATTCTTGATAAAAACCCATTTATATAATTTAAGAGGAGTTATCCCCCTTTATACTTAACCATTAAACTTCCAAAACTATTCTGAGATTCGCCTCATCAGAAAGAATGTACATCCAAAATTTAAAGCAAATCGGATAATTCTGCTCAAAAACTCATTTACCAAATTTAAGAGGGGTTGGGGTAATCGCCTGTATCCCTTTTATGCTTAACAAGAACTTCATTGCTAATTAGGGAAGCATATTATCCCTATGAACCTTTATTCAAAAGTTAAAGCAAATCTGTTAATTTTGCAAGAAAAACCATTTACCTAAATTAAGAAGGGTAGTCCCACCAATCCCCCATTTATACATATCGAATGAACTCTGAAAAAAAAATCAAGGAAGTGCCTTATCACAATAAATCTATATCAAAATTTTGAAGGAAATTTGTAAATTCTGCATGAAAAACCCATTAAACTAGATTAAGGCGGGGGGAATCACCTCTCATTTCCCCCTCTTAAACTTATCCAATGAACTCGCAAAACTGATCATAGAGGTGTCCTCATCAGAATGATTCTATGTCTAAAATTTGAATGAAATATGAGAATTTTGCATGAAAAACCCATTCATCTAAATTAAAGGCGGGGGATTAGCCCCCGTCCCCCCTCTTTATACTTTTCCAATGAACTCCCAAAACCAATCGTGGCAGTGCCCTCATCAGAATGATCCTATGCCTAAAATTTGAATGAAATCTGATAAATCTGATAAATATCGAAATTAAGATTGGAGAATTAGCTCCCAGTTCCGTCTCTTTATACTTATCCAATGAACTCACAAAACTAATCGACGTGGTGCCCTCATCAGAAAAATCCTATGTCTAAAATTTGAATGAAATCTGTTAAATCTGCATAAAAGACCCATTTATCGAAATAAGGTGTGGGGAATTAGCCCCCTGTTTCATCTCTTTATCCTTATCAAATGAGTACCTAATACTAAGCACAGAGGCGCCTCATCAGAATGATCCTATGCTTAAATTTTGAATGAAAATTGATAATTCTGGATGTAAAACCCATTGATACAAATTAAGGTGAAGAGTATTAGCCCCTGTTCCCCCCATTTATACTTGTCGAATGAATTCCCAAAATTAATCAGGGTAACACGTTATCTGAATATACCTATATTCAAAATTTCAAGTGAATCGGATATTTTTATCATGAGTTACTGCATTACGCATTTACATACATACATACAGAGCGGGCGAGCACATAAGCTCACAGGTTTTGATAGCCTCCGAGCTAAAAATCATTATTACAGTACCATCTTCCGGCGAAATATTTTCGAATTGAAAGAAGACCTGACAGCCTTTCCCAGAAACGTATTCAAAGAAATTTGGTTCATTTCTATGCATAACTTCATACAGTGTTTGTTGGTAGAATAATGAAAATGGCACAAAAACTGTGATTACAGCACTTGCTTACAGCGAAATGTTTCCATAATGAATATGGATGTGCTGGCTACTGCCAAAAACAGAATATTTGGTTCATTCTATGTATAACTTCATACACATTTTGATGGTATGATCGTATGATGGCGACACTGGGACAAATAGAGGTTTTGAATAAACATGTTTTTGGGATATTGGATCCCTAAAACATGTAAATTCGTCATAAAAAATGATAACATTACTTTCTTCTATCAAGGATGGAAGAAAGTAAAAATAATTCTGTTTTAGTTGTTTAACTTAAAAACCAATTAACCCATTGTTTAAATTAAAATAAAGAAAGAAAATTAATAAAATCATAGTTTAATAAACAACTTCACATTTTATAAAGACTAAAGACAGAAAACCAACATTTAGAAATGCATAAATAATGCATGTAAAGGTAGCAAACAGCCATTTTGAATCTATCATTCGCTCCCGTAATTTGGCCTGCGCTTCTCTGTCGCTTTGCTCAACTTACAAGGAAGGTCTCCATACAGGCATACCCCGAAAAATCTGAAATAATTACAGAATGTTCTTTTCATGTGGATATATGCGTTTATAAAAAAATTTCGGCGGAACCTCCATTCAGTAACTGTAAAAAAATAATGAAAATTTCGTTATTTGGCGATTTATCGCCAGTTGGCAATGGAATGTAGTTTCAAAAAAAAAAAAAAACTTTATATCAAATACACTTCAAGAAAAAAATGCCATTTTGAACTTGTTTTGATAAGTTTAATTTAAATAACTTTAGTTTTGTAAGTTTTAGTTTGTTTTAAGTATAATTTTGTTAAATCGAAATTTATATGTATTTATATTCAAATTTAATCATCAAAATTTGAGATTTAAAATGAAATTCATAATTTAAATTTAATTAAATTTGTTTCAAGCTCAAAGTCCAATTGAGAATTGTCGATTAGATTTTGTTGCTATGGAAAGATATGACGTTTATTTTTGAATACGCTTAAATGTATGAAGATAATTTTTCTCTAAGATTTTTTTAGCTATGAAAACATTTTTTTCAGCGATTAATTAAATAACGACTTCAACGAGTAACATATATATGTGTAATACAATACGTATATAGATGTATATAATATATTAAAGTCTCTTATTGTTTATGTTAAAATTCATTAAATACCATTTACACGCAAACTAAATATCCAACAGTTTTGAGTTTCATTATAATCGTTTGCTTTTGGCGAAGAAAAGGGCTGCTCGCCAAATCGAGTGACTCTTTATTCTTTTCACGCCAAATATTCGAAACTATTTTATTTTTTTACACAATATCTAATGTGATTCCGCCGCTAATTTTGACTGATCCTTTATTACATACATAAGTACTTTAATTAGTATTTTTTCATAAAATTCTTGGTATGCCCAGTATCGAGACCTTCTTTGTTAGCTTTTTCTAGCATGCTGAATTTTGTCCTGATGAAGAATCTCGATAGTAGATTCAAAACGGCTGTTTGCTACCTTTTGATGCATTATTTGTGCATTTCTAAATGTTGGTTTTCTATCTTTATATATTTTTGCAAAAAAGGTTTATTTGCTATTTTGACTTCAAATTTTGTTTTACAATTTGAAAGTAAAGATACAATTTTCTAAAAGATATAAATGTAAATTCTTGAATTTATTACAGCATTTAAATATAAATCGTAGGAAAGCTGGCAATTCGTTAAACTTTTGAGAATTACCCTTTACTCATTGATAGGGAACTTACTACTAAATATTTCATTTTTTACATTGCAAACAAAAGTTTTTAGGCATTGTTTGGGATCAAACGATTACTGCTATTCATCTATATTTGCTTTGCTGCATTCTACCGGATATCCGATAGAGAAGTCGGATATCCGGTGATTGTGCTTCGGATATCCGATGATATTTCGGATACTAAAAAATCAGCCGGATATCGGATATTGGCCGGATATCCGATGCATCCTTAATTGAAAGTGAAAGTACTTTCATAAATGAAATAAGATAAATGTTTATAGTTTCAGAAATCATCATATGTCTATCAATCCCATCGACCAATTTCGCCAAATTATAAAAATCATAAAACTAATAGCCAATTTATACATATTGACGTAATTTTTATTTAAAATAATAAATAAACAGGATGCTGGTAAAGTAAAAGCTAATCTCTTTATTTTGTAGGTATAGTAAAAAAGTGGTACTTAAAAAATATGTACCGTATTTTCTGGTGTATAGACCGCGGCTTATACAAAAAAAACCTTCGAAACATGGTGCGGATTATACAAAGATTTTTCTTAAAAACATTTGAAATCGTGATATTTTTTCTACAATTTTTAAACCTCAAAAAATTTGAAAAAACATCGAAATTTGTACACTATTTTCGCTATGCTGCCAAATGTGGAGCGTTCTCTCATGTTTGTAAAGGCCTTTTTTTTACTGCTTAAATAGTTATTTCTGGGTTTGGAAGAACTGTCGCAACTATCTCCAAGTATTGCACTAACTGGCATCGAGAAATAATGACGCTCGAACGCAGTTTGCTCTTGATTTGAGAGGGTAAAAACAACAGTATAACATGTTACTTATTTTAAACTTACTTTTTGCTGAATAAGTCGTTTTAACGTTAACTGTAATCAGTTTTTTAGTACCGATGTGTCATTTGTTGAGGAACGATACAAAAGGATCGATTCCGGCAGTTGAATTAAAGGAACGATTCCAGTCTGTAAAAAAGAATCCGTCCTTTTCAGATCGATTCCGAAAAGGACCGATATCACGGAATCGTTCCTTTTTTGGAAAGGTTCCCTAAAGGTTCGAATCCTCGGAATCGGTCCGAAACTCCGAAAAGAGCAAAATGCTCGGACTCGTTCCGAAAAGGTTTGATTCCTCGGATTCGTTCCATAATCAAAACGACTCTAAAAAGGAAGGATTTCTCGGAATCGTTCCGAAAAAGATCGACTCCTCTGATTCGTTCCGAAATGACATACATCCATGAAGATAGATATAGTAGATTTTATTCTATCTTCATGCATACATCACACACTCTTTTTTCTTCTTTGCAACAGAGCAGGGTAGATTATAATAATAATTTTTTTTTTTTTTTTTGAAAAATAAACTAAAAATGATCTTAAACTCAGAATTGTCAAGGTAGGAAAGGTTCCAGATTTTGGATTTTGTACTCTACAAACACAAAGGGGTGCTGCAGCACCAATTCGCTAGCAAACTATTTTTCGATATTTTATTCCTACTTTTTTTAAGGTCTCGCGTATAAGTCGACCCCCCACACTTTGAAATTCTTTTTTGCCTAAAATTTCTCGACTTATACGCGCGCATATACTTTAATGGCTTCAAACTTCGAAACCTGATCGAAATATACGTTCGTAAATGGTGTATAGCCCGCGGACTATACACCGATGCATCTCCGCGGATTATGCACGAACTTTTTTTACTGCACTGCTCGATTTAGAAGTGCGGAGTATACACTGAGTGCGGGCTATACACCCAAAAGTACGGTAAATTAGTAAAACATTAATAATAATACAAATAAAAAGTGAAAATAAAAATCATGTGATGACGCATTAAACACAAGTATCATGTTAATTTCATTGAATGTGACATTCATGATCATCCATTATTGGAATTTAATCTTATAGTTTGGCGATAGTTTTTTTGGTCGACAGGATAACCAAGTAGTACCAAAAAACTCATGATATAAAGCCAAATAAGTGTATATTGAAAAATTGGGTTCTAGTGAAATATATTGAAATCCTCTGTTCCATAACAGATCCCATTATTTTGATCTAACCAGGAAATAGAAGGGAAATCAAGCGAAGGTTTATACTTGAGGCATTATAGAAAAAATCTCATAAAAGTGACGAAAAGTTATACAGTCAAACCTGAACTTGAACACGCTTGACGTGAATTACTTTTAATATGAACTGTTTTCAGAGTGCCTTATAAAGACGAATACAAAGATCTGATACAGATAACATGAATTATTGTCACCATGAGCAAAATTTTGGTTCCCCTTGAGGTTCACATTAATGAGGTTCGCCTGCATTATCAAACTTTAGTTCAGCTGTTCAAAAGCAATACTCATTATGACATATCTCAGAGAAAACGCCTGTGTATTAAGTCTGAGGACTGTTAAAATGTTTTAATAGATGACTTTTTTTATAAAGTTACTTTCCATTTTAAGATCATTGTTTTCACTATTTTAAATGCTGGTAAATAGCTAGGGGAGAGGGGGGTCATGTTTAAATATTTTTTGGAAAATTAGTACTTTTCTAATTTGAATTATATTTATTGCGTTTTAAGCATTGCATAATAAAAACAGTGCATTTCTTTATCATGTGAGCTAGAAACAAACTCATAATATATTTAATTTGTTTTCCAAAGAAATTATATATATTATGAGGATTTAAAAATCTGTAAGATCTCTGTTCAGACCTGCCCATCTAGGGATACCTTTGAATAAGCAAGGTGCACTTTTGAACAAAATATGAAAACATTAAGATTTTTTTTTTTTGAAAAATGCATATTTTTCAAATATATAAAACAATGTGAATAAATAAAATTACTTTTACTGAAATTACTCATGTTTTTTAATATTTAACCAAATGTATATTCATCAAAGTTTATATCAAAGCTCATTGTTGAAACAGCACGGAGTATCTGTCCAATTATGATTAGTTGAGACCAATTTTTTTATGTACCGTTGAAATTCACCAAATCGGTATCTGATGCCTCTGGAAAAAAAAATTTCATTCTCTTTTTTATGAAGAAACCTGACATTAAATTCTATTTTTTACTGTAATTGCAATTTAATCTGACGAATGTAATGCAGGGTAATTCTTTTCATATGAAATTGAACTAAAAAGAAATTATTCATTATAATGTGTAAATGCAATCATTCACGTACATCCAGAGGTTGTGACATATGTGTGCAGCAGATGGGGATTGTTAATAATGTCCATGTTCTTTTTACATAAAAATATCCAAAAATAAAAATATTTGGAAACATTCATAATTTTTACTTAACAGTTTCAAATATTCAATGCAGCCCTAACTTTTCTGTTCAATGGTACCCCATCACATGGAGTTTAATATTACAACTGTTTACTGAATTTGGCTTAAGATTTTCAATAAAACAAAGCTTATAAACTAAAGCTAACGTCTTTAACTAAGTATTAAATAATAAATTAAAATTTTAAGCAATCAAAGTTGTTAAAAAAAGCTTACAACATATTTTTTCTTTAAGTTTAAGTAAAGTCTTAAATTTAAGTTCAAGAAGGAGAAAGATGCAAACCTTGGTTAGGCAGTATTAAATATAAAAAATGGTTCAGTTTTTATTTTTATTGCATTGAAGCAGTTGCAATGTGCTGCTATTAACATTTTTTTTTCAAAAATAATTTATTTGAAGGAAAATATTTAGAGTGTCCAAATTTGCCCTCATTTCACACGCGACCCCTCTCCCCTATATTTATATGATAATTTTGAAACTTTTTACTATGTTGACAAACATTAATAATATTTAGTTTTAATTTTTAACATAGTTGTTTCTTATATCAAATACATGTGTGAATTATAAATCACTGCCGATTAAAGGTCTCATTATTATTGATTCTAAGTTTCTGCCATTTTTGTTACAATTTCTATCATGCTGGTTTTAACTGGTTACAACCACTCGTTTTAAAGCCATCTTCCAGAAATCTGCCAACCCTGGGTCTGATGTTTTGCCATGACTATTATACTCACTATAGATTCTATTATAACTCAATTTGATGTTTTCACTTCATACTTTGCAACATCCAATTTGCATGGACCTATCTAAAAATGCATTTCCAAGTGAGCTGTATTTTGAAATTGCATGAGAAAATGCATTTTGATTTACCTCTTATCAACTATGTAGACCTTTAACGCACTGAGTGCCACGTCAGTTACCAGTGAATGACACTGAACTTTCAGTCTAAGCCATCTATTATTTATTGATATAATCCCCTAATAAATAAAAGTTAAATAGGTTTTCAATATTTACATAAAAGATTTTTTTTTAATTTTATATCATATTTTACTCTGTTAGATACCGTGACTGATTAACAATGCCAAAAACGGAAAGTTCAGTGCTAGTCACCGGTGAAGACGTGGCATTCAATGTGAAAAAATGGTAAAAATGTTAATAAATAATTAAATTATTACCATGCTACATAGCTTGAAATAATAGTACAAAATCTTGTCCTAATAATCTGTTATATTTCATTGAAAAATTAATAATTTTGGATGAATTCCGAACTGAACTCATTTGTACTTTCTGTTCCCCTTGCTGCAGAAAATAATTGAATATTGCCTCATTGTTTTCACTGATATGAAACTGTAAAATTTAATCTTTAAATTTGACTTTTTAAAATTTATAATAATTATTTTAACATTTTTTAACGTTCATGTTTAACATTTTCTTTGTAATAAATTTCTTTCATGATAGTTGGTATTTAGATTACATGTTATAATTTTATGTATAGTTTTTTAATATATAATAATGAAATGCACCTGATGCAGTTTTAGTTTTCCAAGCATTAGAAAATTAGGTTTCTATTGTAGTTTTTAATACTATCATGCAAATTTTACTTAAATTCAGTTTAATACATTAATTTTCCTTTTTCATGCTAAATTTATTTTTTTCGTATAATTTTTTTTATGAATCATAAGATTAAGGTATTTCTGTTTATTACAGATACTGTAAAATTAGCTGAACAATAAATAAATCAAGCCATCTCTAAAATCTAAAATATGCAGCCAGAGAATTTTTCACAAAACATCTCTGAAAAAACAGCTTCTAGCTCACAGGAGAGAAAATATTTCATGTGTGAGATATGCAACAAAAGTTTCTCTCAAAAAGGTCATTTAAACACACACCTTTTAGTTCATTCTCGAGAGAAACCTTTTATCTGTGAGATATGCAACAAGCATTTCACTCAAAAATGTCTTTTAAAGAGTCATATGTTCGTTCATACTGGAGAGAAACGTTTTATTTGTGAAATATGCAACAAGAAATTTTTTCAAATGCGTGATTTAAGCAAACATCTTTTAATCCATACAGGTGAAAAACCTTTTGTTTGTCAGACATGCAACAAAAAATTCTCCGCAAAAAGTAGTTTAAGCAGACATCTATTAATTCATACTGGTGGAAAAGCTTTTGCATGTGAGATATGTGACAGAAAATTTTCTTCCTTGAGTAGCCGGAATAGCCATCGGTTATTGCATACTGGTGAAAGACCTTTTGTGTGTGAAGAATGCAATAAGAAATTCTCTTCTAGGAGTCATTTAAACACACACCTCTCAATTCATACTGGTAATAAACCCTATATGTGTGAAATATGCAAAAAGAAATTCTCCCAAAAAAGCAATTTAAAAAAGCATCTTTCAATTCATACTGGTGTAAAACCTTTTGTGTGTGAGATATGTAATAAGAAATGTGCACAAAAGGTTGATTTAAACAAACATCTTTTAATTCATACTGGTGAGAAACCTTTTGCTTGTGAGATATGTAACAAGAAATTCTCTCAAAAGAGTCACTTAAACAGGCATTTGTTAATTCATACTGGTGAGTCCAAAACCTTTTGATTGTGAAATATGCCACAAGAAGTTCTTCCATAAAAGTGATTTACGCAGACATGGGTTATTTCATACTGGTGAATAGTTGTGAGAGATATGCAATCTATAAACAAGTATTCGTTTAACAGTAGTGATAATCAAAATGTTCTTGCAACTTTTTTCCCATTGACCAGAATGTAACAAAATATTTTGTCTGCTTTTGTAAATGAACTATACATATTGCAGACTTCGTTTTAAGTAGTGATTTTGGTGTAGAAAACGGAAATATCATGTTAAAATTCGAGGCAATTCAAGTGTATTTGCAAGAATAGGAGCATGGACGTAGAAATTGAAGTCATTAACACTTTTCAACTGATTCAATATTTAAAAGAAAAACAAGAATAAAAATTCATGCATCGAGCATAAAAGAATGCAATATAATTGTAATATTTTGTCAAAACCTCACTGCTTTATAATAGTACAGGAAAAATTGTATTTTTCATTTCTTAAATTTAAGTAAAGTCTTACAGTGGATACTTAAAATGTTTCTGTTTCCCGTCTGTTAGTCTATCTGTTCTACAATGATTTCCACAAAAGTATCTTTTTAGCTCTAAATTAAATGGGTATGTTTGTGAGGTACCCAAAATTAGCTGTATAATTTTTGCTGTATTTGGTTCATAATTTCAAAAAATATAGAAAGAATGTTATATTTTGCATCTAATGCTATTTCTATTCAGACGATTTACAAACTTCCCATTGTTCAAAGAGAATGATGCATCTGGTTAATATATTTAAGCGGTGAATTTTGGTTGCTAAAATTTTCAAGTAAAGGTTTTTAATTATTCCTTTTATTTTGAACTTTTGTCAATATATTTGTCAGGTTGTTTCATTTTTGTGTATAATTTCTGTTGGAATTTCATATGTATTTTTCAATCATACAAAACATAATTTTATTAATTTACTTATTTGGCATAATACAGTAGACTCCCTGAAATCCGCACAGCTTGGGATCAGAGGTTGTGCGGATTTTAGAATTTTGCAGATTTCTGGTCATATATTTTTAAACAGTATTTTGAGTGCAATTAATAGTACAATCGAAATTATAATAAATGCTTATAATATAATGAACTATTAAAATAAATAATAAAATATAACAATAAAAAACTAGTTAGTTTTTAAACATTAAAAGCAAAGGTCAAGTTAATAATCATTAATGTATAATTTAATATTCATTTCAAAACTGAGATATATTTTTCTTAAATTATTCAATAAGACTTGCCTCATATAGGTTTATTATTAATTCACATCAAAATCATAAAATAAGGAAGTTTTATTTCAGGTTTAGCCAGACTTAATAATAAAAAAACTTGATTAATGCATAAATATGTTTGGTAAGATTGTGATTATTACTACTATCAGTAATATCTTGATTTTTTTTCAGAAATAAGTTTATTCTTCCTTCATGAAAAAAACATGCAACTACTAACAAAAATTACAAATTAAAAAATATATAGAATTGATATAAAACCAAAAAAGGCAAGGTTTGTCCCTATATCCGAATTGAGTGTTTCATTGTTTACATCTGTAAATTATGTGCGGATTTTAGAGAGTGGCGGATTTTAGGTTCGCGGATTCGAGGGAGTCTACAGTATATTTATATATATGTATTTGTTTTATTTCTATCCTCAGTTACCTAGCAACTGCATCATAACTTGCAAAAAATAAATCTTTTGATAATCATGATTAAAAAAAGGGCACTAAGTTTGTCTGGGGGGAGTAAAAGATTAGTTTGTCTTTAATAATCGGGTCTGCAATACAGCTTTGCACCAAATTTAAATTAAATTAGTAAGATTATCTTTTTTAATTTATTATAAATACTATTAAAATGCTATCTCAAACAATATCTTATAGAGCCAGCTTGATGTGATATAAGCAATTAGTAGTGGACCTGAAAAAGATTGATTATATAGTGCATCCTCAAATTATATGTATTTTGGGATTATTTTATTATATAATGCAACCAAGTTGGTTAGTATATTTTTAAATTAATTTTTTTAACATGCTAATAGTGAAAAAAGTACATATCAAGCCACATAAATGTCCTGAGAATATGGGAACAGATACTTTAAAAAAATAAAAAACGAATTGAAGAAAAATAACAATTAATGTTCACAGATAACATTTTTTATTAAAGCATCTGGATTCATTAAACTTGTGATCTTGTAACTTTTGTTTTACCAAGTTCATTTTTAAAATTTTTGTCAAATTAATTTTTTTAGTCAATATTGATCTGCATGAAGTTACTGTTTATCCATACAAAACAAGTTAATCAGTTTATTAACTCTTTTATCATGGCACCTGTGCGAGCGATAATTAAGGAATTATAATGTATTTATATGCCCTTAAATGTAATTAATTTTTTTTTACTTGTAGCTTGTTTTAATTTCAGTTTAAGAATGCTAAGTTATTTTCTTGTTCAATTTTCTAGGATCAATTTAGGTAAGATCTTATATTTATGGCCATCATAACTATTTTTTGGGAAAAAATATAAAGTAATTAGATTTCTGAATTAGATATGAGTTAGATAGAATAGATTCAGTTTAATAAATATTTCTATTGGATACTCCAGTTTAATATTTATTTCTAATTAAGCCTAAGAATTTTACATACTTATGAATATTTATGTAATTAAAAAATAAATAGAATGTAAATCATAGTATGCTGAATATTATGTAAAATATGATTAAAATGCAATGACTTACAGAGCTGGTATTGAAACACGTGACCTGCAGATTTACTAGTTACACATTTCATGACCACTCATCAAAATTTGGGAAGAAATTCATTTTAGCACTAGAAATGAAATTCCAATGAGTCAACAAAAATTACATTTGTTTTACAATGTTTTGGAGGTCATTTTTTATCCATGGAGGGGTTAAAAGGCGTTTTTAAGAATAAAAATGCTAATATTGTTTCTTATACGTTTTTTTAAATTATGACTTGAATGACACCATCTGCAATTCAATACAATAATTTATATAGCAACTTTTATGAATGCGAAACTGAAAATTATAATTTATTATTTAGCCTAACTTTGTTATATTTATTTTACATTCAGAACGTGTCCTTTATATATCATATAAAAAATTTCAAACCAATATAGCTTTATGTATAGCGAATCCCCCCCCCCTAGGACCGTAGTTAGAAGTGGACGATAGAGGGGACTTATATTATCTCTCTCTCTCGCGCGCGCGCGCAGAAAGATAAATGAGTGCATATTCACAATTTAGATACTATGTTTCTTATTAAACTGTTGTAATAATGTCATTTTATGTTATGAAAAGAACATATCGAAAATTTCGAGTGTGTTACTAGTTCAATATTAAACATGTTAGGTTCATATGTGGAAATAGGATAACCGAGTGTTGAAACACCTATTTTACTTGCAATTTTGTATTTCTGCAAAACTGTGAAAGAGCCTCAAATCTAAATTAGATTTTTGAACAGAATTTTTAAATTTTGATTTTAGGAGTAAGAATTCATTCAATGACCTTGGAATCTTTTCCAGGGAGGCTCAAAATATTTCAGTTGGCATCAGCCTCTTCTAGCACCCCCTTCGCTATGGCCCTTCCCCCCTGATCTAATACAGTATTTGCAAATCGACATTATAAATCCTCATTAAGGCGAAGGTGGACTGTCAAAAAAAAATTTTTTTCTTTTTAACCGATTTGCTTGAAAATTAAATATGTGATTGCAATTGTAGTTATATAAGAAAAACTAAAATTTTAAGGAAAAATATTAATTACTTTGGTAATTATTAATTATTAATTAGTGAAATAATTAATTAATTAAAAATGCTCCATGCGCATTTCTTTCGCATGTAATATAGTAATATTTATTTATGAGGCACCTTTAAGACCTAAGAGTAAAACTTAGTTGAAATCTTAAACATAAATGAAAAAAAAAAAATAATAATAATAATAATAAGTCGAAAAACCAATTTTTATAGCAAAAAAATACTGTAAATCATTCTTTCAATAAAAAAATTATGGTCTATGAATTCCGAAGAACAATTAATTTAACCAATATTGCTTTTATATACCATAAGGTAAATACATGGCAAATTACAAAGAATTCGGAAAATTAGGGATGCGCATGGAACATTTTGAAAATTGAAATTTTTTCGAAAATTTCATTTTGAGAAAATCCACTTTTAAGGTAAAATTAATAGTATTTCAATATAGAAGAAAAATAAATGCCATATAATAAATGAATATTGCTTATAATACATACATATACGCGTGTAATAAAATTTTATTAAGAAATATATAAAAAAAGTGCCCATTTTTATTAAAAAATATTCATCGTTTTACGAGATACTTTCACAGTAATGTTGTGCATTGGTCGATCACAAAACAAAAGGTTACATTCATGATCAAAATTACTGGTTATTCATGAATTATTGCATGGTACAATGCAAATTTATAAACTTATAAACATATAAAAAGAAATGTGAAAAGTAAAAAATAATATATATATATATGTAGAAATTTAGGGGGCGGGGCAGCCCCTCTTGTATTTAGTTGGCTATGTTTATGATCAAAATTACTGTTTAGTTATGAATTATTATGTAGTACAATGCAAATTTATAAAAATTGTAAACATATAAAAAGAGAAATGTGAAAAGTAAATACAGAAATGTCGGAAGGGGGAGGGGGGGGGGGCTTTTGCCCTTAGTTCGCTACGCTCTTGATCAAAATAATCAGTATTTATGAAGTACTATAAGATACAATGCAAAAGGATAAAAATATATATATATAAAAAAAAAAAAAAAAAAGAAATTTAGGGGGGGGGGCAGCTTTTCCTACACTTAGTTGTCTATGTTCATGATCAAAATTGCTGGTTAGTTATGAATTATTACACGGTACAATGCACAATTATTCCAAACATGGGAAAAAAATGTAAAATAAAAAGTTAAAAAAAAAAAGTAGAAATCTCGCTTGGAGGGGCGGGGGGCACTTGGGCACTTGCCCTTAGTTTACTACGCCCATGATCAAAATTATCATTTAGTTATGAAGCATTACAGGACACAATGCAAAATGATAAAAAAGAAAAAAAAATCTGAAAAGTAAAGATAGAAATTTGGGGGGGGGGAGCAGCCCCTCCTACCCTTGGTTGATTATGTTCATGATCAAAGTTACTATTATGAATTATTACATGGTACAACGCACATTTATAAAATTCTAAACATGTGAAAAGTAAAAAAAAAAAAAAGAAAGCTAAAGGGGGGGGGCACTTGCCCCTAGTTCGCTATGCTCTTGATCAAACTTATCAATTATTTATGAATTATTATAAGATACAATGTAAAATGATAAACAAATATATATATATATATAAAGAAATCTGAAAAGTAAAGAAAAAAAAGAAAAATTTAGAGGGGGGGGGCAGCCCCTCTATCCTTAGTTGGTTATGTTCATGATCAAAGTTACTATTATGAATTATTACATGGTACAATGCACATTTATAAAATTCTAAACATGTGAAAAGCAAAAAAAAAAGAAAACTAAAGGGGGGGGGGGCACTTGCCCCTAGTTCGCTATGCTCTTGATCAAACTTATCAATTATTTATGAAGTATTATAAGATACAATTTAAAATGATAAATATATATATATATATATATATAAAGAAATCTGAAAAGTAAAGAAAAAAAAAGATAGAAATTTAGAGGGGGGGGGCAGCCCCTCTACCCTTAGTTGGTTATGTTTATGATCAAAGTTACTATTATAAATTATTACATGGTACAATGCACAATTATTCCAAACCTGGGAAAAAATGTCAAATAAAAAGTAAAAAAAAAAAAAAATAGAAATCTCGCTTGGAGGGGGGGGGGCACTTGCCCTTAGTTTACTACGCTCATGATCAAAATTATCATTTAGTTATGAAGCATTACAGGACACAATGCAAAATGATAAAGAAAAAAAAATCTGAAAAGTAAAGATAGAAATTTTGGGGGGGGGGGCAGCCCCTCCTACCCTTGGTTGATTATGTTCATGATCAAAGTTACTATTATGAATTATTACATGGTACAATGCACATTTATAAAATTATAAACATGTGAAAAGTAAAAAAAAAAAAAAAAATAGAAATCAAAAGGGGGGGGGGCAGCCCCTCCTACTCTGGTTGGCTATGTTTATGGCCCCTGTCCTCGCTCGAAGAAACGCTCGCGAGCTAAAGCTATTGCGATGGGGAAGCACTTTTCTAATAACTCATTCGCATTTTGACATTTTTG
Organism: Maratus speculifer; assembly: GCA_964019185.1. Taxonomy (NCBI): domain Eukaryota; kingdom Metazoa; phylum Arthropoda; class Arachnida; order Araneae; family Salticidae; genus Maratus; species Maratus speculifer. The sequence continues at coordinate 43,619,125 of CAXHSM010001376.1, read as the reverse complement.
AATAATTTTTTTTTTTTTTTTTTTTTTTTTTTTTGCATTGGACAGCTGAGGTGCATGCCAAAAGCGCACCTTTTTTACTTTTTCGATTTTGGTTGTAGGTATATTTTACACAGTTAGTTTCACTTTCAAAACCAGTTTCAAAACTGAAAGTGCTTTTTAAAAATATACCTGCAACCAAAATCGAAAAAGTAAAAAAGATGCGATTTCAGCATGCACCTAAGCTGTCCGATACGAAAAAAATTATTCAAAAATGTCAAAATGCAAAAGAGTTATTAGAAAAATGCTTTCCCATAGGAATAGTATTAGCTCACGAACGTTTCCTCAAACGAGGACAGGGGCCTTATGATCAAAATTACAGGATAGTTATGATTTATCACACGGTACAATGCAAATTTATAAAATTCTAAACATGTAAAAAGAAATGTGGAATTAAAAAAAAAACAATAAAAATTTAGGGGGGAACAGCCCCCCTTGCCCTAACTTTCCTACATTCATTATCAAAATTATTGGCTAGTTATGAATTATAACAGAATGTAATGCAAATGTATAAAATTCAAAATGTATATAAAGTAATTGTGAGGAATATTTTACCGCTTATGTAAAAAATTGCGTTTTAGCAAAAGTTATGATTACACCATAAGGAAATTTTACAAGGATTCTACTAACCTCAGGAAGTAGCTTTGGAATCTATAAACATTGTACTGCTTTTGTTTAATATAATTTTTTTTTTTTAATCAAAAATTTTTTTAGTGATTTTTTCAACTGCACACAAATTAAAATTATAAATAAATAATATATAAGCATAAAAACAACTTTTTCACATGCAAAAACTAAGCATCATAACTAAAACATTCCAGCACCATATGTGATGCCTTCACTTTTTTCGTTTCTTGCATTTTGTGCTGACTTTTTCATTTTATTTTTAATCAAAGGTTTCTTATACGATTCTAACGATCTTCGTTCTTTTTGTTTGCATCTGCGAGCATCTCGTTTTTTGGCTATGTTCATTGATTCAGTACACATTGCTGTATCTTTGCACATAACTTTGAAGGATTCCATGCACCCAAAATTAAACTCGCTAACAGCTGATGTTACTGCGATTTCCAGCCGTTTTTTTTATACGAATACTTCTTTTGGGCACTTCTGCCAAATGCAGCTGTGCAATGTTTCATTAGAATTTTGTGTTTTTGCAGAAGCACAACGTTGAAGTATTTCATCAGATGCTAATCTTTGATATACAGGTAGAATACTTGCAACCACATTTTCCGATAAATGCGTTTTCATCGCATCATGACTTTTAGGTTTTTCATTGCAAGCCATCGCACGCTGATAAAAACACCATGAGTCTGCCCCAACGGGACATTTACTGTGCACTGGCTTTTTGTCTGTAGACATACAATGGTACAATGTAGCAAAAATAGCTGTTTTCATTTTTTCAATGTTTGGAGCATTGTCCTTTATAGCTTTACGATAATAGTTTTGCAATTTTACGATAGTCTCTTCTTTTAAATTACCGCGTTTTCGTCCACCAATCGTTGTCTCCTTTATTCGTAACTCTTTCACTTTATTTCGTAAGGCTGTTCCAAGCCTTTTTGCAACGTGATTCACACATTCTTCTTTTTTGATCAAGATACTCGAGCCATAAACACAATTTTCGTTTAGATGCTGATGCGTTTTAGCATCACCATCTGATAGCATTGTGGTATACCTCATTTGATTGTTTTGTACTGATCGTTTCCAAATCTTCAAAGCAGCGCTCATTTCCATACTGCCCGATGACCCTTCAAAATTTTTTTGGCAGAAGGACATGTGTCCTTTTTTCCAAATGCTGAATTCTACAGAATTTTCTCCGAGATCTTTTGCCACCGAAGCACATTCTGGACAATATTTTGATAAAATCTCAAAGTCGAGAACCAGTCCCGTGATTACATCGATGACTGTACCAATGCCGTATAAAGATGTGTGGCCTCTTTTCTGCCAAGTTCCATCATACGAGACTGTTACATCTAATATAGATGTATCATCATTGGCGTCTAATAAATTTTGCTCAATGTACGCCTGTCGCACCATGTTTCGTGACAATTCCAAAATTTGTTTTTTGATGGGCACATTTTTTACAGCCAAATCATCTAAACATTTAGAAAAAGTCTTTTTATCCATGCATGGCATGTTTAAAATCATGGAAAAAGTTTCAACAGCCGAATGGCCTTTGCCCATGCTTAAAAAAGCATGTACTATCTTTTGATTGATTTTAAATTTTCTTGTGCATTCTTCTCGTGCACTCGAAAATGTCTTTCCAAAAGAATGACCACATTCTGAACAAATTAGTTCCAGATTTTGGCTAAATCCGTAAGATTGCCCCACAACTATTCGTAAGCAGTTCACTGATGTGCATGAATCGCACGAAACATTGCTAAGCAACGAATTCCATGCACTTTCATCTATAAATGTGTAATTGACAGGTTCTTTGTTAATATTTTCAGATACAGTATCTTCCATTTTAGAGGATTTCCGCTGCAAACAATTTGCCATGGCAGCCTTTTTTCTCTTGCTCGGGCGTCCCTTAGGCTTACGCCAACGTGAGCTGATTGAATGCATTTTTCAAATGTAAATAATTATTTACTATTATATGCAATGTTTAGTATAAATTACAAGCAACAATATAGAACCTGAAAACAAACTTCAGACTTGCTTCAAAGATAAAAAAAAGCAGCTTATAATAACGATAAAATTAACTTTACATTAGAAATCAATTTGTAAACACAACTACGGATAGCGATAAGTCAAACTGTTGCCAATTACGATTCATAAATTAAAACTAAGAATTAATTAAGACGAAAATAATCGGCGGAAAACATTTGTAAACAAAGTACAAACACATTGTAAACAAAGATCAGCTGATCAGAGCGGCCCTTTAAATTTTATAAAAACTTCAATAAAATCCATAAAAATGATGCGATTGCAAAAATTCGACCTGCATACGGAAGCTTACGAAGTTCTTCATGATTTGGGGACAAAAAGTATTTTTCGAAATTTTGGCCGATTTTGGTCGATTTGAAGGTCCACCTTCGCCTTAAAAATGACTTGGGCGCGAAGCTCGAGCCCAGAACAGGCAGTACCTCTTTAAATCCACAAGGTTTGGCTGGGTCAGTCCTTCTCTCTTTTAGACCTGGGCCGGGTTCCTGTAGTACACTTCTCTGTACATTCAGATCGGACCAAACTTCTTTTTCTTCCAGGTTGAGTGTGGTCTGGGCTTCATTCTTCCTATAAATTTGCACTGGCTAAAATTTCCAGATTATTGGGCCCAGGATGGGTCCAAAATTAAAGCTAAACATTTCGTCTATGTCCAACTCAGTCCATGTAAAAATCATTATTGGCTCTACTCAGACCCGTGCACTCCTCCACATTCTTTCCCCCGCGTTTACGTTGGGTCGCATCTTAAATATTTCTTAATCTTAAAAAATATATTGTTGTTGTATATTTATTTGACAAAAACATTAGAAATTTAATTTAGTTTAATAAATTACGGAGATGCATTTTTAAAAATCTGTGTTTTTTTCTTTGTTGTGCTTTAAAATTATGATTTTCATTAACCATACGTATCTTTCATCCTAAACTGATTTTTTTACTGGATTTTTATTTGAATGTAATTGTCAAAGTCTTGTTTTTACATAATGTTTATGTATATAATTGCTTTAATAGTCATTAATATTACTATTTTACTGTATTCATGAGTTTTGAATGTAATTTGAAAATAAAATATAAACAAAAATAAGTATTCTTTGTGGATGATTTTAATTGCAGAAGGCAAGCTGGGCTCAAGTCTGTTTTTAGCTTTATATTCAGGGTCGGGCCAATAATCTGTTTATATGTGTTGAACTACTGGGCTTGAACTTGGAAATTTTGCCATAGAAAAACTTCAAATTGGCATATTAAAGTCATCTTTTTTTTTTAAGTGCTTCTTTCAGCTACCATCCAATAGCTAATAACTACATAGGATGTATTAAAATAACTTACAAATTGTCACAGCTATTTGAAATATATTTTCAGGAGGGTTATATAAAATGTTAAGAGTACTTTCACTCCGATTCTCGATAATAGTTTAGAATAGTAATGATAGTTGGTGCTGCAAGCAATACGTGCTAAATTGGTGCCGGATTTTATCCCATTGTCTTCGCTCAGTATTAATGTGAAAGAAGGAGGTTAAGTATATGGAATGGGTGCATACAGAACAAAATTGCACAGTCACTCCATTTATTTAACCTTCTTTCACATTAATACTGAGAGAAGAGAGATGGCAGAAATTGGACCTAGATTTAAGGATGGTGGTGAATGCTCAATGATGATTTCAAAGATGACCCGGGGTAGTAACCCCGCCAGACCAATAGAAAGCCCCCTCCCTGGGATATTTGAGATTTTGTGTTTCCAAGTTCAAAGAGCAATTTCCTCCTTAGAACTCTACAATGTCCCCCACCCCGGAGTCACAAAATTCTCTCCCGGAGAAAAGTGTCCGATTTCAACACCGCATTTGCTTCTAGCACCATCTATTGTTGCTATTGTAAAGTAAAATCTGTAATCGCAGTAAAAAGTCCCCTGACATCTTACATAACAATCATGCAAGAATTAAAAGAAAAAACTGTTATCATTTGCATATTACTGAATGTTATAATCTATTTCATTCAAAACCACACCATTTTAGAACACCCAGATATTTCTTTAATAAGTTTCAAAGCATTATTCACTGAATTATAATTGATCTTACATATAGACACAAGCAGTCTTATACCAAATTAGTATTTTTCGCATAATTTTAATACCTTGCGTTAAATCAACACTTCAAATCGTCTGAGAGTATATTGAAGAAGTAATGTACCTTAAAAAAAATTGATTTATTCAATTTTTGGAGCATAATTTCTCAGATGCCCTGGCATACACATTTCCTCTAGAAAAGGTTTCGTATGAATGCTTTGTATATTTGGCATTCTACGGGCTGTATAAGATAATCTAAAGCATGTTGTTAGGAAGGTTTGTGCTTGGCTACAACACCGTATGCACCAGTTATTGAAGTATTCCATATTGTCTAACCATTTCATAATATAGGAACTTACTTCATAGTTTTCTCCGCTCAACAACATAAGACTTTTTGACACATTTAGGGAGTTGTTTTTGAAAAAGAAAAAATTTGCAATGATTTGGAATCGAGTGAATTTTTTCAAGTTTCGAAAAATGAATCACAATCACTATTTGAGTTACTAGCGCTTGATTGACATTAACAATCTTTCTTGGACTGTCACATGTGTAAATGTGGTAAAAATCACCAAATTAGACAGCATTTTCGAAAAAAAAAACCTCTGCTTTACCAAAAAATAGATAAAAATTGTTTGATTTCATAGAATATGAATTAAAGCATCTACCAATTTTTGGATTTTGAGAATAAAAAGTGATCCTAGAAATGTATCAGAAAATGGCAAGTTTAGTTTTACAATCAGCCTTTAGTCTTTTTGTATGTAAATTTATGCACAACTTTTTTAGAAACACAAATTTACACTTATAATTTAAAACTAACATTTACAGAAGATTCTAATAAATACAAAGTATATTCATAGCTTTTTCAGTTTTTTTATTTCCTTACATTTAAGAATATCACAAAAATTATACTTTATCGTTGTCATCTAATGAAGCTGCTCAATTTCGACATGTACTAAAACTGATGTTTTGCATGAAAAGAGAATAATTTTCTCCTTTCAAGAATTTTTTAAAAAATAGTTTAGAATCGAAAATTAGGAATAGTAAAAATTTTAAAACAGAGTATTTAAAAACAGATATTGAAGAATACATTCGTGTTGTTTTGAAAATGCAGAAAACATTTAATTAGAGATTTTAAACATATAACATCACATTTGATATTAATATTCCACTGTTTTCATACTCATATATGTATGCATACCTACAGTAATACCTCCTTTAAGTGACTATGTTCCTTTCCAATAAAGACTGGTCGCTCCGAGAGGTGGTCTTTTCAAGGTCTTGTTCAAATTTAAATTTCTATTGTTGAGAAAAGATAACAATTAATGTTACTAAACTTTATTTTTTCCCAATTTGAAAATTATAAACATTTAAGTATCAATACAAAAATTAATTACATAAATTAATTACTGCGGAGTTTCAAAAATGAATACATTGACATTTGCTTTGATTTTGCGATTTTATCTTTTATAAGTTTTATTTCCAAGACTTTTAGAAGTTGACTAAATAGATGTAATCATTTTTGGACGGAAATAAATAATGACGATTTCATTTTATATTACTGTTTCTTTGAAAGTTTTCTGACAGAATTTAGGGAACGATTTTATTGACCGTCATTTATAATTTGTCACCAGAGAGAAATTAATTAACAAAAAAGGCATAAAAGGGATTGAACACTTAAAAATTAACAAGAATACAAAAAATATCTAAACTTGGTTAGAAGTTTGATGAATAATGCACTCTCTGGAATCAATTTTCGAATAAAACTTTCTTTAAGCGTTCCTGAAAAAAACAGGATTTGTTCCATTTTCCTCAAAAAAATTGGTCGCTCATGGAGGGAGTTCAACTAAAATGCTCTGTGAATGGAGGTAAAATTAGTATTGAGCGTATGGGAACGGATTACGTTCCATGAAAACCTGGTGATTTAGGGAAGTGGTGGCTTAATGAAGGTGGTCATACGGAGAGAATAAATAGTCAATATATTTAGTCAGAGATGAGAGTCCTACAAAGAATTTTACTTCACATATATTATTATTATTGCAGATGAACTATTGCCACTTACATGTCAAAAACTATTTTCACTCAAAGATTTTCTTTCAATGAGGTTTTTTATAGAAAACCACTATCTAACCCACGGCAGGATTTTACATATTTTTAGGTGTAAATTCCAGATTTTTGTCTTGAATTTCAGGACATGTGTAGTTGTTTTATATCCCTCTCCCAAAAGACAACATACTTAATTCCAACTAGATGCAATAAAGACAAAATATATATACAGTTTAAACTTAATTTAATCAAATCAAAGCTTTGCATATAAATTTACATACTACTAATGATATTTAACAATGAATTACAAATTATATCACAACACTAAAAACTCTTTTTTTTAATTTAACAAATACTGGAACATAATTTGTGTAATTGTTGACAAAGATTGATTGATAATTACAACAAATTACAGAAAAAATGTCAAATCGAAATTTATCAAAAGGATATAAGAAAGAACAAAATTATCACAAAAAATCGAAAATGTGCAAAAATAAATAAATAAATACATAAAAATAATCATTTCGAGCAAATAAAAAATACATGTAATTCAGTATGCTAGCATGAGATTTTTTTCAAAGGGGAAACTGTATCTTTCCTCCACCAGATGGCATATTTGAGCACTTGAGTCGCCAACAAGCTTCTGATCTATTTACCAAACGAGTCAAGTTAACAATTCTTGGAATCCGAGGAACGACTATCAACCAGTTCTTCGCATAATGTTAATAAATTATCTCTTCTATTTTTTCTTTTCAGACCGGCATTATTTAACCCACATATGACACTTGGTGGCAGCATGGGTCGGAGTCTATAGGAAAAATTTTATTCTTCTAAACAGTATTTTTTATAAACAAACTTCCTGATATATTCCTACTGAATATCTTTAAAAAATGTCTCTTGAAGATTGTTGATAAAAGATATTGGTTAGAACAATAAAATTTGTCCTATATACTCTGATGCCTGTCGCAATGATGTCTCAGAAACATCATAATGTCTTATTATCATCGCATCTTTTATCATCATATGATGTACATAGAATTACCAGATAGTATGTTTTTCCCATAAGTTGTACTTTTTTAGCATTTTTTTGGTCTTATTGTACGGTGTATATTTAAATTTGTCACGTATGGCGGTTTCTTCCATTTTTCCACCACATCTTATTTTTGATAATTTCAAGATTTTTTCAATTTTTCAGTTTTTCAAAATTTTACCTTTTGTAACAACAAGTTACAAATTTAAAAATTCAAATGTAAAAACGGCTTGTTTTCGATCAGGATGATAAAAATCTTGGGTGATTTGTGGAACATAAACTGAATATGCGAGAACGATTTTAGATAGTTGCTCGCCACATAATCCAATAGAAAACCGCACAAAGACCTATGTCATTGAGCATAAGAGAAAAAAAAAACCTTTATTTTATGGAAGAGTAGTAATAGCATAATCTAATGATCCATGTTTGCGGGAAGTGAAGTGGTGCATAAGCCAAAAATGAATACCACTAGTGGTTGACTAATAGGCTTAGCAATGTGTTTTTCTAGACCCAATTTTCCGTGTTTTCAACCTTTTGATTATAAGACAAATACAATTCCAAGCCTACGAATTAACCACTAGTGGTATCAATGTTTGGCTTATGAACCACTTCACTTCCGGCAGACATGGATCATTAGATTTCTCCATTACTACTTTTCCATAAAATAAAGAATTTTTTCTGGTGCTTGATGACATAGGGATATGTATGATCGGCTTCTGGACCTACAATATGCATTATTGTAGTAATAGATCTTCACAATGACATTATTATTTTCTACAAGTATCTGTATTACAAAATTTCTAATTTAGTACATTTGTACAATTAGTTTTAATATGTTGTTTTGTAACTATAACTTTTTATGCTTAAATAAAACAATTATGTTTCTAGGAAGTGCATTGCTAAAATTTTTTTTATAGTCATTGGATTTTAGGCTGTATTGATGTATTTATCTTCTGACAGTGCAATTATTTTTTTATTCATTGGGATTTATGCCTACAAAATCAGTAATACTGATATAATAATGTAATTCAAATACAAATTATTCTTATTTTATGTGCAGATATCTTTTATGATCATATTTTCATTTTCGTAACTACTTTTGAAAGTGAAAGTAACTTCAAAAAAATATCTGTAGCTAAAATCGAAAAAGTGATATATGAGCAAAGTAGAAATTAAATTAAACTATTCAATGCAAAAGAAAACATTTTAAAATGTAGAAATGCAAACGTGATATAGCAAATAACTTTCTTATTGGCAGATCAAGCACTCGAATACGCCATCTGGTGGAGAAACGATCTAACTTCTCGCTTCAGGATCGTTCATGTAATGCAATGCCGTGCAAGCGCATTACATTACATGTATTTTAAATTCGCTCAGAAGGATCATTCTTAAGCGCAATTTCAGATTTCCTGTGACATTTATGTTCTGTCTTGTATGACAATATAAAAATTATGCAAATTCGAACATCAAAAGCTTTCAAATTCATTTATAATAAAAAAATTGTTTCAATGGCACTTTAGCATTACTTAAAGGGAAAGCAAAGGGACAATTTTCCTTTAAAGAATGCTGCGAGCAGCGCGTGTATAAGCCGTTTTAATTATACAAATATATATTATACTATATAGATTTAACGTTAGCTCGCAAGTATCTTCGTCTGACGTACAGGAGTCTGAAGCCAGCAAACTCATTCTGCACTCGTTTTAGTGATGACAACGATGAAAAAAAAATTATCATCTTTTACATATTCTTCCAATTATAAAATTTATAGAAGTTACTTACAAATATGGAGAAAGTTTTCAATAAAACATTAATCATTATGAAGTAAAAGGGGGAAGAGAGCATTTCTTAGATGTAAGTAATACAACGCGAAAAAAAAACACCTATCAGGCTTTTAAAACTTGTTGAAAGCCAATATGATATTTTAAAGAAATTCATGATCTTAAACAAGTATCTAATTTCATGCAATTAAATGAGATATTTGTTTATGGTTTGTTTGGAGAACTCAGCTCATAACTCAATAAAAATTCTTTTTTTCTTAGCGATTTCTATCCATATCCAGTTACGCGTGAGAATTCTTTCGTGGAGCCCTGTATAAGATCTATAAAATTTATAGAGGTCGAACTCCAACAAATCACGTAAATTTTATAAGCTGCAGTGTTGCTGCGATTCTTCAGTTATTTCAAGAATGTTTACTCTGTTGGAATAGAAATCTAGTCGTTGGGGGGGGGGGGGGGGGCAACGTAATCTTACCCATTGTTAGGAATTAATAAATTCATATTTATTTTATTCACAGATTTTTCAAAATTTCCAACTCTAACATTTTATTTATCAAACGCGACTCGTTGCTATAGCATCGAAGTTTACTAGGAAGTTTTTTATTTACTTTACTTTTATATTTTTTATCTTACGAATTTTCTGAAAAAAGCATGAGAAGAATTTTCGAAATAGGCACACAAAAATATTTATAGGATCATCTTTTCCGATTTTAAGTACGATGATCCGAAATTTCCAAGGTAAAATAAATTTATATTTTTTTATATATGTAAATACTTTCAATTCAATATTTGTTCATATGTCCCAGTCATACTATTATTATATGTATAATAAAATAAAATTTATTAACAAGAAAATCAAAGTACAATTTATTGAGTATTTTCAACCCAATTATTAAGTTTTGATTGCATAGGAATCATCTGGCGCCCCGAACACGGACATTTGAATAATATCGTTGAGTAATTGAATTGTTTTATAGTGTATATTGTTTTCATAGGCTGTAAATTACTACTTACTTTTTCTAAGATGAATAAGCTAAAGAAAAAGTGTACACCGCTATCTTCGTCATTTATCAGAACTTTAAATATTTTGACAGATGAAATTAACAGCGAGTCTTTAGATAAGTGTAACATTTCAGACGGTTTTAGTAAATTAGAAAATTTGATTCATGAAATTCGAAATATCGATGAAGCTATAGTAGAACATATGTTAGCTGATGATAAATGTGATGAAGAGGCTATTGGTAATGAAGTAGTGAAAAATGAAAGTTTTCATATCAATTTATTACCATTAAGTGGAAAGTTAGGGAAGCATTAGGTATAAATAAATGTAGTCAAGATGATGACGAAAAAGGGACCAATTACGGTTATTCTAAATCAAAGCATTATAAATTACCTAAGCTAAATATTAAGCCATTCGATTCGCAGTTAAAAAATTATCTTTCGTTTTGGCCTCAGTCCCAGAAAATTCATGAAGATTTGGATAATAGCGACAAATTTCAGTATCTTATCCAAACGATAGAACCTGGAACAAGTGCAAGGCGTTTGTTAGAGAGCTACCCATTGACCGCAGTAAATTACCAGAAAGCTGTAGAGGCATTTCAAGAGCGTTTTAGGAATGAAGATTTACTAATAGAAGTATACGTCAGAGAATTACTAAAATTGGTTGTAGCTAATGTACAGGCGCACAGCAAAGATAAACTTCTGTTATCACATTTATTCACAAAAGTTGAGGCATATTTAAGATCTTTGGAATCAATGGGTTTAAGTTTAGAAAGCAATTCGGCGTGGCTCTATCCCATGATAGAATCTAGCTTATCGGAAGATGTATTAAAAGCATGGCAGCGATATAATATTCCAACCACATCAAGCGTTATTAGTAATAATAATGCATTGTCAACAAAATCAAATACAGTAAGTTTGATGGAATTCCTGATGCAAAAAGTTGCAAACGAGGAAAGATTCAAATTAACCAATCGAGTTTTATAGATCTGAGTTCTAAAGACAAACCTAAAGAAAAGTTTAGAAAAGTAGAAAGTAAAATGCCTACGGCGGCAGGGCTATTTAGCGCAAAAGAGCACCTTTGTTTATTTTGCAGTAAACCTCATGAAAGTAAGGAATGTGTTAAGGCTAGATCTTTTTTTAATGAACGGAAGACCAAAATTAGGAATAAAAGGTACTGTTTAAAGTGTCTTTGTTTCGGTCATCACGCTAAAGTTTGCAATGTTTTTATTCGTTGCCACGTTTGCTCTAAACCTCACACCGAGTTATTATGCTCTGAAATTTCAATGTGTAAAGAACCAGAAATTACAGCTAAGACCCCAGAAGTAATTCAAAGCACCATAACAAATAAGCAGTGTTCTACTGAAGTATCCCTTATGATTTTGGAAATAGTTATTAAAGTTCGAATAACATAGAACGTGTGAGCATTACTTGATTGTGGGTCGCAAAAGAGCTATATTTTAAAAAGTACAGCTGAAGAGCTAAGTTTACAACCCATTTCTTCTATAGTCATTGTACACACGTTATTTAGTGGTACGCAAACAGAAGATAAGTCTCACAATAAATTCCAAGTTGAATTAAGTTCTTCTGATAAACAAAAACAAACGAAAGAAATCTTAGAATTTTTGGATCAAGGTATAATTTGTAACTATAACCAACTACTATATAATCTGATAATGGCTCCAATTTTAGAGGTACCAATAACATCTTAAAATCATTGGATTGGAAGGCAATAGTTTCTTCAAAAGAACTGTCTCCTATTAAATTGAATTTCATCCCTCCAGCAGTTGCTTGGTGGGGTGGATGGTGGGAGCGTCTGATTAGATGTGTTAAATTTCATTGATCAGAACACGCGGTACTTCAATTTTAACTTTTGAAGAACTTATGACTGTTCTATGTGATGTCGAAGCAACAGTAAATAAAAGGCCTCTAAGCTATATTTTTGAAGAAACAGATAAATTTGTACCTTTAACTCCATCATAATTTTTACAAGATACTGAAGAAAAAGATGTTACTGATTTAGATGCAATAGATTCGATTAAACTTCAATCTAGATATAAACACTGTCAAAATATTCGGCAATAAATCAGAAACAGATTTAGAAAAGAATATTTAGCAGAACTGTCTCCAAAATCAAAACCAAAAGGAGAAGTTGTCAGACTACGTGAAGTAGTCTTGATAGAATTAAACCAAAAGAGACGTCATTGGCCTATAGGAAAAATAGTATAGAATTTCTCAAGTCGAGATGGAGCAGCTAGAGTAGCTAAAGTTAAAACAAGGACAGAAACCTTGGTACGCCCACTTTGCAAGCTGTACTCATTGGAGATATCAAGTCCCGATGGACCCGTAATCCAGACTGTGAGTAACAGTAAAACTAGAAGTGGCAGAATAGTAAAGAGACTTGTGAACTGACTTTTTCTAGAGCTCTAAACTGACTTTTCTAGAACTCTAAATGTTTTATTACTGTTTAGTTATTATGTTTATTTATTTATATTTTTTATTTTAAATTAGTGTTTAGTTTGATGAAAAGTGATCATATGTTCAATTTGGCTTCCGTCTAAATTAAAGGTGGGAATATGTTAGGGATTGATAAATTCATATTTATTATATTTCACCGCTTTTGCAATATTTGCCGCTGTAATATGTTATTTATCAAACGCGATTCGTTGCTATAGCAGCGAAGTTTACTAAGAAGTATTTATTTACTTTTCTTTTACATTTTTTTATCTTATGAGATGAGGTAAAAATTTAGGGGAAAAAGTTAGCATCAATATATTATCGAAGAAAAAATGAAGGAAAAGAAATTTTTTTGAGAGAATGTTTATGTTTTTTGCTTGTCGTGTGTGTCTTAAGTATTTTTGAAGAATTCTATTATTTTCTGTGAAGGCATGATAAGAATTTTCGAGATAGGCACACAGATATATGGGTGATTCTCAAAATAGGGGACGATTTCAAAAATGAAATCTTAAAAAAATTACTGTTAGCAAAATTTCCGAAAAAAATAGGTGTTGTTAATATAGTATTAGGTATACTTTCCATGTAGTCAGCAGAGCTAAATATTTAAAAATTAACTTAAAAAAATAATTAGTATTTTTTGAGCCATGCTAATGACAAAACGAATTGTATGGAATAAATATATTATGAAATTTTTATTTTCTTCCTGTTTAAATATTTTTTTTTCTATATTTATTAGCCTTCTTTTTCAGCAAATGGTTTCTATTTTTACATATATACATATAAGGAGAATAGAAACATTACCAAAGAGCAAACTTTGTTACATGAGCAACATTCTGACACTAACAATGTAAGAAGCTGTCTTAGTGATTTTCCTACAGATTTAATGCATATTTTAGGGATAATAAATGTAATACCTAAATTTATACGTAAAATTAAACTTTATAAAGGATACAATATAAGCACTGGTTACATTTATGTACATAGGAGTCTTTAGCATGGACAGAAAAACCATGCTAATGACACTGATATCTGCCCATGCTAATGACAAATTTTAATTTAAATAAGATTATGAGCCATAATATAATCACAATGCAATATTCCTTTCTGGGGATTTTTAAAACACAAAAGTTCTATGCAAATAAATAAAATAATAATTTTAACTATAAAATAAACATGAAAAATATTATCCATTCTAATGACATACAATTGATGTAACCCCCTAATATTCAACTTCTATTCTTAAAATACAATACATGCTTCTATTTTCTGGCTGGTTTAAAATGATTACTTGTTGCCATGGAGAAACTTTATATTTTCAAACTATTGTCATATGTGAAAACGAAATTTTGATTAATAACCAGCTGTTTTAGCATGACCTTGTTTTGAAAATCGAATATGGAGGACAAACTTTAATTCTTTTTTTATGTATTATAATTTTATTTTTAAAAAGAAATTTATTGGATAAATCCTTTCCTTGATTAATTTAAAGAAAGAATAACATTTGTTTTATTTTATAAATATGATATTAACTCTTGAAAAAGCTAGTACCGTAAAATCCGCACCCTCAAACGAAAAGAAAAATCGTACAATAGTTAGGGGAGGGCGCTTACACGGGATTTTTTCGCGATCGTTCAACAAAATTTACAGGAATGAATCATCATGAAATGAATGAATCGTTGAATGAATCATGAATTTTTATACTTGAAAAAAATTGGTTTTTTTTTAAAAAAAACGTAAATTCTGTCGAAAAAAAACGCAGAAAAAAGGAGAAATTAGTAAAAAAAGCCAAAACAAGCATGAAATCAATTAAAAAATCTTGAAAAAACGCGCATTTCATCAAAGATTCATGATTCGTTCATTTCAAAATGATTGATATCGCTCTCAATCGCCTTTGAGAATCGGGAGGGAGGGCGCTTTCTCGGGATTTTTTGAAAATTTCAAATTCTTTATAAAGTGGGGAGGGGGCGTTTGATCGGGAAGGGCGGATTAACGGTATTTTACGGTATATATAAGGCACAGCTGCTGTGGACATCCATGCTAATGACATTTTGAACATTTATTCTGTTATTTTAAGGTGTTTTTAACTAAAAAATGAGTAATTCTTCAGTGCAAATAATGAATAATATTAAGACAAACACATTTAAATATAAAAACATGACAGAAAACCTCTCAATTTTTTTTATATGCCGAAAGACATAAATTGTCCCCTATTTTGAGAATCACCCATATATATATGATCATCTTTTCCGGTTTTAAGTACGATGATCCGAAATTTCCAAGTTAAAATGAATTTGTATGTTGTATATATGTAAATACTTTCAATTCAATATTTGTTCACATGTCCCAGTCATACTATTATTCTATGTATAAAATAAAATTTATTAACAAGAAAATCCAAGTATAATTTATAGGGTATTTTGAACCCAATTATTAAGTTTTGATTACATACAAAACAATTATACCAAAAATAAAATAAAATAAAAATATTTAAAATTTAAGTTGTGACAAAGATCTTTGTAAAAATCTGCTATTAGTCAGATCAATGTTATTTTACAAGAGCTTGGCAAGCAGTTTAGAAACATTCCTTCCTTCAAACTAAATAAGTAATAATTGTGCAATTAAATGATAAGTTCTAAAGAAGATAGTTTAGAGTATCTCTATGATTTTTTTGTTAATTTTTGTGAGGACATTTTCAAACATTGAAAAGCACTGTGACCAAGAATTATTCCTGAAAGTTGTTAACCAGGAATTACTTCAGCTGACCCAAGTATCATATGTACTATTCATAAAATATACCGTATTTTCGGGCGTATGCGCCGCATCCACCGTAAGCGCCGCACCTCCGAAAATGCATTAAAATAAAACAAATATTCATCAGAAGCGCCGCACCGTCGTATGCGCCGCACCTACGAAAATACATCAAAAGGTTAAAAATTGCGTTATATTCAGTGTTTTTTCGCGTTTTTTTAAACATTTGTAATGTAAATCCAATTTTAAATTTAGTATATTTATTATGATAAAATTAAATCTGAATTCGTGCTGCCTTTTTTTTCGCGATTTTTTAATACGTTTTTTATAGTTTGTAACGAGGTTTGCAGGGTTTTATCGCGATATTTGACGAAATTTGCAGGGTTTTATCACGATATTCGACGAATTTGCAGTTTTTTCGCGATACTTGAAAAAATTTGCGTTTTTTATGAGGATGAGCAAGGTATTAATCATGATGAATTGAATGAATCATAAATATTTGAATGAATAATGAATTTTGATATTTGACGCAATACTTGAAAAAATTTGCGTTTTTTTTTAAACGTAAATTCTGTCGAAAAAGCGCAAAAAAAGGAGATATTTGTAAAAAAAAGCATAAAAAGACTGAAATCTATTAAAAATCTCGAAAAAACACATTTCATCAAAGATTCATGATCCATTCATTTCATCATGATTCAATTCTGTCTCATTCGCCTTTGAGAACGGTATAAATTATGATGAAGTGAATGAATCATGAATCTTTGATGAAATGTTCGTTTTTGCGAGATTTTTTAATAGATTTCATGCTTTTTTTCAAATTTCTCCTTTTTTCTGCGTTTTTTCGCCTGATTTTATCTTGTTTGTTTTCTTTTTTTACCGTTTATTTATTGATACGACATATTTGCGTTTTTTCTAACAATTTATTTGACAATTCTTTTGGGCGTTCTTTTTGGCGTCCTTTGAGAAATTCACGATTTTTCCTCAGTCTTTTGACATAATTTGTGTTTTTTAGAGATTTTTTGACATATTTCGCGTTTTTAGTGCAATCTTTCGTCGAAATGTGGGTTTTTTAACGATACTTCCGCGAAATTCATGATTTTTTTCCGATCCTTTCAATAAATTTGCGGCTATTTTTCGTGATTCTTTGGCGAAATTAGCGTTTTTTTTATAGTGGGGACTGGCGTGTGATTGGGAAGGGCGGATTTTACGATATTAAAATTGTAGTTTTTCAGGTGATACTTTCATGAAATACACATTTTTTCTTCTTCATATTCGCGCTTTTCCCGCGAACCTTTGATAAAATTCGTGTTTTTTCCTCCCGATCCTTTGATAAAATTCTTGCTTTTTCTGCGAATGATGACAGAAATTAGGCTATCATTTGTCGAATTTCGCGATATTTTTTATGCTTCACATTTCTTTCGCAATCTTCTTCCTGATGATTGAGTTTTCACAATTTTCAGAAAAATTCCGATCAGAATCACCTCTATAATGAATATCGCTGCAAGGGGGAAAAATACATCGTATCCGCCGCCCCGGCAGAAGCGCCGCAGTAGCCATAATTTTAACTTTTAAACTCGTATGCGCCGCGGCGCTTACGCCCGAAAATACGGTATATATAGTTTCTTTATATACAATGTAATTTTAATGATACTTTACAAATTATAAATTGTATAAATTAACAAAATGCAATGTTACTAATAAATTAGTTTTAAATATAACACCAGATATAAAATAGTTAGTTTGCTTTAAAATCGAATACTAAATACAATAGTAAAATCCAAAATATATAAGTAGAATGAATAAAAGTGATAAACTTGTTGGATGTGACGATAAGAAAAAATTTTTCTGCCTTATACATGTTAATAATTCAAAACTGTTTATAACAGTGCCAAAATTATATGACAATCTATGTCCGTCATGAGGTTATTAAAATATAGGTTCTTTGAATTGGGTGCACTTAACACGGAGATGAAAGTATCACACTGTTTCAAATAAATCATTGAATTTATGAACCAGCACTCTTACATGTTTGCAACCAACATTTCCAACTAAAAGAGTAAAAAATTAATACTTGTTCGGTATACACCGATATACACCTACATGAAAATGCAACAGAATATTAAGTTTGATTAAATTGTGTGCATCAGTTTTAAAGATATAAATTTTGCAAAAATCATAAAAAATTCAGCATACGAACACCGCCTGTTGTGCAATTTACACCAAAAATTTATTACTATTGCTTGTGCAATTCACACCAAAATCTCCTCATTAACAGTTTATGCCAATGTCTAACTGAATCTTAAGTTTAATGAAAATCCATGCATTTGTTATTGAGAGAGAGCTATTGCAGAAATAGTGTGAAATGCAGTACAACAGCATCACTGTTGAGTGATATAGACCAAAAAACTAATCAGCACCAGTTTACATCTAGGTCTAACCGAATCTAATCTTTCTATTAAATTCTATACATTAGTTCATGAGATAAAATTTATTGGTGAAACTGCAAAAAGAGTTATTGGTAAAATTGCAACATAGTAGCGCTACCGATAGGGCAATACACACCAAAATTTAATAAGCAAAAACTTAAGTCACAATGTTACTAAATCTGAAGTTTGATAAAAATACATTTTGAGATAAAGCGATTGCAAAAAATTAAGATACATTGAGCATAGGGGCGTCGCATGTTAAGTAATACACACCAAAAACTAATCAGCATAATTTTATATCAAGGTCTAAATGAATTTAAAATTTTGTGAAATTTCATCTACTATTTCTTGAGATAGAGCACCCACAAAATGTTTGTTCACATACAGACAGAAAGTTTCTAAAAAAAACATTAAATCATCCTTATGGCCTTTTTTAAAAACGTATAAACACATCGTAAAATGGAAGACAAAATTTTTCACGGATTCAATACATTCTTCTTGCAAAAGTAGAAGAAAGTAAAAGTACATATATTTTATTTTCATGAATATAATTGATTAGATATTTTTATACATATAAAAACATTCCTATGGTATTTCTTTACCTATAATTATATACTATGTATGTTTTCTAGATGTCTATTATGTTATATGTTAGTTGTTTGTTGTACTGTATATCATGGCTGTCCAACGCGGAGCCCTTTCGATTGATTCCTATTTCTAGAAGTTTTTTAAAATGAAAAATCTATTTTAAAAGAAGTTTTTTTAATTCTTCGTATTCCACAAACTTTTTTATTATAGGCAGAATTAAATTTTTGGCTCCTTCCCCTACAAAACATTTTGATAAGTCTCTCTGTTAACAAAATGTAATTTTAAAAATTCTATGGTTTATGTTTTTTTCTGCAATTATTTATCGCACCGAGCTCTGAATAATATAAGGCCTTACGGTCCACACTGTCCAGTGTCTGTGCATCTTATGAGACGTCTGAATATAGTTACTTTCTATCATAGTTACCTCTATGGCCTGTTTCTTTATAAGGAAAATCTGAACTCATACCAGAAATTATGAATAATAATTTATAATTTATTTAATAGACTGGGAGGCGGCTGCACAAACCGTCACTTCATCGAATCGATGGCTGAAGTTGTAGAATTACTAAGAATTCTAGTATAGTAAAAACTAATCGAATATTAATATTCAACTGGTCTACCATGTTGAAAACCCCTATAAACCCAATTTTAGTGACAGACAGGTAAGTTTATCGTTGTGTTTTCCAGGCCTCAGTGCTTCAAAATTTACTATCTTTGGGTAAAGGAAAACAATTTTAAACCCACTGATCAACCACTTAAATCGGGTCTGAGGAGGTTTGCACCAAGATATGCCTTGCAGACCAGTTGCATTTTGGTATGCTAATAAAGTTCTATCTCATTCTGCAATTTCAGCCGTCATCTTGATGAGGTGATCGATCTATGCAGCCGCCTCTCGTCTATAATGATAAACATTTTAGAAACTCTTTAAATAAATAAAAAAATAAAAAAAATACATTAGTATTTCCTGTATAAACTTTTAATTTCTCAAAAAATAAAAAAAAATAAATGAATCCATAATAGCAACTCTTCCTTATAGTGGGGTAATATTGTTCAATATCTAAAGACATGTGAATAATGGCGTCCATAGCTGTTTGACACTAAATGAAGTATGCCCGCGATTACTGAAAGGTTGGACAACCCTGTTGTATATCAATGTGATAAAATATATTTTTATTTTACTTACAATGCTTATGTATTGACTTTTAAATAAATTTTTTTTTCAAAAAAATAATCTTATGAAACGAAAAATTTATTAAACATGTATATTGTTCAAAATTTTAAATTTTTCGGAGAGCATAAATATTTCTGAGATTATACGATTTTCAGTGGGCTTTTCCAAGTGGGAGCATTCTCAAAAAAAAAAGAAAAAGAAAGACTGAATTTTTTCATACTAAACCCAGCATTGCCAACATGCCCATTTAATTTCAAGCATATCAGATACTTTTAGTGGCAATTATCGAAGAACAGACAGACTAACATATAGAAAATAAAAACTTCTTGTGTCTCTACAATAAGTCTTTAATGACATTTCAGTAAAAAAATACTACTTTTCCTATACTATTACAAAACAGTGAAGTTTCAACAACATATTTTAAATGAATCGGATTATGTTTCATAATCTATGCTTGATGTATGAATTTTCGTTTTGTCTTTTTTTTTAAATTTAAACAGTTGAAAAGTGTTAATGACTTCTCTTTAAAAGTCCATCTATTCATGCTCAAACTCTTGAAATTAGTCCTGTGTTGCCTGAAATTTTAATATGTAATTGCGATCTTCTATAGCACAATCACTACAAGAAATGAAGTCTGTAATATCACATATTACAGATCGTTGACAGAGAAGTTAAACACCAGTATGAATTAACTCATGTTTGCATAACACACTTTTACGAGAGAATTTCTTGTTGCACATATGACAAACAAAATGTTTCTTAAAAGTGAATTAACAGATGTCTGCTAAAAATATTCTTTTGGGTGAATTTCTGGTTATAAATCTCACAAACAAAAGGATTCTCACCAGTATGTATTAGAAGATGACTGCTTAAATGACTTCTGTGAAAAATTCGTGTTGCAAATATCACACAAAAAAGGTTTTCTTATCAATATGAATTAACAAATGACTGCTTAAATGACAGTTTTCATAGAATTTCTTGTTTCAAATCTCACATACGAAAGATTTCTCGCCAGAATGAATTAACATGTGTGAGCTCAATGAACCCTTTCGAGAAAAATTCTTGTTGCATATCTCACAGACAAAAGGTTTTTCCCCAGTATGAGTTAACAGGTGCCTTCTTAAATTACCCTTATGAGAGAATTTCTTGTTGCATACCTCACAGACAAAAGGTTTCTCACCAGTATGAATTAACAGATGTCTGCTTAAACGAATCTTTTGAGAGAAACTCTTGTTGCATGTCTGACAAACAAAAGATTTCTCACCAGTATGAATTAAGAGATGTTGGATTAAATCATGCCTTTTAAAAAATTTCTTGGTGCATATTTCACACACAAAACGTTTTTTACCAGTATGAATTAACATATGTTGATTTAAAGAACTTTTTTGTGTGAATTTTGCGTTGCATAACTCACAGATAAAAGGTTTCTCACCAGAATGAATTAACAGGTGTGTGCTTAAATGACAGTTTTGAAAGAAACTCTTATTGCATATCTCACACACAAAACATTTACCTTGCTGTGAGCTAGAAGCTGTTTTTCCAAAAACATTTTCTAAAGAAATATTTTGCTGCATGTTTCAGACATTAAAGATAGTTTTGATATACTTGATGCATAGCTAACTTTAAAGCATCTGCAATAAACAGAAATACATTAATCCATTTTATGATTCATTAAAAAAACAATTTATAAGAAAAAATAAATTTATCATGAAAAATAAAAATAAATTTATTAATTCGAATTAAAATAAAATTTTAATGATAGTACAAATAACTATAATAGAAACCTAATTATCTGATGCTTGGAAAACTAAAATTGCAACAGGTGTATTTCGTAATTGTATAGTGATGAAAGTATAAATAAAAAGATAACATATAAATTAAATAACTACCTTCATAAAACAAATCTATAATTAAACATAACTATTAAAAATTTTTATTATAAATATTACAAATGATAGATCGCGAATGAAAACAATGATGCTTTTAAACAGTGAGGTAAAAATTAATCATTTTTGCAGCAAAGGGAATGGAATGTATACATACACTGGTCACTGGTGTGCCAAATTTAAGGACGAGTACCAAAATGCCAATTTTCAAAGGATTTTCAAGCGATAATTTTCACGCGAAAATTCAAAAGGAAGTAATATCATTCGAATGATTACTATCCCTGCATAACAGCTAGTTCATATAAATCTCATTCAGGTAACACATGGTCACAAAAGTCAAAGTCACTAAGGCGAAACAAAAAATAGGAAATTCCATACGCTTCTTTTATGAGTCTCAAATAACTACTACATGTAACTCCACTGACAGGTCAATGCGACTGCTGCTTTGTGTCGAGTCACCAGGTGACTTTACAATGTCGTTTTATTGAGACTCTCATGTGACTGTCATTTATAGACTCAATTTCAAAGTCATTGTGAATGTTGCATTATGATAAATCACCAAATAATGTCACATTAAAGTCACATGGTGGCTTTCTGTCACAAGACTTTGTCAAATGGTAACAGAGACCCTATTGTGAAGTAACCACTGTCAAAAGTGGTGAAAACCCACCATGTAACTTTAATGGGACGTTGTTTGGTGATTTATCATAATGCAACATTCACGATGACTTTGAAATTGAGCACCCAAATGACAGTCACACGAGAGTCTCAATAAAACGGCACTGTAAAGTCACCTGGTGACTCGTCACAAAGCAGCAGTCGCAGTGACCTGACAGTGGAGTCACATATAGTAGTCATTTGAGACTCATAAAAGAAACGTGCGAAATTTCCAATTTTTTGGTTTCACCGTAGTGACTGTGACTCTTGTGATCATGTGTGACATGAATAAGAGGTTATATGGACTAGATGTTATACAGGTATAGTAGATATTCAAATTATATTACTTCCTTTTGAATATTCGCGTGAAAATTTTCGCTTGAAAATCCCTTGAAAATTAGCATTTTGGGACCCCGTCCTTAAATTTTGCACTGTGAAAAGTGATGAAAAATCACCATGTGACTTTAATGGGGCATTTTTTGGTAATTAATCATAATGCAACGTTCACAACGACTTTGAAATTGAGTCTCCAGATCAGAGGTCATACGAGAGTCTCAATGAAACGACATTGAAAAGTCATCTGGTGACTCGCCACAAAGCAGCAGTCACAATGACCTGTCAGTGAAGTGACATATAGTAGTCATTTGAGACTCATAAAAGAGATGTATGGAATTTTCCATTTTTTTTTTCGCCGTAGTGGTTGTGACTCTTGTGACCATGTATGACCTGAATGACATGTTATATGGACTAGCTGTTACGCAGGGATAGTAATTATTCGGAATAAATTACTTCCTTTTGAATATTTTTATTTTAAAATTCACTTGAATTCACTTGAAAATCCCTTGAAAATTGGCGTTTTGAGACTCATCCTTATATTTTGCACATCAGTGTATGTTTATTTCAAATTTCATGTAAAATTATTAATTTTTTAATTTAATATGAAGATTATTAGGACAAGATTTTGCATTATCATTTCAATTTAATTTGCATGGTAATAATTTAATGACTTATTAACCTTTTTTATCACGTTTAAAGGCCTGTGTAATTAATAACAGGCAAATCAAAATACATATTTTCATGCAATTTCAAAATACAGCTTAATTGGAAATACTTTCATAGATCAGTGAATGCAAATTGGATGGTGAAATGTGGGAAGTAAAAATATCAAACTGAGTTATGATAAATTCTATAGACAGAATATCCGTCTCAGATGCAGTATTGGCAAGTTTCTGCAAGTGTTGTAAAAAAAAGAGCGACTGTAACTGGTTAAAATCAGAGAGACAGAAACTAAGAATCAATGCTAATAAGAACTTAAATCTGCAATGATTTATAATTCACAGATGTTTTGCGTATATAAGCAACTAAATAAAAAATTAAAGCTAAAGATTATGAATATAGTAAAAAGTTTAAAAATTATCATATAAATACACTTTGTCTATAGACCGCGAAAAAGGCAGCACGGACAATCACTCCCATCAACTTCACAGATGAAATTCCAGAATTAGTTCAAACTCGATTTACCTATTTAAACATAATCGGTCTGCTAAGTTATAGCTTGGAAGAAAACACTCGAAAACCCAAATTCAGCAGTTGACTCGTAGATTTATTTTTGTATTTTTCTGTATCGAAAGTTATAAAAACATGGAGGACTGGCAGCAGAAAAACACAATGGCTAACCTGTCAATCAACCAATTAAATATTGGGTCTGCATATGACTTCCACCAAGATAGGACTTGTCACGCCAATTACATTTTAACATGCTTATCGAGTTTTGATGAATTCCAAATTTATAGCTGTCATCATCATGATGAGGTTATTGTCTGTGCTGATGTCTCCCCGTCTGTTATATGCTGCTAATTTCCTTTTATTTGAAAAACAAAAATTTTCAGAATGACAATCTGAGGTTGATGAAGTTCTATTAACTTTATATTTTACAATTGAATTTAAAAGCAAAAAACATTAAACATTCGGTAATATTTCAACGAATTATTTTTTGAAATGTATTTAAATAAATTAAGCAATTCAATAACTTACAGATTACCTATTATATACAAATAGAAATGGCTCTTATGAAAATATATAAGTAAATAATAGAAGCACAAAAATAACAGAAAAAATTTTCAATGTAATATTTTGCACATTTTACAAAATTTAAAGAACAAAATTGCCTCTCATATATAAGCTATCATTACTTTTTTCAAGAAGCATTCTACAGCATAGTGCTAATTTTGCTAAACTTTCTGAACCCTGACAGTTTTATAACTCTTTAAAAAAATCGAAATGTTTGAAAACATTCTTCCAAGACCAGCATTACTTATTGGCAATGTGTTTAATTTAAAATAAGTATTGGATATAGTTTTCTATTTTGATTTTTAAACTGAGATTTAAAAATATTCTAATAATTGTTTATATATAAAATTACACAACCATTTTATAACAGAAATTTTATATATTACATAACTCCTGTTTTTTAATAGTACAAATTTATTTATTCTTAAAATAACACTATTCACAACATTTCATCTATTTATTTATCCCAAATAAAATGTATGTAAGGAATTTAATATTACTAAACAAGTCTCAGATTATGTCGTGTAATCAGGTTTTACAAGTTGTTATCAGTTTCAGAAACCATTTCCTTCCAGCCAAAGCCTAGCTCTGGGAGGAAAAAATCCTACAAACGGAATATTTTCATGTATAAACAAATCAACAGGGATGTAGTGGAGGGTATACATATACACCGTGTACCTTTTGGAATTTTTTAAGGGATGCCAGGAATAAGTTTCGTAAAGATGGAACAAATTTAGCACAAAGTCACATTGATTGACTGTACATATACTGTCATTTTTTTTTCCCTAAATCAATCTTTTATCATTAAATATATAAAATCTATTTAACTCATATTCTCAAGATACAAAGTTTACAAGAATATATATATACATATATATATATGTTTTATATGCGTTGTTCTATTAATAAGTGCAATATTGATATCCATTTTTCATCAATAGGGAATAGAAATTTTAAAGGTAAATGAGATATACATTTAAATGAAAAACATGTACATATTCCAATGGATATATAAATTTAGACCATTAAACTAAAGTTAATATTAAATAAACAATAACAAAGGAACACACATTAAAAAAAACTACACAATTTTAATACTTAGAATGATTGTTCTTGTTTATTTATATATACAGTATACTCCCTCAAATCTAAACTGCTTGAGACCAGGCATTGTATGGATTTTAACATTTTGTGTATTTCTGGCCATTGCTTTGTTTACAGTTTTAAAACAGTAATTTCAATGTAATCAATAATGATATTAAGTTTATAATGAATACTTACAATATAGTAAAATATTAAAATGATTAAGTAAAGTAATAAAATAAAATGCAGTAGACACCCTCAAATTCGCACAGTTTGGGACCAGATGTTGTGAGGATTTTATAATTTTGCAATTGCTTTGTTTATATTTTTTAAAGAGTAAATTGAATATAATTAATAATGCAAAAGAAACTATAATAAAGGCTTACAATGCAATAAAATGTTAAAATTATAATAAACTAAAATAGTAATAATTTAATAATTTTAAAAGGATTAAAATATTAAAACCAAATGTCAAGTTAATAGTCAATAATGTATGATTAAATTTCATTCTAAAGTGTTAATGTATTTTTTCTAAATTCTTCAATGAAACTTGCCTCTTACAGGTGCAATGCTAATTCACATCAAAATCACAAAAAAAAGTTTTATTTTAGATTTATCCAGACTTAATTTAAAAAAGGCTTGATTAATACATATATATTTGGTAAGAAGATTTTGATTACCAAGGATATCAGCATTTTTTTTTTCATAAATAAATTTATCCTTCCTTCATGAAAAGTATGAATTAAGCAATATTAACAAAAGTTACAAATTAAGTTATACATAATTTGTAATAAAACTAAAAAAAATAATTTTGTCCCTTCATTGTTTACATGCATAAATTATGTGCAGACTTTAAGGTTGCGGATTTGAAGGAGACTACTGTAATAAAAATTTAGATAATTTTTTAAATGATTAAAATATTAAAGGGAAAGATGAAGTTAATAATCAATAATATGTCGTTAAATATTTTCATTATAAAAATGAGATGCGTTTTTCCTAAATTATTCAATGAAACTTGCCTCACAGATGAGTACTGCTAATTCACATCAAAATCATAAAATATGGAAGTTTTAGGTTTAGCCAGACTTATTAATCAAAAAAGCTTTGATTAATTCACTAAGATATTTTTATATTTAAAACGATAGAATTTAAATAGATTTCTTTTGTGCAAAAATTGTGAACAAAAAAATACTTTTTTTTTGGACGGGAATAAATTTATACAAGAGTTTTAACCTTTTCCTTATTTTTAACAACATAAATTATGGGATTGACTCACACACGAGTATACATAGTAGATAATTTTGATATAAAAATTAACTATCTGCAAAACATAAAATTATAAAAGAATAATTTAAAAATAAATTGCCTCAAAATTTAAAAAAATGCCCCTCTACAGAAAAAAATCCTTTTGTAACAGCAAAAGTCTTTTCTCTTTTAATTAAAGAAAAAAGAAATCTATCTATGGTTTTTTTCTGCATTCAAAATATCAGAAAATTTATCAAAATACATTAATGTAATTTTGACAATATTCTGATTTTTAGCATAACAGAGAGGAATAAACAAAAACAAACTACACATTGCTCTCTCATTTTTCTTGATTTTTTTTCCCCTTTTTACATCTCCAAAAGTATCCAACAATATCCATCACATCTTCCTGAATTAATATTTTTAAGTTCATTTTTTCAGTGTTCTCTTCTTAAAGGACATCACTTTTTTCTTAGTTTTCAAAATATTTCTAAAATTTTTGTTTGATGAATGTTTTATATGAAGTGTTAAAATTTATTTCCAGTTTATTAGTTTTTTAAACATAAAATATTAAATTGAACATAAATTTTAGAAACATTTCATATTTAAGAAAGAGATAACATCCTTTAAGAGCAGAATACTGAAAAAAGAACTTTAAAATATTAATTTCTGAAAGAAATATGTTGCTTGAAAGAATGCAAACACCTATACCCATAACATTAAGTGGGGAATTCGGAATTTGGCTACTGAGTGACAAGCACCCTCAACTTTCTGCCCAAACACAACATTTGAGCGTTTGATTTAATACTCATCAAAAGTGTGACTTCCAACTTTCTAATAATTAAGCATATAAGACACTGGCGTAGCTACTATGGGGATGATGTAAATAATGTCACCACCCACTGCCCCACCTGAAACATTTTTTCAATCAAAATTCTATATTATTACAACAAATGACCATACCATTCCTTATTTACTTTTCACCCTACTGCTTAAAAAAAAATCACAGGGGAGATTTATAATTCAAACCATAATCTGCATAAGTCAATGTGGTGTCTGTATGTAGAAGATAAGTCTTTTCTTTTAAAGTTTGCTTTCAGTAACCATTCGTTGAATAGGTTGGTTTTTGTTCTCTGGTGCATACCTTATTTAGAAAACATTTACATTCTCAATGAAAAGAAAATTAACTATGTTGTGTTGTGCTCTAGAATTTTCATTTTATTTCAGAATTCTTTTTCAAAATCTTATAGGATAATATATACATAGATTTGCAAAAAGAAATTAGATGTCATCCCTTAGAGGGTGACACCTGGGGCAGGCCCCTCCCCCAAGCTTGCTACGACACTGATATAAGAGAATGTAAGCATGGCTATTCCGGAGGTAATTCTGAGTTTTAAAAAAATGGACTGAAAAATTACTCCAGAGGAGAAGAGGGGGGGGGGACTTCACTGTCATGGGATGAGACGAGGCAAGCACTGTTATAAATTTAAGAATGAAAAAGAAAATGGCACGAAGAAATTAAATTCGTATAAAAAGGGAGAAACAAAATGACTGTTTTGGCACAAACATGGTTAAAATAACCGATTTGTAGCAGATAATTCCTTTTGTCACAACTATTGGCAGATTATAAGTACCCACATAAGTAAAAATTTTTTAGATTTATTCAAATGGCACAAACATTTTTTAACAGGTAATTTTATTTAATGAATGCAATGAAATAAACCAGTAAAACATAGAAAGAAGATACATTATAATATATATAAATTTTCTGTATAGTTCCAATCGAAAAAATAACATTAATACTAAATAAGTGGAGTTACATTACTTCATCAATTGTATTTAAAGTGGGAACTATATACGATTAAATAAGACATCACAAAAAGAAAAGAAAAAGAAAGAAATTCTGTAAGTAGTAACATTGTTGGTATAGGGTTACTTATCAGCATGAGAATAGACAAGTACCATTTTTCTAAATGAAAGAAAACAATGAAACATGTTCTTTTTAATCAGTGCAACTACAATACTTATTGGCAACAGATCTAATATCATGAAGACATTGAAAGTTCAGATTCTTGGTTTCGTAAAATGTTTTGATACTTCATGTAATTTTTAATGAATTTTATATAACAACTTCAGCCAGAGATTAATTATTTTAAAAATATTTACTTTCAATAGGACAGATTACAATCAAATTGAGCAACACAATGTTTTAAATGAATCGTTAATAAAAATTGAAAAGAATTCCCTATTTGGAAATTTGAATAGTATTCATCTAACTAATTACAAATGAATAAATAAAATTATCTGCCATAAATAAACATTTTAATAATACTTTAAATAACTGTTGGCAGAATATAAGTTCCAATACAGGAAATTTCGTGTAGTCATATTATCAAACTGCAAATTGTAGAATTTTAGTTAAAGAGTAACAAAAAGAAACTATCTTAGCATTTACTTATTTTATTAATGAGGCTGAAATCAATAAATTCATATTTTAAAAGTTACCTGATACAGCAGATAAGATAAAACACAAGACGCCAACGCAAGAATGAATCGTGACTTTTTAGAATACAATAATTGAAAAAGAATCATTCTTTGAAATCGGAAATGGTGAAATGCGGAATTAAACTGTGTTATAAGTGACTCTATGGATTAACTGTGTAATCCTTACTAACGGTAGCTATCACGTGTAACCACACCTGAGTTTAGTTTCAGTTCTAAAGTTCCAAAAGTTTGTACGCGTTTTATTTATGTCTTGTGTAGTTTAATAAATGTTCGTGGAATGTATAAAAGCTGCCTTATATTTAGTTAAACCTCCGATATACACGTAATAACAACACATGGCGGCAGCGGTAAAACGTTTTAACGTATTGTGAAAAATTTTTTTCGTTTGAAAGAAAAAATCATAATTGAAAGTTAAGTTTTATTGTATGATATAGTGTTATGGCAGGCATTCAGTTACATCCACCGGATCATTTTACATTTTGTACACCTGCAAACTGGTCTAAATGGAAAATCCGCTTCGAACGCTATCGGATTGCATCTGGATTAAGTGCGAAATCGGGAGAAGAACAGGTAAATTCTCTTATTTATATTATGGGAGAACAAGCTGAAGATATATTTGCTTCGTTTGGCTTACAGGGAAATGATTTAACTAACTTTACTGTTGTTCTTAATAAATTTAATGATCATTTTGTAGTTAAGAAAAATACTATTTTTGAAAGAGCACAATTCAATAAAAGAATACAACTCGATGGTGAATCTGTAAACACTTTTATTACTGCATTATATAAATTGGCTGAAAATTGTGAATATGGGGCTTTGCATGATGAACTGATTAGAGACAGAATTGTTGTTGGGATAAAAGACAAAAATTTAAGTGAAAAATTACAGTTAGATTCGGAACTTACTTTGACGAAAGTTATTGATAAAGTGCGTCTAAGCGAATCCGTTAAACAACAACAAGAGAAATTGGTAGCTAACGAAGTAACTTCAGTAAATGCTGTTTTCTCAAATAAGTCTTCAAATTTACAAAACTCGCAAAAATTAAAAAACAGAAGTAAACAACCTATCAGAAGTAATAAAAACGCAACTAATTTCAAGACTAGCCAGGCGTCAGAACAGTGTAAATGGTGTGGTAAACAAAAACATGAAAAACGGAAGTGTCCTGCTAGAGACGCCAAATGCTTAAATTGTTACAAAATTGGACATTATGCTAAAGTTTGTCTATCTAAAAAGCAAGGAAAACACTCTGAAATTTCGTTTTTGGGTATAGTTAAGCAAAAAGGGGAAGAAAACCAGAACTGGACTGTCCCTGTGAAAATATGCAACCAGAATTTTAAATTCAAAATTGATAGCGGTGCGGACCACACAGCAATACCTGTTACGGTATACCGAAAATTTTTGTCAAAGCTGAAGTTAGACACAGCTGATAAAATTTTGTGTGGACCTGATAAGAATCCATTAAAAGTGTTAGGAAAATTCAAAACGGATATTAAAATTTTTCAGAAATGTTGCCAAGAAGAAATTTATGTAATCGACGGTCTGCAAACTTGCCTTCTAGGTAAACCAGCATTACTTTCTTTTGGATTGGGGCCAAACTTACGTAATCTTTATCAAATTTCAGTAAATAAATTTACTGCAGAATTTCCTGAACTTTTTTGAAGGCTTAGGACTAATGAAAGGGTGTTATTCAATTAAATTGAAACCTGGAGCTATTCCGTATGCAGTTAGTTCACCACGACGTGTACCAATACTTCTTTTAAGAAAAACGGAAAATGAAATTAAAAAAGATGGTCGAACAAAAAGTTATAATTCCAGTCAGTGAGCCTACAGATTGGTGTTCACCAGTTGTTATAGTGCCCAAATCGAATGGAACAGTAAGAATTTGTGTCGATCTGACAGAACTTAATAAAAATGTTTTGCGAGAATTTCACCCTCTTCCGAAAGTAGAATATACATTGAATTTGTTATCAGGTGCTAAGTTTTTTTCAAAGTTGGATGCCAACTCAGGATTTTGGCAGATTCCACTGGATGAAGAGTCCTCCTATCTCACAACATTTATAACTCCATTTGGAAGGTTTAGATTTTTAAGATTACCTTTCGGCATCTCGTCTGCGCCAGAGCATTTTCAAAGACGAATGTCTCAAGTTCTTGAAAATTTAAGTGGAACAGTGTGTCACATGGACGATATCCTAGTATGGGGATCTACCGAAGAAGAACATGATCAGCGGTTAAGAGAAGTTTTAAAACGCCTTCAGAATTCTAATCTAACTTTAAATGAGAAGAAATGTGTTTTTTCTGCAAGAAGCATTAAATTTTAGGACACATTGTTGACAGTGAAGGAATACACCCAGACAATGAGAAAATTGCTGCCATTCAAGACTGCAAACCGCCAACAAATAAGAAAGAATTGAAGCAATTATTAGGCCTTGCTAACTATTTAGCACGTTTTATTCCAAATTATGCCGAACTACTTCATCCGTTGACATCAATGCTTAGCAATAAAAGAGACTTTGTATGGGATCATGATCAACAAAAAGCATTTTTGAGCTGGAAGAAAATTTTGTCTTCAGATCCAGTTTTAAAAATATTCGATCCAAATAAAAAATCAATTGTTACGTCAGATGCATCATCATATGGCTTGGGAGCAACACTTCGTCAGAAACAAGAAGATGGCAGTACTTCCGTAATTGCTTATGCTTCAAGAACACTCACTCCAACGGAAGGTCGTTACGCCCAAATTGAAAAGGAAGCGCTAGCCATTGTATGGGCATGCGAAAAGTTTCGAGATTATTTAACAGGAGCAAGCTTCAGAATTGAGACAGATCACAAGCCTTTAGTTCCTATTTTTTCTCGTAAGTACTTAGATGACCTCTCTCCTAGGCTGCAAAGAATGAAACTCAGGATGATGAGATATTCTTATGATATTGTGCATATTCCAGGAAAGGAATTATATGCAGCAGATGCTCTGTCTAGAAGCCCTCAAATGCAAGCAACAAAAAGGGATGAATTGGAGGAAGAAATAGATGCCTACATTCAGATGATTACAGATAATCTCCCAGCATCTCGAAATAGGTTAAAAGAACTCCAAGCAGCACAAAATGCCGATCCAACATGTCAAAAACTTTCTTCATATGCAATGATGGAATGGCCTTCTAAAAAGGATCTGGATCCTCAGTGTTTACCTTTCTGGCAGCATCGATTCGAAATATCAATTCAAGAAGGATTGGTGATGAGAGGATGTAGAATTATTATTCCCAAATCACACCAAGCCGAAGTACTGAATCAAATTCATGAAGGACACCTCGGTATTACAAAATGTCGAGCTCGAGCCAGATGTTCAGTGTTTTGGCCACAAATTAATAAACAAATAGAAGATAAAGTGAAAAATTGTATAGAATGCATCAAAGAAACAAGTAATAGACATGAACCACTAATTCCAACTCAGTTTCCAGAACGTCCTTGGGAAATATTAGGTCTTGATCTGTTCAAATACAAAAATTCCTGGTATCTTCTTGTTACGGATTACTACTCACGGTATCCTGAAATCGCCAAACTAAATAACTTGACATCTGCAGAAGTAATAAACCATTGCAAATCCATCTTTTCACGTCATGGAATTCCAGATGTTCTGAGATCTGACAATGGTCCTCAGTTCGATCCTGTGAAAACTCGAGAATTTATGGAATTTTCAAAAAGCTATGGGTTCTTGCATATCACCAACAGTCCGAAATTTTCTCAAAGCAATGGATTTATAGAATCGTCAGTTAAAGTCGTAAAATTAAGAATCAAAAAGTCTAAAGACCCTTACCTGGCACTGATGGCTTACAGAGCAACTCCTCTTGAAAACGGATTCAGTCCTGCTGAACTCTTGATGGGCAGAAGAATAAAAACGACTCTTCCCATGTCTAAAGCTCAACTTCAACCTCAAGCTATCAACAAAACTATCTTAGATGAGAAAGAAGAAATACGGATAGAGAAGCAGAAAAGGAATTATGATAAACATCATGGAACCAGGGATCTTCCAAATCTTGAGAAGGGTCAAGCAGTGTGGATTACAGACAAGCAAGTAACTGGCAAAGTATTAGAAAAATCACCATTTCCTAGATCATACCTTGTGCAATCGGGCAAGAAAATTTATAGAAGAAACAGAAAGAATCTTGTTCCATCTCCAGATTTTCAACCCGAATTGGAGCCAGATGATGATTTTGAATCGCCTGGTACTGAGGTGACGACTCCAATGAAAACCACAACAGCTGAGTTGCCCAAATCTCCAACAAAGCCTGTACCTGTACATAAGGCGTATATAACAAGAAGTGGCAGAACTGTTCGCCCTCCCAAAAGACTGAATCTTTGAACTTTCAAAGAAAGGGAGATGTGTTATAAGTGACTCTATGGATTAACTGTGTAATCCTTACTAACGGTAGCTATCACGTGTAACCGCACCTGAGTTTAGTTTCAGTTCTAAAGTTCCAAAAGTTTGTACGCGTTTTATTTATGTCTTGTGTAGTTTAATAAATGTTCGTGGAATGTATAAAAGCTGCCTTATATTTAGTTAAACCTCCGATATACACGTAATAACAACACATAAACTGCCTAGAAAAAATTGTATCCGAAGGCGTATTTCTTTCGCGAATTCTTACTATGTTTCTGTTCTTTTTAAAAATAAATAAATGTTTTATATTATTAGTTAAAAATTCATTGATTGAATTATTATTCATGAATTAATTCTTTCTTTGTGATTCATTCATTGTGTTGGCGTCTCTGTATCGAAATATTCCACGTGGTATTGTTCTGCTGGCTCGTGATCTAGATGTGTGTCTTCCTCTCATGATTAGCTTAGAAAATGTAACAAATGGAATAAAGTAAGTTTTATAATATGTATTTTTTATAATTATAGTATGTAAATTGCAGTTCGTAAAGTGCTTTTTCCAAATTTATACATGCATCCAAATGATCCTCGTTTATATACAGTTGGCAAAGAAAGTATTTATACTCTTCACTTTTTAAATTATAATAAAAAAAGATAAAATATATAAGTAAATAACAATGTAATACATTAATTCAATGCATTAAAATAGTATAAAAGAGCAGAATAAAAATACTGTATTTTTTACATTTTAATAAACAAATATCCAAAAATATAATGCTAAAAAAGTGTTGGTACACAGCATTAATGTACTATAATTAATGAAAAATTGTCAAATGATACAAATTAATAGTTTGTGTTAAGTCCTTTAACATTGATGATTGTTTCTTGATACTAGATCATAGATTCCACCATTTTTTTTTATATGTGTGTGTGTGACGATTGGGTCTGTGTTAATACATAACTCAGTGAGAGCTTCTTTTAAACTGTTTTTACCTGATATATATGTAATTTTTTCAAATTTGTGCGTCCAACAGCATCCACAAATGTTCCATTTGATTCAAGTCTAAAGATTGTGGAGGAGTTACCAAAAGCCTTAAGCAATATAGAGTAACCATATCCTGGTGATCATATTAGTACGTTTTGGATTGTTATCCTGTTGGAAGTGAAAAGCTTCCTGTAATCTTAATTTCTGATCACTGCTTAAGAAGTTATGCCGCAACACATCAATGTAAGTTTAAGTTCTTATTCTAGTGTCGGAAAATTATAAATTTCCTACTCCATTAGAAGCCACACACCTCCTAACCAACATTTCCTCCACCATGCTTGGATAGTTGGGAATATTTACTTTTTGGTTCTGGAACAGTTTCATTTTTACGCCAAATTTTTCGAATGTATGGTGCAAATAGATTTTTAAATTTACTGTCATCAGAAAAAATTACTGTTTTCCAAAAATTTATTGGTTTAATGATGTATGCCTAAGCAAGTTCCAGGCATTTTCACCTATTTGTTTCACTTTTGAATGGCTTTTTCTTTGGGTTTATTCCTTTTAAATTTGCATTGTGAGTAATATTTCTTATTGTTTGAGCTGTTATTATGATGATAGAAGATATTCCAAGGTCTTCAGCAAAATTTTGAGCTGAAACCATAGGATTTTTTAAAACTGTTTTAACAAAACTTCTTTTTCCCCTCATTGTTAATTTGCTAGGATACCCTGGTCTTCATTTATTTATGATGTATGAAATTACCTCATACTTTTTCGCTATGTATCCAACAATTGTAAATGGTAATGTAAAAACTTTTCCAATTTCTCGCTTTCATTTTCCATTTTTATGAAGCTCAATGATACAATTCCTTAAGCCTAGAGGTACCTCTCTAGTTTTAGCTACCATTTTAATTTCTTCAAGAGCAAATTAGATTAAATGCCAGGCAAACATAATGTGATGTTTACAATTATTAACAACTTCCAAACCATGTTTCACCTTTGAACCATGAGCTCTATAAACACAATATGAATCTTGCTGCGGACACATACAAATACTTCGTTTGCAAGAAATTTGTAAATTTCTTCGATCATAAATTTATTTTACATTTTTATCAAAATTTTCCGTTGTTTAAATTAAAATGAAAAGTAAAAACACTGCATTAAGACTATTCTTATTAAAATATTTGTTTTTATTTTGGTAAAAATTAAACATATTAGAGCTTTCAAATAGTTATTTTGCTTGTAAAAAAATGGCAAATGTGACAGAAAATATGTATAAATTTCTACTTTTTCTCTTATAAATAAATATATTTTATATTGTGCTGATTATTTTTGTAGTGTGAAAAGTTTGTACATCTGTTTTTAAATGTAAGAAAATATTTTGCATGATTACCATAATATCTGAGTGTCATATATTATATAATAATGGACTGTTTTTTAATAGACTGTAATTTATGAAATCCTATCTTTTAAAATTGTTTTTCTTTTTACAACATTGTTTTCTGTTCACTTAATTAAACTTATTGTATTTCTGCTAGAGTAAGAAAATTCAGATGTTGTTTCTTATTTAAAAGATGTTTGTGTGGCCCACATTCTCATTTTGTTCCAAAAGTTAAGGAACAACCTGTGTGTTTTTAAGCTAAATGATCGTCCACTCCAGATTTTTTTTTCTTTTGGTGCATTTGAAAACTTCCTCGCTAAATGAAAAGGAACAGGAACATTTTAAATTTTTCAAGAAATGTCACCATTAAAAACGTTGTATTATTATATTTTCTGCTGTAATTCCTGCCTGTCAAATGAAGCCTTTCTTTTCTTTTCTTTTCTTTTTTTTTTTTTTTTCAATTTCTTCAAAATATCTCTGATTTTAAAATATTTCTTTTAATGTGAAACAAGATATTATTTACATGTTTTAATTAACAGAAAAAACAATTAAATTTAAAATTTTACAAAGTAAAAAAAAAAAAAAAAAAAAAAAAAAAAGATTTAAAGCTATTTTCTTTTTAAAATGAATCAAAGTAAAGAATTTAGATCATGAATTACAAAAAATAAACTGCTAAACTTGTTTTTTTTAGCTTTGCTAAACTAACAATCAGTAAAAAGTTAAGAATTAATTAAATCAGTACAATTGGTATCATTCTTGATTCCTGACTTGGCATAGATAATGCACAATTAATATGAGTTACTTTCAATTGAATAAATTGTATTATTTATATTTTCTTACTTTAGTGTTTTATTTATTTATTAATTTTCAAACAAATAGTTGACAATAAATTTTTTTCTTTTCTATTACCTCAAAATTATCTTCAATTTTAAAATAAATGTTTTAGAATAAAAAAAAAAATTGTGTTCACAACCATGAAATTTTAAATTTTGTTAATTTGAAAAAAGTTTCTTAAGCAATAACTTAAAGCATAGTTTTTATAGTGCATATAATCCACTAATTACAGTACTTTACTTCTAAAAAAAAAAAAAAAATCTTGTTTATTGTAATGATATTATCTGTTTTAAATGTTATGTAAATTTTAACATATTTAAATTGTAAAATAATAAATTATTCAGCAATCAAAGTTAT
The DNA here is from genome assembly GCA_964019185.1 of Maratus speculifer. Taxonomy (NCBI): domain Eukaryota; kingdom Metazoa; phylum Arthropoda; class Arachnida; order Araneae; family Salticidae; genus Maratus; species Maratus speculifer. The sequence continues at coordinate 43,581,770 of CAXHSM010001376.1, read as the reverse complement.
TCGGTTGACCTGTGCGAAGATTATTTGAAGCAACTATGAATGTCAGCAAAAAAGTACTGCTGAGCCAAGCATTAAAGGCCTGTCATGTGAGAACAGGTCTGAGTAAGGCGAGTCTATTCTTGATAATAGGACTGAGAGTAATGAGAAGGGAGTTTGCCCTAGTATTTCTTTTGTGGAGAGTAGAGAGAAATTTCATCTCCCTTTAATGCTTCCATACCTTCAGAAATACCTTTCATACCATTATTTTGGCACTATGGCAAGACAGATCATTAGAACTAATAATTTACTTTTTTACTGACATTCCATTGATTGCACATAAAATTTTGTGCCATCATACGATCAAATTACAAGTTCTAGAATTTTCAGAAAAATAATTAAAGAAACATATCTTATCATTAATTTATTTTAGTAAAGAAGATTGGTCAGTATATCGACTTTTAAAAATATTATTTCACGAAAATGCTTGAGAGCTTGAATTGTTTGTTTGCGGGGAAAAAAAATACCAGTTAAGAAACTGAAAAGATAATTGAAAGAAAAAAAATTATAAGAAAAGCTCTTTTTCATGTGTGTATAAAAAATTGCTATCTACATCAATAATTGACAAATTTCATTCAGATTTTCAGCTAGTTAAATTGATAGAGTAAATTAGGATGTGTTACAAATTTTTATTAATCTAAACGAGTAGAAAATCAGAGTATCCCACAGAAAGTCACACAAATGAAAAAAAAAAAAATCTAGAAAAATGAGCAAGCAATGTGTAGTTTGTTTTTGTTTATTCCATTCTGTTAAGTCAGAAGTCTAAACTTTAACAAAATTTTATCATCTTTGCTTGAATTTTCTAATCATTTGTTTTGCACAAAAAAAAACATGCATAGATTTTTAAAATTATTATTAAAATATTAATAAAAGACTTTATCTATTATGAAAGCACTTTTTTCTTTTAGAAGGATGGTATTTTTTAAATTTTGGAGTAATTTATATTTTAATTAATTTTTAGTAATTTTATGTTTGAATATAGTTCATTTTTTACCATAGTTTATATTCAATTATATACCATATAATCTTGTCTATAAATCGATGCCCTAACTTACGTTATTAAAGATACGAAAAAAATCAAAACCCTCATATAAGTGTACCCCAGTCCAAAAAAAATTAAGTCTAATATTTTTTTCCTCATTTTTTGCATGAGAAAAATCTATAGATATTCTATTCTTTTAAATATACAAAAGATTCTGTGAATGTGTCAACAAGTTTGCATTGCAAGCTAAGATTATTGCCAAATTATAAGATTAAATGCCAATAATGGATGATCGTGAATGTCACATTCAATGACATTAAATGCGATTCACATGTTTAAAATGCCATTAAGTGATTTTTATTTTGACTTTTTATTAATATTCTACTAATTATTTGCTTTTTCGTTATTTAAAATAAAAATTATCTCAATATGTATAATTTGGCAAAATTGGTCAACAAAATGACAGAGTAAGTACCCTCTTTTATTTCATATTATGAAAAAAAAATTGTATTTCTTATATAAGTTGACTAATTTGTTTCACATTTTCAGGAAAGTGAAATAACAGTAAATTAATCTGTGTTACAAATTTTTATTAAAATATAATCTGTTATTAAAAAGTTACAATGCCTGCCAAAAAGCCCCCTAATAGAAATTGTAATGTAAAAAATTATGTGAGGTTTACATTTGTTTATTCAGCTCACTAAGCGAAATTGAAAGTTGAATGTTTACAGAATCACATCAGCAGCTTTGGGTAGGTACCTAAATACAGTAGACTCTCTTAAATCCCCAAACCAGAAATCCACAACTCTTTAAAATCCGCATATATTTTATAAATGTAAACAAAGAAACTTTCAGTTCGGATATTGGAACAAAATTTGATTTTTTTAGTTTTGTATCAATTCCATATATTTTTTAATTTGTAATTTTCTTAATAATACTCTATTCATGTTTTTTGGAAAATTTTGAATAAATTTTTTTGGAAAAAATTCAAGATATTTCTGATATCTTTGGTAATCAGAATCTTCTTATAAATATATTTATGCTTTAATCAAAATTTTTTGGTTATTAAGCTAGGCTAAACTTGAAAAAAAAAATCCTTATTTTATCATTTTGATGTGAATTAGTAATGCACTTTATGAGGCAAGTTTTGTTGAATAATTTTGGAAAAATACATTTAATCTTTATAATAAATATTTAATCATTTTAAAAATTATCTAAATTTTTATTATTTTAATTTATTACTTATTTTAATATTTTATTATATTGTAGGCATTCATTATAGTTCCGATTGCACTATTAATTGCACTAAAATTACTGTTTAAAAATGTAAACAAAGCGCCGACCAGAAGTCTGCAAAATTCTAAAATCCGCACAACCTCTGGTCCTAAATTGTGCGGATTTGAGGGAGTTTACTGTAAAATGTTTCGCTAGGCAGAAACAAACAGATAGCTTGTTTTTCAACTAAAGATTTAAAAGAAATAATAAAAAGTACAAAAGCAAACCATCCAAAATAAGATGTTTATATTTTAATCTACAAAGCTCCGAAAATGAGTAATGTATTGAAAAAATGAATTAGACAGTATAAACAGAATACAACTCTTTCTCGCTTCTACTTGGCGAACCAGGGTTGCCTTATTAACTTTGTAAAGGCTAAAATCATAGTTCCGTACAATAACCCAGTTGAAGTTAAAATAAGAGAATCTGTCAAAATTAATGCACAAGAAAATAAACCTTGTAATGATAATTTATCCTATAATATACCAAAAATACGGCATGAAATCTTAATTTTGTATCTCATTGCAATATTTCAATTTTTACTCTTGTGTAAGTGGCAACATATTTAAGATTTTGATTCATTTCGATTTTATTTTATTAAAAATATTATCTCTCAATCAGGAAGCAAACTTTTAGTCATTTCAATATCATATTTTACTGAAGACAGCGCGAATCGTTGATATTTTATTTTATTTTAATTGTACAAGTTCATATTAAAGTTCTTCTTTTGTGCACCATTGAGCAATGTTTTGTATTTTAATAAATACATTCTTAGTAGTTTAAAAAAAAAAAAAAAATTCGAAAATTGATGAGAGGAGGCTTTTATTTGGGTGCAGAAGTGTTTCAGAGTTTTAAGTTAAATGAGTCAATAATTAAATCAGGGCGGATTGCATAGATAAATCATCAAAATATTGCTAAAGAAAAATATCATTAAAGGATAGGTACTGATGTCCTTTTAGGAATAACGGAGAACAACATCATTGAAAAGTCGAAATTAGTGAAACAGTGCAAAATATTGGACATGTTCAGTGTAAAAAGCATAGAGAAAAATTAAGTATCTAAAATTTGCTATAAGTCAGATAATTTTTTTGTAACTTTTTAAAATATATATCTCAAATATTTTTTACTTCAATTTTCTTATTTTTTTTAAGTACAGTATACTTTCAGAAATTTGCACACCTTGGGACCAGAAATTGTGCAGATTTTTGATCATTAATTTGTTTACATTTTTTAAACAGCAATTTGAATGCAATTAATAATCAGAGTTTACCCCAGAGTCTTTCTTAGGGGCGCGCCGCCCTTCCTGACCTTCAGTTTAAAAAATAGTGCCCCTCTTGTCGCTCATTCTAAAAAATACTGCCCTTCTTGCCCCACTCTAAAAAAAACTCAGCGATGATGCGGACACGCTATATCGCGTAAATTACGCAAAAATAGCTCGTACGTGTCCCACGGGACGAGTAATTTCGTCTAAAAATCGCGAAAAAACGGCAAATTTCGTTAAAAAATTGCAAATAACGACTAATTTCCGGCAAGATTAGTGAAAAACGGCTAATTTCGTTACAAAATCCCGAAAGAAGGCAAACTTGCACAAAAGATCGTGCAAAAGCGACAAATTTCGTCCAAAAATCGTGATAAAACGGAAAATTTTGCCAAAAGATCACGAAAAACGCAAACATCATCAAAATATCACGAAAAAACGGCAGATTTCGTCAAAAGATCGCGAGAAAATGCAACATTCGTCAAAGGGGTACAAAAAAAAGTAAAAAAAAACTAGTGTTAGCACAAATAATTTTCAAATGAATGCAAAAAAAAATCCTTAATTTTTCGGAGATTATTTCAGCACTTTACAATTTTCATTTTGTTGCTGTATGTTATGCATAGCATTCCATGAAAACATGTGAAAACGAAAAAAAAATATTTCTCTTGATACTCTTGCAAGAGTTTCGAGCTTATTGCTTTGTAGTATTAAAATTTTCATTTGTAAAATTTCTGGAAAGGTGTTTGAAATTTGGTTAAGGTTCTTGATTTTTAAGATTGAACCCTGTATATTAACTGATCTTTTAATTATTTTGATCACTACTCCTGCTTCAAGATGCTGTAAATTCCCAAGAGAAGGGCAAAATACTAGAATTTGCTTGTTAAACTTGTTTATTAAAATGTTGTTCTTTATTTATTTGTGACTATAATCTTTTCTCAAACTATGCTAATGCATTAACTGATCTCTTAATTCATTTGATAAGCACTTCTGCCTCATGATGTTGTAAATTCCCAAGACACTAGAAGAACAAAGTGCACAGAAAGAATTTCTTTCCACTGAGTGTAACAGGAAAAACAACAAATAATCTTAAACGAACAATGTACTGTCTGAACAAAATCCTTAAGAATCATAAAACTGCGCATGTATATTTACCGTGCTCGGTGAAGGCTACTTCTGGTGCTTTTGTATAAATTTTACACAAACAGCACACGCCAATCATTGAAAAGTTTGAATTAAGAATAAAATTAGATTTTTGAATGTTTAAGTTACAAAAAATATTTTTCAAAATTTACTGATTAATATAATTGTTAATTAACTGTTATGTAAAAATTCATTTTATAAATATATTACATAATTATTACATAATATATTTACATAATAATAATAATGTTATTTATATTTTTAAAAAATTGTCATTTGAAATTTGCATACATTTTGTTTTCCAAGCTGCAATTTATTATATTATGTAATTAACATTATTAATAAATTATTACATAACATGTAAATTTTATTATTAATATAATTAATATTAATATAATTTTGTATAATTTATTTCGAAAAAAAATTCTGTAAATAAATACTTTATATTATTTTAGTATTAATTAATAATTATAAAGCATATTGATACAGTTAGTATATTTTTGTGGAATAATCATTTTTGATAAAAAGTGCAAAAATGAAAAAAAAAAAGTTGGTTACGTGTATATAAATTTTGTAATTAATACTTCAAATTTAAAAACTAATTCAAAGAAAGTCTCAAATGTTTAAAATTAATTTAGCATTCATTATAAACATTTATTATTATTTATTTAAAATAAGCTAAGAAATATAGTTATAATTAGTATATAGTCTAAATATTTATTATTTTTTATTAAAAAAATTAAAACTAATTGTATAGTATAAATCAAAAAATATATGAACATTTTATAATTATTACTATTTAACAATATTTATTAAATCAATATAATTAATGTATAATAACAAATTGTGAATGATCAATATAATTAAATTATAAAAAATGTAATATTATTAATATGAAACTAGAAGCAAATATTCAGTGCAATTAGTTACAAATTAACTGCATTTAAAATATAGTATCAAATTCGCATAGTGTAAATTTATATTAGAAGAAATTATTTAATAATAAAAAGCAAAATATAAGTAAAATGATTCGCAAAAACTATATCATTTAAGAAAATTGATTAAAAAAATAACTGAAGTCAAACATCGATAAATTTCTATTTATAAGTATACAAAATACATTAAATAGCATCCTTCTAAAAGCAATGAACCGAATATACCAACTTTTATCCAATAAAGAAAATAATTTTTTATTTTATAATCTATATTGAAGATTATGCTTTGGTTCTGCAAGTTTCAGTTGCATTCAGTTTGATTTTTTTTTTTTTTTTTTTTTTTTTTTTTTTTTTTTAATGTTTCAGTGTGGTGTTTTGATATTAAATGCAAAACTATCAGTATTCATTAAGTTGTAAAATTTCAGTTAAAATGATATTATAGGAGCAAAGACAAAAATATATAAATTAAAAAAAGACATAAATAATATTTTTTCTTTCTTTTCTCCTATGGAATGTGAATTATATTACGTGAAAGTAAATAAGCATTTCATGAGCATCAATAAAATTTCATGGGATCTCCCCTACATTGACTTCTGATTTTATTATTTTCTGTTTAATATGGGTTAGAAGTGACAATTCTCCCTTCAACTACAGCTTGAAAAACAAAAAATATGTAGTTTTTATCATAGATAGCATTCTAAAAAATATAAATAATATAATTATTAATTCATACTAAACTAATATAAAGTATTTATTTACAGAAAGCTATAATTAATTTTCTATATAAATTATATAGAACTATATTAATATTATTATAGAATAAATTATTAATAAATAATATTATTAAAAATATTTACACGTTATGTAATAATTTGTTAATTATAATGTTAATTACATTAAATAATAATTTTGTAGCTTAAAAAATAAAATATATGTAGTTTTAATTACAAATGACAATTAAAAAATGTATAATAATTATTATTTTTGTAAATGTTTTATATAATTAATTATGTAACATATTTACATAATTAATTAATTCATAATAATTATACAATAATTGTTGATTAATTATTAGTAATTAAACTTTGAAAAATGTTTTTTGTAACTTAAATATTCAAAAACCTAATTTTATTCTTTTTTTTTTCAAATTTTCCAATGATCCACGTGTGCTGTTAGTATATAATTCATACAAAAACACGAGAAGCTGCCTTCGCCGAGTGCGAGAGCACGGTAGATACGCATCCGCCAGTTTTGTGATTCCTAGAGATTCTGTTCAGACAGTACCTGTGATATGCTGTAGTCTTTTCTTATCTAGCTTTATCTCTACTTTTTTGACGTGTGGTCTTTAAAATTTCTGTTTACCCATAGAATAAATACCCATATAATAAATTTATTTATCAGACCATTGAGAAAAATCAGCTTGAAAAGCACTAATCACTATCAGCTAATTACTAATCAGCTTGAAAAGTAGAAAAAAAAATCTAGCTTTTTCTCTACGTTTTAGACATGTGGTCTTTTTCTTTTTACTGTTTCTGTTTACCCATAGAAGAAATACCCAAAAAATGACGTGAAAGTTTCATTTGGGGGGATAAGGGAGGGAGGATGTAAAAGCATTTCCATTTTGGAATAATGAAAAGATGGATTCTGTAAACATGAACCGCCTTTGGAAATTCTATTTTTCTGGAAACTCCCGAACATAAGTGTTACACATTGATCAAATTATGTTCAACATTTCTCCAGTCTGTTTTATTTGGGCTGCTTCTTATAATTTGAGGGATTGTTTCTTACATGTTCCTGATACTTCATGCAACATTATCACATTAAAATTCATCGTTTGATTGCGAGTGAAAATCATGGTTGAATTCTAAACGAATTACTAACATGAATACTAGCAAGGCTAGACAAAGAGTCTGCAGTTACTTCTACATTTGATTCCGTGCAACAAATAATGGAAGATAAGAAAGAGAGAAAGGGGGAAATGTTGCAGAAGGGGAAATATTATAGACTTTTGAATCATTTTTACGATTCCAAAATCTCTTACTATTTTCCCATCGGAAAAATACTTGCCGAAATTTTGACTCGTAAAATCTAAAATTTTGCATTAAATCATAATAATAATAAAATGTTTAGCAAAACAAATCATATTGTTATTTCTTCAGTGAAATATATCGCTGCAAACAAAAACAGCTGATTTTTTAACGTATTGAAACATTTGGGAATAATTAAAATGATGGCATTTCTATTTAAATTTATGTAATTTTGATTTCTTAAAAATGAAACCTGAACAAAATCCATTTCTGAAGAGCGTTTAGTTTTAACCGGTCCCACAGGCAATCGTTATTCATGGGTTACATTATATATATTAGAATTGATCTTCATACATTTTATATTATTCGTTTTAATTGATTTCATCTGGAAAATTTTCTTCCCCCCCCTTGAATAGTCTAATTTATTCTTTGTTGGTGGTCAGATAAACATATTTATTATTTGTGTTGTAAAGTCTTAATTTACATGCTTTTTTCATACATTTTTATTCTTTTATGTAGTTTAAAATATTTTTTTATTTTAAATGAATTAAATCATACTTTCAGGTATTATTTTCGGAATAAGGAACATTGTTTTTTTTTCATTATATATGTAAAAATGACTTACTAATTTCTGTTTAAAAATTCCTCATATTATTTCCTTCTTTCACATTTGTATTTCAGGAAGGATGGAATGTCGGCATGAGATTGCTTAGTTTGTAAAATAATGTTTTATATTAAAACATGTAACTCATAAATTTTCTTAAAATTATCTCTTTAAACTTATCCAGATTATATATCTTAATACCATGCTCATTTCCTTCTGTCACGCTTGTACTTCTGGTATTTGCTTCTAGATGTGACAGAAAACATTAAACAGAAAGCCTTATCAAAACCAACATTAATTTTTCAGAATCTTTACAAGATCAAATAAGGAATCTTATTCATTACACCACATTTCTAATTTTTGTGTATAAAAAAAGGAAAAAGACTGTTAAACATAAAAATTTTGAAGTTGTTTATTGTTAGTTCCCATCTAATATTTATCAAAATATATTTCCATATACAACATTTAAATTCAATTAATAGCAATCGAAATAAAATGTACTAAATATTTATCACCTAATTATTATTTTTAATTTGATGTTTTAATTATATTGCAGATGCAGTTATTTGAGAAGTTCAGTCTTGCCAAACCATAAAGACATTTCAAAACACAAAATGTGTTTGAAGATTATGGACTCCTTTTCCCGCATTTTCTATATACTGGCATAATAAACTGGTTCTGTGAAGATTTTCTGAAACTTCTGGATTAGTTTGAAACAATGGAACTGTGTTTATTTTCTTCCGCAAGCTGTCAGATTGGATTAGATTAGGATTATTAGACAAAAACTTTTTATCGCTATCAAGTGCTTGGAATAAATTTATTATTAAGAAAATATCAGCTTTGTTACGATGGTGAAATTTTAATATAATGTTTAGAATTTTTCTACCTTCCTGAAAGATTATATTTTTAATGCAACAATGAAAGAATCAATAATTTTCAAAAAGATATACAGTTGTTTCTAATTTATTTATATTGCCAATGCTCTATATGCAAGAGTATTTCCTTTTTAATTTCATCTGAATACCCTTTTGCAAGAAGCTCTCAATTGAAAATGTGGCGATTTCCATAAAATTGACTGCATTTCTGGAGGAAAGAAAAGCAGTTAAAGTATAAATAGATATAACTAACTCATTCTTGTTCATTTCAGGATTTATTCATAGAAAACCACCTACGTCTCCAATTTTTTTTTCATTTCAGTGTAAGAAGAAAGAAAATTATTTATAATGGTCAAAAATCTGTTTTACTTGTGTGATGTAAATAAAATGCCCTTCAGAAACCTAATTTAACTTTGCAGCTTAGTCTTTCTTTTATGAACTTCATTAGCAAGTATTCTAGAAAAGCATTTGAAGAAAAATCTAGTTTAAAAATAAACCATCGTATTGGAAGCAAGGAAAAACAATTCCATTTGTGAGATAGAGAATAGAAGAGTTACTAACAAATCCAATTTAAACAGACATATTCATTTTCATAGACAGAAAAAATCTTTCGCTTGTAAAGTGTATAAAAAACTATTTTTTGTGATGTCTAATTTAGAGAAGTTTCGCGTTCACACAAAAGATAAATTATTCATGTGTGAACTATGCAACAAACTGTTTTCCCAGAAATGTAATTTGGATGTTCACATGCGAATACATACTAAAGAGAAACCTTTCTCTTGTGAAGTGTGCAGCAAAGAGTTCTCTGTTAAATCTAATTTAAATATGCACTTACGAATCCATAATAAAGATAAACTTTTCTCTTGTGAATTATGCAAAAAAACGTTTTCTCGAAAAGCTCATTTAAATGTACATCTGCGAATCCATACTGATGAGAAACCTTTCTCTTGTGAAGTATGCAATGAAAAGTTTTCCGTGAAATCTAATATAAATGCTCACATGCGAATACATACTAAAGAGAAACCTTTCTCTTGTGTGGTAAGCAAGAGTATGTTTTCTCGAAAATCTAATTTAAATGCGCACTTTCGAGTACATTCTAAAGAGAAACCTTTCTCTTGTGAAGTATGCAAGAAAAAGTTTTCGCATAAATCTTCTTTAGATAAGCACTTACGGACACATACTAAAGAGAAACCTTTCTCCTGTGAGGTATGCAACAAAGGGTTTTCGCGAAAAGTTAATTTAAATACGCACTTGCGAACGCATACTAAAGAGAAACCTTTCTCTTGTGTGATTTGCAAGAAAATGTTTTCTCGAAAATTTAATTTAAATACGCACTTGCGAACGCATACTAAAGAGAAACCTTTCTCTTGTGAGATTTGCAAGAAAATGTTTTCTCGAAAATTTAATTTAAATACGCACTTGCGAACGCATACTAAAGAGAAACCTTTCTCTTGTGAGATTTGCAAGAAAATGTTTTCTCAAAAATTTAATTTAAATACGCACTTGCGAACGCATACTAAAGATAAACCTTTCTCTTGTGAGATTTGCAAGAAAATGTTTTCTCGAAATTTTAATTTAAATACGCACTTGCGAATGCATACTAAAGAAAAGCCTTTCTCCTGTGATATGTGTAACAAAGCCTTTTCTCGAAAAGCTCATTTGAATACGCATCTGCTGTGTCATACTAAAGAGAAACCTTACTCTTGTGAGGTATGCGGTAAAGAGTTTGCGAAATATGATTTAAACATGCACATTCGAATCCATACCAAAGAGAAACCTTTCTCTTGTGAAGTATGCAAGAAAGCGTTTTATCGAAAAGATTGTTTAAGTAAGCACTTGGGGATTCATACTAAAGAGAAACCTTACTCTTGTAAAATATGCAACAAAAAGTTTTCTGCGAAATTTGGTTTAAATTCGCACTTGCGAGCACATACTAAAGAGGAACCCTACTCTTGTGAAGTATGCAAGAAAAAGTTCTCTCAAAAATCTAATTTAAATACGCACTTGCGAGTACATACTAAAGAAAAGCCTTTCTCCTGTGAGATGTGTAGCAAAGCCTTTTCTCGAAAAGCTCATTTGAATTCGCATCTGCTGTGTCATACTAAAGAGAAATTTTTTTTGAGTGAGTTGTACAATGAATGATTTATCACTTGAATGTCCATGTGTAAGTTCAGACAAAAAACAAACTTTTTTTCTTGTGAGTTGTTCAAGAAAGCGTTTTCTGTGAAATTTGTGTTGAATATTCACCTGCGAATTAATACTAACAGAACACTTTCTCTTTTAAGGTACAAACAAAAAGTTTACCTTCGAAATCCCACTGGACGGATTTATACTAAAGACAAACATTTCCTTTGTGGGGTGTGCTAGAAAGGTTTTTCTCAAAAACGTCAGTTGAATGCCGATCTACAATTTCATACTGAAGAAAAAGGTTTTTTTTAAATCTGATATGCGCAATTGTTTTCTCAATAATCTCATTTAAATACCCACTTGCAAACACTTTGAAAAACAGAAATTTTTCTCTTCTGAGGTCAGACGCGATTGATATTCTGACAAATCCCATTTGAATATTTACCTAAGTTTTCGCAAGAAATAGGAACCTCGTTGTCAAGAAATGTTCAAGAAGAGGTTTTCTGAAAAATAAAATTGGATGACCAACCGTTAATTCACATTGGAAGAACTCTCTGTGAACTGTGCAACAGGATTTTCCCGAAAAATTCAAACTAGGTCTACCTGCATGTTCACACTACACAGAAGACCTAGTTGTTAACAAAAAGGGTACACCTTGGTTATCCCGTCGATCAAAAACAATCGCCAAATTATAAGATTAATAGCCAATAATGGATGATTGGGAATGCCACATTCAATGACATTAAACACAATACACATCTTTAAAATGTCATCAAGTGATTCTTTATTTCACCTTTTATTTGTATTTTTATTCATGCTTTTATTAATTTGTTTTTCTGTTATTTAAAATAAAAATTATGTCAACATGTATAACTTGGCTATTAGTTTGGCGATTTTTATAATTTTGCGAAAATGGTCGACGGGAAAAAATAGTAATACCATAAAAAGTAATTTGATGGATCTCCTTTAAATATGCATCATCATATCGATTCAAAAGTCCAGGACTTAACACACTTGGCATGCAGTCCTTTTTATTTATTTTTTTTGCTTTATTGTGTTCGAAGTTATCTTCAGTCAAATTTCATTTTAAATGTAAATAGTCATATCAAAAAATTCCTTGTGAAAAGAAAGATTCTCATTATGAATTTAAGAAGATATTTTCTTTCTGTATTACAATTGTAAATGCTTTGTTCATGCTATAGCCACTGGTATTTAATAAAGTATTTTGCTGTTGTTTATTTTAAAATTTTGTCGTTATTTACTTTAAATTGATCAAAACAAAACATTTTGTTTATTAAGTATTGTAATGTGCAAATTGTTAAACGCGTTCTTTTTTTTAGCATTTTGATGCTCCGATCAGAACATAAGTGAGAGCCAGGGTCTAAAATAAACTAACAGAGTTTTTCTGTGAAATTCTTTTGTGAATGCGTCGAAATTTTGAAAGGTAATAGTTATCCAAATGAACCATAAAAAGGTGTGAATACACGAAGAGTAGCAGAAAGGTAAATGTTAAATGGATATCAAAAATTTATGTGCATATGTATGATAGGAATAACAACTATGTAAATGGACAAACGACCTTTATTAAACAAAAAATATAACTCTTAAACAAATGATTAGATAATTTAGCGTTCTCTATGCAGTTACCAATAGACGATTTAGTAAATGAGGGATTACAGGATCCTTATGCATATACAGTCGGCTCTCATTAATTCGAAATCGAATAAATCGAATTTTCACTTAATTCGAAGTAAACATGAAGTCCAGAAATTTTCAAAAGCAGAATAACGTTGGAAAATTTCCTTTATTTGAACTAATTATTTATTGATTTCGTTTAATTTGAACTAACAAGAATTGCGATTTTTTATTTTTACTTACTTTCTCTTGTACAAAAATGACAGAAAAGAAGTTATTTCAAAGATCTGTAGTAATCCTTGAAATAACTTCCTTTCTTTCATTTTTGTCACACTTGTTCTGAAGTTGCATACATATAATCCCATGCATTTGATATCTGCTTTCTTATTGCCCGTATGTCCATCCAATGATACCTCCATCCCTTCTTCCATTCTGCTTGTTACCGATTACTAAATTAGTTTATGTATTTATATCTTTTAAGGTAATATTAAGGTTCATCCATAAATGAAGAGGGAAGGAGGGATCATGAAATTGTGACGGTTTGTGACAAGGGGGTAAAAAGAAATGTGACATCACACATTTTGGTTAAAATAAAAACAGATTAAACTAGTAAATCTACAGATCAGGAGCCTCAACGTCAGCTTTGCACAACATTTTTTTAAACACACTTTGGGTAATATTCAACTTCCTGGAAACTGTAATTTAAAATTTTCAAATTACGTATTTATAAGAATAAAATAAGAATAAGTTTTCAATCATCAAAAGAGTTAAATTAAAGATTTAGTTATGTTAGGATATTCTGAAATTTTCATGATCTGTTATTTTTTTATTATTATTATAACATAGTAGATCTCTTCAGGGGGCTGAACCCCCCGCAGTCTCATTAAATTTAAATTTGTAACTTTCTATCAATTTGCTAATGCTTATCGTATATTTTGTATTTCTTTATACATTTTGAATTATAAGGATAAGTGACAGTTTTAGTAAGCATTTTTCATTATCCTCATACTTCTACATACCTGCCCACCACAAACATTTAAATCTGATGTATTAGGAACTTTTGAAAGTGTAAACTCAGTAATCTAGGGTTTTACAATTTTGTTTCCGAAAACAAGAAGTTTTGATTGCATTTTGTGGCAGTTAACGCGGACAGATAGACAGACAGAAGAACAGACTGACAGGCGGACAACAATAAATTTTCTGTCGATAAAAAAAGCATTCACTAAAGTTTCGGCAATGACGTCATTATTCATGAGTTATTGCTATCCATGTTTCTTGTATTTTTAACGACTACTATAAAATACCTGTTTTATTTCAACTATGACGTCAAATTTTACCAAGTAAAATATTAGTTAAAAATATAATTATTTTTTATTTCTTTTACTTCTAATTATGTCCCCATTTTTGTCAGAAAAATTCTTATTAACGAAACAAATTTCCGTGTTTAATATTTAAAAAAGTACTATATTTATTTTTATTTTTATTCTGACGTCATATTTATTTTTTCTTAGTTTAATTTTTCGAATGGAAATTGCCCAATTAAAACTTATTGCCGTTGAAAAATTATTCCAGATTTTGAATTTTTTTGGCAACGATAAAGGAAATTGGTTAAATTTTATCTAAAAAATCGCTATTGATTCTGTATGAAAAAGAAGGAAATTTTGAATTATTAAAGAAAATATTTGAATAAAAATAATAAAACATAGCCTATGTTCTTTTCTGGGCTTTGTTATATTTATACGCAAAGATACAAAGACATTAATTAATTCATCAGGTTTGACGCTGATTTCATTTAAATTTTCGTACACGCATTCAAATTTATAACATTATAAAAATAAGGATTAGGATGAATGGTTGCTTAGCAACCATTAAGAGAAAATAAAGAAAATGAAATAAATACATTTGAAATAAGTAAATTTCTGAAACAAATTAGTTTATATTATTGGAACACATTAATGAAAAATCTCCAAAATTTACAGTAATAACTTTAAAAATCTGACAAATGCGCAGAGAAAATTTCAAAACAATACGAATAATTCAACTGGTAAATTTCAGTATCCATTTATCATTGAATCCCATTAATGAAATGTGTCATTTTCTCTCAAGAAAAAAAAAATCGAAAATCATTGGATTTGCCATAGAAAAGCATTATTGCGCAAAATAAAATATTCTATATTTTCCGAATGAATGAATCAAATCTAACAAAAAACTATACAGCTTAATCCCAGTGCCTCACTAACATACCCACTTAATTTCAAGTCAATCGGATGCTTTTTGCGTTAGTTATCGCGGAACAGACAGACAGACAGAAACCAAAAAATTTCGTGTCTCCAAAGTAAGCCTTCACTGACGTTTCGGCAATTAAGATGTATGAAGTTGTTTTAAAATGAAAATGTTTTTGTTCATAAACAAAAGATTTAAAGCCGAATATGTTAAATTCTATTTGAAATTCAAAAATATTACACTTTCAATTACTCATCCATATTAATATTGTATTGCGATATCATATCAATTATGTTTTTTGTTGTAAACCTTAACCTTATTTCAAACAAAATGAGCACACGGATGATTTTTGTTTTTCAGCTCACAAATGTCATTAAAACTCGTTGTTAAAATTTAAAAATAAAATCCGAAATATTATCTAAAACGTAGTGCTTTGTTTCTGAACTGAAAGTATATGTTTACGTAATAGAGTTTAACCTGTCGCCACATGAGAATAATAAGGTTCTATCTGCGTTTTTAAAAAAATGGCTTATCAATATATAAAGGTTCTATTTGTATCCATGAAGGCATTTTTGCATCAAAATGATGTTACATATAATTTAAATATGACATTACAATTATATTATGACATTATTTTAATCCAGAAATGCCTTCATGGATACAAATAAAGCATTTCCATATCGATAAGTCATTTTTCTAAAACACAGATAGAACCTTGTTATTCTCAGGTGACGATGTATTAAGAGGGGGGGGGTCAAAAAATTGGAAAATATGCCTGACATCATTTACGGACAAATTCTTATGTAATATTCTAATTAAAATAGCCGACATAAATTTTAAAAATATTGTAACATTAATTCCTTAGAAACATTACCATTTTAAACAAGTTTTCCTCTCATACTTTTCATAATTCGAACTCTGGAAAATTGAACATTTCTTGTGGAATTAGCGAGAGACGACTGTATTTCTCACTAAGGGAAGCACATCATACCTCTTATACATTATAAAACAATATTTAATTCTGAATCATATCGACACTGGACCACGAATATATGCAAAGCAAGTTAATAATAAAAAGGTTTGTTTAAAGTTAATGAAAATAGATAGAAAACACTACGCTTTTGAAAAACATGAAACTCCGTATTAGTTCAACAAATCAAAGATAAAAAGGTTTGAAAATGAAACAAATAGTTCATCCCAACTTAAGCTAATGCCTCAAGTATATAATAATGCTTAGTCTTTAATCTAACATTTAATCTTTATATTACAGTGTCAGCTTTTAATAAATAATAATATTTGAAATATCTCTTATATTTTAATAGTTATGATTTTGCAAACTACTTAGTTTAATAAAAAATGTATACTGACAGATATTAATTAAAAAATAATAATTTTATTTAACTTTAATATTAAAAGTTCGCTAATCTTTATATTATTGTGTCAGTTTTTAATGAACAAAAATATTTGAAATATCTCTTATATTTTAATAGTTACGATTATATAAACTGCTTGATTTAATTTAATAAAAAATATATATTGACAGACATTTATTCCAAAAAATAATTTAAATTAACTTTGATATTTAACATTCGCTATTTTTTAGTATTTAGCGATGTAATTATCATTAGTTTTAACGAATTCAATAGTTAAATTATGTTTAATGAATTAAAGAAGTTAAGTTACTTTCAAAAGAGACCAATGAAACATTAACAAAATATAACTTTCAACCTAAACGAAAAAGTTCAAGCACAGCATTTCTGAAAAACTTACAATGGAAGTACAACTTACACACTATCGAAGACGACGCATATTGAATATCTTTATAATAAAAAACTTTTCTCGATAAACTAACTTGCCGACCACGAATGGCATATTATCAACCACAGCTTTTATTACCTAATCCAGTCAAATTAGAGTTCAAAGTGGAAAATTCTGGTGTAGTGTCAAAGTTCTATAATCCGCACACCCATTATACGCAATTTTCTATAATTCGCGTTACTTTACGAATGTAAACAATGAAATAAACTGTTAAGAAAATTTACAAATTAGTGATCCAAAAACGATTTTTTTAAACAAATAATAAAAAAATAAAAAGACATTTATTTTTTTAATATAACTCTTATTTTATTAACAGTAAAAAACAAACTGCATTGCAGAACCTATGTAATTATTTTTATTTAAAGGCACATAAAATTTTAAATAAAATAACTTAAAAAGGCATTTTTTAGATAGCAAATTAAATAAATAATTAGATTTTATGTATTTTTTACATTATACTGATTATAGAATTAAAATGCTGTCTAGGAATGATAAACTTATATATGATCCATTATACTCCATGATCGGCAATATTCCATAATCCGCACAATATTCCATGATCCGCACAACTTTAGGCCCCAACTTGTGCGGATTATAGAGCTTTGACTGTAATTGTTTCTAATGTTTTACTTTACGTTGTTGGGGATGATGAATACGAATCTGAAGTTATAATGCAAATTTTCTCTCGGCAAATATCAAAAATCTTTTTTGAAAAATTGCAGTTTTTTTTTTTTTTTTTTTTTTGGCTTGTTAATTGCAAAGTAAGTTTTATACACAAAAGGTGACCCTATATCAAAACACAGACGAGAAAATTACCTTCATATTCTAATCTTTACTTTTTTTTTTTTTTTTATTTACGACCAGTTCGAATTAACGAGAGACGACTGTATTTCTAACTGAGAAAAACACAACGTGCCTCTAACACTTTATAAAACAATATTTAATTCTCAATGATATCGACACTGAAACTCGGAGAGATGCAAAGTAGGTTAATAATAAAAAGGGTTGTTTAAAGCTCATAAAAAATCGATAGAAAACACTACGCTTTTGAAACAAATGGAACTTCGTATTAATTCAACAAGTCAGAGATAAAAATATTTAAAAATGATACAAACTGTTCCCTCAACTTAAGCTAAAGCCTGAAATTTATACTAATTCTTAGTCTTTAATCTGACATTTAATCTTTATATTACAGTGTCAGCTTTTAACCAACAAAAATATTTGAAATATCTGTTACATTTTAATAGTCATGATTATAGAAAGTGTTGAATTTAATTTAATAAAAAATACTTACTGACAGACATTAATTTAAAAAAAATAATGTAAATTAACTTTAATATCTAACATTCGCTATTTTTTAGTATTTAGTGATTGTAATTATCATTAGTTTTAACGAATCCAATATTTAAATGATGTTTAATGAATGAAAGAAGTTGAGTTACTTTCAAAAGGTAATGAAATATTGAAAAGTATAGCTTTCAACCTAAACGAAAAAACTCCAGCACAGCGTAAAACCAAAAACAATGGAAGTATAGCTTACATACTATCCAAGACGACGTATATTCTAGATAAACTAACTTGCCGACCATGAATGGCATATTATCAACCACAGCTTTTATTACCTAATCCAGTCTAATTAGAGTTCAAATTGATAAATTCTGGTGTAATTGTTTCAGGTGCATGTTTTCGGGGGGTGCTGAATACGAATCTGAAGTTATAATGCAAATTTTCTCTTGGCAAATATCAAAAATCTTGAAAAAATCACAGATTATTATTTTTTTTTTTTGGAGGGGGGTTTGCTTATTACTTGCAAAGTAAGCTTTTAACACAAAAGATGACTTTATATTAAGATTAAAACGAAAAATATTACCTTCATTTCATGTTCTCATCTTTATTTTATTATTATTTTTTTTTACGAAATATAGCTTTCGTGGAAGCGTTGAAAAATCGGCGAAAATCAGTAATTTTGAAAATCGCAAAGAAGATATTATTTTAAATCCTTCCGTTCTTAACACTAAATATAAAAATTTCACTGTAAAAATTTGCTGACGTACTCACTTATTACTAGAGTTTATATTATTATGATAAAGGTAAAGAGTTTGACATTGATAATCCGACATTCAAAGATCAGACAATTTTAAAAATCTGGAAACAAAGTCCTCTCTCCCTTCCCTTTTTTTCAGTTCCAGTTGACGAGAGAAGTAAAACCAGCAATTATTTAGGAAAAATTGAGATCCAAATCGGTGCATTAGCTTGCAATGAGGTAGTTAATGCTGTGCTAAATAGAACCCTCGATAACACTGGTAGCATCTCAGAGGAATGAGGATATAGACCATTAGAAAAATTCAAAATACACAATTTTTTACACCTTTTCTGTTCATAACACTAAAAATAAACATATCATTATATCCTATATTTTGTAGATAAAGTTCTCTACAATTTATATGTTTAAGCAATTTTTTTGGTGCCTGAATAATTAGGAGAAAAACCATGATGAGAACATGAAGTATTCAGCTACTCGTTGTTGAAAACATACAACTTAAATGCGTCTAAGTTTATGTATTTATATCTTTTTAAATTAATATTAGGGGTCGTCCATAAATCATATCACACTTGAAGGGGGAAGGAGTGTTCATGAAATTTTGACGATTTGTGACAAGGAGGTGGGAGGCGCCAACTTGTATGGGCCCATGGGGCTCGAGCCCACCCAATAATTCTTAATCATAGCGTACCCAACTTTCATTGTTCTAATTATTTATTTCATTACTAATTATTCTCTTTATAATAAAATTTACTTTGCCAATGGCCATGTGTTTTAATTCTTCGATTGACGTCTTTAGATGCCAAATGACTGAAAAGTTTTGCTCCCTGTTTAAATTTCATTTTGTAGTCATGTTAATGATATCATGACAATACAATAAATATTGGTGTCGTCGTAAGAAAAAACGCATGAGAATACAATTTAATAAAATTGCAACTTTTTTAAAAATACGATAGCTTCATTTAAGCTTTCACCATCGGTCAACCTTTCAACGAAAAATAAATAAGACACACAATTTTACAAATATATTTTTGAGCCCACCCAATATTTTTCAAAAGTTGGCGCCACTTTGAGGAGGTACGAAGAAATGTGACATGACACATTTTGGTTCAAATAAAAACAGATTAAATTATGAAGTCACTTTAAAATTAAAATGTTTTTGTTCATAAAGATAAGATTTAAAACAGAGTATGTTAAACTCTATTCGAAATTCCAAAATGCTACATTTTTCAGTTGCTCTTTCATATTAATATTGTATTACGATTACATATCAGTTATGTTTTTTGTTGTAAACCTTATTTCATACAAAATGAGCACACAAAAGATTTTTGTTACTCAGCTCACAAATGTCATTAAAACACGTTGTTAAAATTTAACAATAAAATCTGAAATATTATGTAAAACGTAGTGCTTTGTTTTTGAACTGAAAGTATGTATTTCGTAATATAGCGTGGCATGTCGTCACCTGAGAATAATAAGGTTCTATCTGCGTTCAAAAAAAAAAGACTTATCTATATAGAAAGGTTCTATTTGTATCTATGAAGGTATTTTTGCATCGAAATGATGTTATGCATCATTTGAAAATGACTTTACAATTATATTATGACATTATTTTAATCCAGAAATGCCTTTAAAGATACAAATAAAGCATTTCCATATCGATAAGTCAATTTTTTTCTAAAACACAGATAAAACCTTATTATTCTCTGGTGACGATGTGATAAGGGGAGGGGGGTCAAAAAATTGGAACAAATGCGTGACATCAAATGCGTTTATGAACAGCCCCTTATGTCATACTCTTAATATAATAGCCATTAATAAATTTTAAAAATATTGTAAAATTAATTCTACTTTTAATATTACCATTTTAAACAAGTTTTCCTCTCATATTTTTCAAAATTCGAACTCTGGGAAATTGAACGTTTGGGACCGTTCAAGTATAACGTAAACACTAAAGGGGCAGGGGGGTCCAGAGTTTGCTTATTTTTTCTGACAGGGGTAGGGGGGGTCACGACAATTCTTACGTAAGCATTAAACAACGAAGCAACTGCAGTTCAAATTCAACAAGCAAACAAAGTATGATGGGCAAAAGAGCGTTCTACAGCCCGTTCGAAATTCGCCGTTTATTTTCGATTTTGCTTATCCATCGGCAGTCGTGTGACCCGCATCACCCACTCGCCTTTTGTCTTCATTGTTGTCTGTTAAGTTCTGTGCAAGTACATTACAAGACTAAAAAAACACAGGAACCGATGTGGCTGGGTTCTGTTGGCAGGGTCACTGATCAGTTGATTTTATTTTAGGTAGGTCCGGTATTTTCTTTTATCCCGTTCAATCGGTCATGGAATTTCGGAATTTTTGCAGAATTTCTGGAAATTTGTGTCTTTTCGCTCCTATTGTCGAGCTTCCTTCTCTACAGATTTTGGAACTTTAGAAAGCAGAAAACCTACTTGGGTTTTTTCTTGTCTCGAATACACAGCACAGATATTTATTGATTTAGTTCAGTTGCATAGTGAATTTTTAGTGAAAGAGAATTGCTTTTAGTTGCATAGTAAATTTAGTCGGATTTAATTATGGATACTAACATTGACAAATCCTTATTATATCAGAAACTTTATCAGAGCTTTAAAAATCTTGAAATGATACTCCTGCCCAAGTGTCGTGCAAAGAATGGCGCATAAGGTTTGGCGACGGTACAAAAATGAAGCAAAGTGCGACAAAGATCTTGAAAGGCTTGTTTTAAAGAGAATTGAGGAAGAACTGCAGATTGCAACCAAAAAGAAATCAGTTTTTTTTTTTCACTAAGGTAAGTGTTTAATTTTATCAAACAAATATTAAAGTTCGTAGAAATATAGAGTAGCTTACGTTATATTCTCAAAAGTGATTTCTAAAGTCTTGACATAGCTCTCTAGTTAATAAAAAAACCAACAAATTCCTATGTTTGCTGAAAATCTGTTTATTTTAAATTCTAAAATTTCCATACTGTCATAAAATCTTACGTAAGCAAAGAGGAGGGTCTAGCATTTGCTTATATTTTCTGACAAGGGGGGAAGGGTTACAAAATGACTAAAAATATGCTTAAGTAATACATGAGCGGTCCCTTTCTTGTGGTCCTAACGAGTATGAATTAACGAGAGACGGCTGTATTTCTAACTGAGAAAAACATACCTTACCCCTTATACATTATAAAACAATATTTATTTCTTTATGATATCGACACTGGATCCCAGAGATATGAAACGTAGATTAATAATAAAAAGGGTTGTTTAAATCTCAAAAAGTTGATAGAAAACACTACGCGTTTGAAGCAAACGAAACTTCGTATTCTTTCAACAAGTCAGAGATAAAAAAAAAGATTTAGAAATGAAACAAACTGTTTCCTCAACATAAGCTTATACCTTTAAGTATATACTAATGCTTAGTCTTTAATCTAACATTTAATTTTCATATTATAATGTCAGCTTTTTACCAACAAAAATATTTGAAATATCTCTTACATTTTAAACGTTATTATTATGTAAACTGCTTAATTTAATTAATTAAAAGTATATATACTGACAGACGTTAATTTAAAAAAATTATCTAAATCAATATTAAACAATAACTTCAATATTAAAAGTTCGCTATTTTTTGGTATTTAGAGATTGTAATTTTCATTAGTTTTAACAAATTCAATATATAAGTGATGTTTACAGAATTAAAGAAGTTAAGTTACTTTGAAAAGAAACCAATGAAAGATTAAACTTGAACGTACAGCTTTCAAGATAAACGAAAAAACTCCAGCAACAACTCCAATCTGTAAAAAACTTTATATACAATGGAAGGACAACTTACAAGCTATCGAAGAGGACATAGATGAAAATTTTTATAGTAAAAAACTTTTCTCGATAAACTAACTTGCCGACCATGAATGGCATATTATCAACCACAACTTTTATTATCTACTCCAGTCAAATTAGAGTTCAAAGTGGAAAATTCTGGTTTAATTGTTTCTAATGTTTTACTTTACGTTCTTGGGGATCTCGAATACGAATCTAAAGTTATAATGCAAATTTTCTCTCGGCAAATATCAAAAATCTTTTTTTAAAAATTGCAGGTTTTTTTTGGGGGGGGAAGGGGGGCTTGTAATTGCAAAAAGCTTTTTACACAAAAGGTGACTCTATGTTAAAATACCGACAAGAAAATTACCTTCAATTCTTTTTCTCATCTTTATTATTATTTTTTTTTACGAAATATGGCTTCCGTAGAGGCGTTGAAAAATCGGTAAAAACCAATAATTTTTGAAAATTGCAAAAAAGTATTCTTTTACTTCTTTTCGTTGTTAATACTAAGTGTAAAAATTTCAATTTAAACATTTTAAACACTTATTATGGGATTTTATACTATTATGATAAAAGTAAAGATTTTGACCTTGATAATATGGCAATTTTAAAAATCTGGTATCAACGTCATCTTCCCATCCCCATTTTTTCACTTTCAACTTACGAGAGAAGTAAAAACAACGATTATTTATGAATTGAAAACTGATATCCAAAACGATGTGTTAACCCCTTGGGGACGAGGGACACGTATACGTGCCGCAAAAAGGATTAAGAATCCTTGTTTATCCCTACAGTAAAATTTTCCTGTAAATTTTACCTTAAGTGGAGCATTATTTCGATTTAATAAAGCACACATTTCTGTTTTTAAAAGCAAGTGACAAAACATTAAAAATGCCGTATAAAGGTCCCATCACGAAGGGGTCAACGGACAGTGAGATAGCTAATGCTGTGCTAAATAGGCCCCTCGATAACATTGGTAGCTGTTCACAGGAATGAGGACTAAAACCATTGAAAAACCTCAAAATACACAGTTTTTACACGTTTTCAGTTAATAACACTAAAAGTAAACATTTCACTATATGCTATATTTTGTAGATAAAGTTCTTTACAATTTATGTGTAATTTTCTTCGGAACCAGACTAATTATGAGAAAAACCATGATGGGAGCATGAAGTATCCGGCTGCCTCTTTATTGAAAACATACAACTTAATTGCATCATTTTACATTTTAATAAAAATTTTAATTTTACTTAAGAAAGGTATTATAATAAAAAAAATACACTGACATGTTTCGTAACCGTGAAATAAGTTCCATAATCATAATATAAATAAAATAAAATTTCAAAATAGTTCACGATCAATACAAATGACACGCGACAGTGAGATATAAATAACAAAAAACACACGCTCTATTGTAAAAATTAAATTAAAATATAGACCATGATCTAAAATATAAATAAAAATAGAATTTCAAAATATTTCACGGTCAATACAAATGACACGCGACAATGATATATAAAAAACACCAAAAAAACACGCGCTCTATTGTAAAAAATTAAATTAAAAATAGACCACGACCTAAAAGAATTTCTAACATGGTTCTTCCCATTCAAGCTCTCACGAGGAATTTATTCATTAATTCTAGCCATAACTTAGGAATAATAAAAGAAACGGTATCGTTGCAAACCAGATTTTTACGCGAATAAATTTCAATGGACTCTCTTATAATAGATTTACGACTACAATTTGATATGAAACATAATTTACATTCACTAAATAATATTTTTATCTCCTCATTTAAATATGTTCTTGATAAGGCAGTGTTAGTACGTCCAAATTTAATATCAGATTCGTGCTCCCCTTTTTTAATTCCAAACTTTCTCCCAGTCATGCCTATGTAATAATTTAAGTCACAATTTTCAGTAATAAAAGATATTTCATAAACTTCAGCAAGATCATCATGTCCTATAGGATCCACTTGCTTATTAAGTAAACATCTTAATTTTGGTGGAGGAGTTGCAATCAATTCAATATTAAACTTTTTTAATTTAAATTTTAATTTCTCAAAACTGCTTTTCAGATATGGAAAAGAAACTCTTTTAAAATTTTTAGAATCACCTCCTTTATTGAATCTTTCAGTTAACCCTAGATATTGTTGTTTAGGCTTCCCTTTTTTATAATAATTAATTAATTTATTGATACTACTTATTTTATACCCATTAGAACCTGCAATCTCACGGATCTTACACAACTCTTCATTTAAAAATTCATCAGAACAGACTTTAAACGCTCTATCAACCATGAAACGGAAAGTAGAGAATTTATGACAAAAAGGTGAACAAACGGAATTTGGAATAATGTGTTGACTATTAATTTTCTTTCAATAAATTGAACTTTTCAAAGACCCTCCCCCTCCCTAATTAAAAAATGTCTAAACGCGGTAAACTACAATTCGCTTCTAATTCATATGTAAATTGAATATTTTTATCCAATTTATTAACTTTATCAACAAAATTAAGGAAAAAATATATCCTCCCTTCCCAAACCAAAAAAACATCATCAACATACCTTTTCCAAAATCTAGGAGCTTTGTCAAAATTTTCAAAAATTCTTTTTTCATAGGGTCTCATTTTGAATTCCACGAGAAAACCCGAAATGGGAGAACCAATTGGAGCACCCAACTTTTGCTCATAAATTTTCCCATCAAACATAAAGAAATTATTATTTGTGATTAACTGTAAGCAAATTTTCAGTGTCTTTTTTATATTGTCACTATACTTTTCTGAACTATCTATCAAACTACTAATATAGGAATTAACTTCACTAATGTCGATTGATGGAAACAACGATTTGACATCCATACTTGCCAAAATACATTCATGAGAAATATTAAGTATTTTGATATGTTCTACATGATCTTGAATTGTAATTAAATATGTATGTAGTAAATGTATGTATTAAATTCTGTAAGACAATAGACCCCTTGCACGTGACGTCACATGCTTCATCTGAGCCCAAACATGAGGCAAATGTGGTGTTTTCACATTTGTAAAAATTGTGATTTGCAATTCATTTTTTAAGTACTTAGAAATATAATGCAAGAATAAGAAAAATCAAAATTAAGCAGAAAGACCACACGTGCTTTAAACGGCTAACGGGGAGTTATGATGTTTTGTTTGGGCTCCAGGTGTGCACCAGATTTGAGTATCAGCCGTCGCTTTGACGTCAATGCAAGGGGTCTATATTGCTCACCTCCTAATTCTCCTTCTGGGTCTTTGCAGTACCCGGAATCAACACATTTTCATTCGTGAAATCAAAACTTTTGCCTTGATTCTCGCATCTGCCGACTCATCTAGACATGAATCATCTAAGCTGCTAGTTCCTCCAGTGGAACCAGCCATGTTGAGTATCTTTAAATCGATAGTCTCACACCTACCAGTATTATTCTGGCTTCCTGGATTAAAAAACGAGGACAACGAAACAGTTTAGGCCTCAACGGTTTATCCATCAAGGAGTTGGGTGGCCTCACCCACGCACTGCAACTCGATCTATCTAACCGGGAGAAGTCTTCAAAGACCGCTCAAGAGTGTAAGCTTTCAAATTCAAAAGAGTTGTGAGAGTTTGATAAGAAATGACTGAAACTTACAATCTAAACTTTTGTCGACCGTAAGGATTATTAGTCTAGGACTAAAAGCCGAATCCTTAGCGTAACACTCCTTAAAGCTAGGATTCTCGGATCCTTAGTACCTCGTTCGCACTATGGATAGTTAAGATATCTCAGGCATGGAACTTTTTCAGAGAGTTTAAACTTGCTCCGACTAGATACAGGAACAACAACTCGCTCTCATTGGTTTCAAAGCTTCGTTTTCACTGATTGGCTGTGACTGTCATCTTTACTTTAAATGCATGCGCATACGTTACATTTGTTAAGACAATAAATACAGTGACATTAGCTGAGATATCTTAGGTAAATTTTTCAATGTGAACAGGCATCCAATTCCGGGAGTGTACCACTTCAAAAACGGCGATCAAATATAGCTTATGTTTCTAGTGCGAGCAGGGTATTGAACGCCAGATTGTTCCCCACCCAGAAATTGCTGTAAATCCTCTAAAACATATTTTCAACAAACATACATGTAAAATATTTTAGCGATAAAATTATACTATAGAGTGTTTACACTGAGATTTTCAATGCATTAATTTATTCACACGTAACTTGTTTTATTGATTATTGTACGCGTGTAAAGCAAAATTTTTATTTTTGTAACCAACATAAGAATGAACTTATTTTTCTGAAAAGTTTATTGTCTCCTTACCCACCACACTAAGTGTTAAATACACCATCCCTTATTTAAATATTCATCAAATAATGCATATCAGTTCGAGTAGCATTAAACTTACAATCAATCACATCAATTCAAAAATTAATGCTTTTGCTATGTAGCACACATTATGTTGTTGCTCATTTATTTTCTATATTTTTTTATTTATTAATATTTAGATGCCACAGGTTTTTGTTAAACAATTTTAATATCCGCAAATAAAGCCCGTTAAAATTAAATATTTTGAATATATATTTATGATTGATTTAAGTCTGAAAATTTTCATTTTTATATTATTTTAAACGTTTTTTATTTATCTTTAACATCTTAAAATTTAAGTGCATTGTTTTAATCTTTCTCTTTCTCTTTTCCTTATCCAATTTTAGGGAGCTTCTATAAAGAATAAGTAAAGAAAAAATATAGTTTTTTTATAGGTTTAAAAAATTACACAAATTTTATTGTTAAATTTTTTTATAGTTATTTTATAAAGAGATACAACACATTTATCTTGTGACGTCATAAGAGCGAAGAAAACATTATATTTATTTGACTCAGAATGAATTTTTTTTTTGATTTGTCAACTTTGAAAGGATATACTTAAAATTCCTTTTAAAGTACGTATAGGTAGTAAAACGCTTATAAAGCGTATATCTACTTATAATAAAATGCGACTGGAAAAAAGTGTAGGAACGATTCCGGGGCAAACCATTCTGTCTGGGAAACGACCGTAGCTAAGCGCCATATTAGGCTTAATTGGAAACAGATGCTAAAATGATGCTTTTAAAATTTCTTCAACTTGAACAAATGTTTGTTCAGATTTTCATATAAAACATGTATATGATACCCAATTATAACACATAAAAATAACAGCGGAAGTGTAAACTGATAAGTTTTTATCATCTAAAAGTACGATTGTATTTTATCGACTCATTGCGCCTTCTCACGCTAATTACACTACTTTAGTGCTGCCATTTATGAACTATTCTGGAAGCATTTTTTCCATAGGATAGGTTCTGGGAAACAAAGGACTCACCAACCTGTTTTTAAACCATTGTGCAACACAGTGATTGCGGATTTGAATTTAAATTTAGTTTTATTGATTTTTTCAAGGTGCTAAAATTTATCCGCTTAATTTTTTTAACTTTGTTTTCTATTATAAATAAAATAAGCTTTTCCCCCCCTTGAAGTTGTAATGGATATATAAGATATTATCATGACTGCAATAGTATAATTGAAATTTTTTTTCACATGCTATACTATTAATTATTTTTTCAATGAATTTTTAGGAATATTATAAATATTAATCTAAAAAGTTGGAAATAAAATATTTCACGACAAACTAAAAGTAGTTCAAAAAATCTCATAAGAATTTCAGATTTCTAAAATTAGTAAAAATTTTTTAATGTTGCAGTATAAGTGTGCGGATAACACCACAAGTTTTAGATAAGTGTTCTAAAATGTGTTATAAAAATGTGTTGGTAAAAATAAGAAGTGTTTTACTTTTGTTTCGCGCAATAAATCCTACACATTTACGTGTCTTGCAGTGCAAAACAAAATTTAAAAAACAATCGTTTTCAATTATTTTTAGGAATTTTTAGAATCTACACAGGCTTTTGGGACATTCTGTACACCAGCAGCATTGTGAAAGAACATAAAATACAGCATATGACGCATAAACTTCTCATATATTGTACTCAGAAACAAAAAGTTTTTCTTGACGCGCTACACACCTTCCCACCATCTGTGATGGAAGACAGATTGCTCGCTAAACCAGTTTCTTCCACCGATCCCACCAGCCACCAAGACCTTTTTCGACTGCGTTACGCTTCTTTTATTATGAGAATTAAAGCAGAAAATTGCCAAGGGATCATCGCCAAAAAATGCGATGAAATTTCGAAGGTCCATGTTTTAAGAATGCCCGAAGAGAACAAAGGAATCCGTTATCTAGTCATTCCTCATCTAAGATGTGACATAACGAAAAAAACATCAAAAGAAAACACTTAAGGCATCATAAATAACAAGAAGTCCTATATCATACCTATTTTTTATTTAAAATTAACTGTGAAAATATTTTTACTGATAACTATAGTCATATTGAATAACGTAGCAAAATCTTTATCGCGAAGCTGCTACAAAACACACCAAAGAGAGATTTTCTTTGTTTAACTGTCTATATTATAATTGCTCTACGATTCCACGGTCAACATTATCCAGTCGATTGACATCACATCTTTCGATTTTCCTGCCTGGAGTGTTCGTTCATTTCCACCAAATTGATAAATAACAAAGCTTGAACAATGAAAATGATCTCCACAGCCTCCAAACCCGTGAAATGAGAAAAGTCATGATCTTCACACAGGAATTTGGAAGTCAATTCCATGACCGTGTCGGCGCTTATTTTCAGAGCTTCTGCAGCCTTTTCCTTCTTTTTCGGATTTGCTTTGCAAGAAGAAGATTCTTTATTGCACGAACTTCTTTTTGGAATTTTTTTTCCTGATTTTCTTGTTACTGTCATGTTGAAATGAAGTTTTATTTGAAAAGAAAAAGAAAAATTTTGATTAATTAACGAAAATAAAACCTTTGAAACTTTTGTACTATTTAATATCACCAACAGCAAAATTTTGGAATATTGAAAAAGATGTAAATTAATCATTGTTGTAACATGACATGAATTCATTGTTAATAATTAGCAACAAGAATTATGTAATTAATAATATCTCTTTGTTAAACATATTGTTTAATTGAAAAAATTCTGTGTATAAAACAATAATAACTTTTTATTTTATCAGTTTGTTGCATATTTTTTAAATTATAGCTTATTCTAACTGTAACAATAAAAAATGATTTCATGAATTCGTTATTGAATATCTAAGAATGCATGTTAGTCTAAAAATTAAAAAAAAAAACTCTGGATTTTTTTTGTATAAGTAATATTCTACATTAACTTTTGTATTTTTGCAGGTCAAAGTCATATATGTTTTTAAAAATAGTTTAAACAAATAAAACAGAAACGGGAATTAAATAGCTGACATTGTTAGCAGCAGTATATTTGTTACTAGTTGACTCGCCCGGCACCGCGATTAACATAATGCACAAAAAAATCTAAATAATTGACAAAAGTGATAAAAAAAGAATCGATTCTGAAAACACAAAATCTCGAAAAATTGTTAAAAATTACTTCAAAAATCGCACTATAAATTGATGAAATTCAAAAACTGTACCACGCAAAATTTAGATAATTAGGTTAAAACTTGAAACAATTTTCCTTTTACGAATGTCATAAAATAGCCGCACAATACGAAAAAATACTAAAACTCGCATTAAAAATTCAAAAATTGCTGCACGAATTCCGATTAAGCTTTATTGATAATAGAACTTAATTTACTATTTCGGGCTAAAAGAATGAAACCGTATTCCTTTCACTAAAGTGGAAAAATCACCTCAAAACAAAAGAAAAAGCTAAAAATCTATTAAAAAATTAAATTTTAAAAATCCAATAAGAAATCGTAAAATCGGGCTTCGATGCGCAAATTTTCATATACAGAAGTACCACCCTCCAAATTTTGTAACTCTACTTGCAGCGGTCTTTTCAGAACAGCGCTGACACACTCACAAACTTCGCTCTTTATTATTATAGATTACTGTGAATGTTCTAATCAACTCCTTTATTGCTAATTCAGTAATCTTATATTTTTCGCTTTTTTACATGCAATTTAAAAAGAGATAAAAACATAATGCTTAAAAGAATCCCAATAACGGTTTATTTTTGTCGTCCGATTATCTACACTAATGGGATATAGGACCAGGGGGAGTGCCCTTCGTGGGGGTCTTTCTAAGGGAACCTAACCCGTATTTACGCAAGGTTCGAAGAAAACCACGAAAACTCCGAACGGTTAGGCCGACAGCCGCGATTGAGTTCGAACCCAGCACCTGCCGTCTACCAGTTGAAAGGTCTGAACCTCTCGGCCACTGGTGGGGCGAACCCCAATAACATTGATAAAAAGAGAAAATCGATATTAAAAGCACAAAAACTTGAAAAATTGTTAAAAACTACTTCGAAAACTGCACTGAAAATTGCATTAAAAACGACGAAACTCAGAAATCGTTGCAGACAAAATTTAGTAAATTAGGCTAAAAATTTGAAATCTTTTTATCAATGTCAAAAATAGCAGCAAAATGCGAAAAAATACTAAAAATCACATTAAAAAATTCGTTAAAAATTCAAAAATCGCTGCACGAATTAATTTATTCGCTGCATAAATTTTATTGGAAAAAAATTAAATTTACTGTGTTGGGTTAAAAGAATGAAACTGTATTATTTTCACTAATGTGTAAAAATTGCTTTAAAACAAAACAAGAACGCTAAAAATTGACTAAAAAATTAAGTAAAAAAATGTAATAAAAAATCGGATTTCGAGGGGCAAATACTTTATTAGTACAAGGGGGAAGGGTGATTGCAACTTTGCCCTCCCCCCACGTAGATCCGCTATTGGTTTGAGATTATTTTATATGATAAAAGAACAGTTTTGAACATAAAATAAATGTGGAAAAACTAGTCTAAATGATAAAGTATAATTTTCAATATTATATTCATACCTCGAGACGGTATCAAGTTGCAAATGATTTCTTTCGATTCATAATTAAAAAATACATAACTAACAATACTACCCTTCATATTCTTAATAACTCATCCCACCCCTTCATGGATTAAAAATGCCTTCCAGAATATTGCAAAACAGCTGTATTTTGGGGGGACACTTACGATTTTCATTTCTATAGCTAAAATAAATGTCTTCCCAAATTTTTGTGAGTGTCCATAAGTTATTTAATATGTAAATCCGCAATTAGGAGCCTCGACATCAGCTTAGCAGGTCATTATATTTTAATTAAAATTTACATAATATTCAACAACCTACAATCCACATGTTATTTATGTTTTGATTACACAAATATTTATTATATAAAATTCTTAGAAAGTTTCAAGAGAAATAAATAATAGAAGGAAAAATCTAAATAAAATTATTAACTTAAACTGAATTTATTCTATCTAATTCGTATATAATTCAGAAATCTAGTGGTTTTATAATTTTTATTTCCAAAAAACAATTTTGATGGTCGTAGATGTAAGATCTTAATTAACCCCTTGAAGGCCGGTGGTATAAAATATATACCACTTAATTTTAATTACGAATTGCCACATTGACACCAAAATTTGAAATGTAAATTTTGAGATTATCGAGTACATAAAGAAAAGCATTTATTTATTTTTGAATAATTTTGTTTTAAAATTCCGGTGTTAGTCAGTCATTTCAACAATTTATGAATAGAAGTGCTTTGCCCCTTAAAGGGTTAAAAAGATCCTGTAAAATTGAGCAGGAAAATCACTTATTGTCACTTATTGTTAACTAAAATAATATGCTATAAGTGAAAAAAAGAATTACACTTAAGGGCATATAAATACCTTATGGTTCCTTAAGGAGTTTCAAAGGTTAATAAACTGATCAACATGTTACGCATAATCAGCAACTTTACGCAGTTCAATAATGGTTAAAAAAATTAATTTCACAAAAAAATAAAAAATAAACTTGGTAAAACAAAAATTATGAACATGAATGTTTTTATTGATTTTTTAAGCATCTTTTTCCATATTTTCAGATTAATTTATTGAAAAACATTTATATGCATTTAAATATCCTTTTTTTCCCCTTTTAGCAAGTTAAAAGTTTATCTTAAATTCATGCTAATCTACGTGATAGCATTAACATACTAAAATCACCACAAAATAGGCATATTTGGAGACCATTAAATGCGCTGGATAATCATTCATCCTCGGGTTCTCTGTTATTTGCCTAAACTGCATGAAGCACACACTATAAGATAATTTGTGATAGAATTTTAATAGTATTTACATTACATTGAAATAAAATGGTCTTACTAAGTTTAAATTTTGCGCAAAGCTATATCGCAGAGCAGAGTATTTAAGATTAACTAATTCACTTCCTCTGCCACAGTTTGAGATAATTTTTTCGCAATTATGATTATTAAATGGATTATTTTTTTATAGGTTATGAAATGCATTAGCTAGCAAACTGAGGTTAGAAAAACAATACATATATAGAAAAACAATACAGGGTGTCCCCTCTCAACGGTGGCCAATGGCTAATTTCTAAACCGTTGGTCATAGACATATAGTTCCAATTGCAAAAATGCTTTAAAAAAGGTAAAGAATTATTTTTTAAGCGATTTAGGTCAAAAAAATGCTTTACTAAAAAATTACGAAAATTAAATTTTTATACGGTCCCCCGGTCCTATAAGTGATATTTAGAAAATTTTTACCACTACTCTAACAAGTAAGACAAAAAAAGTCCCATTCCTCTACGATCAAAATTGACCGAGTTATAGCTGTTCAAAGTTGAAGCATATTTTTTGCTGCAAAATAGGGGTCAGTCACAAATTTACTGGAAATAAAAATAAACATCAGACAGAAAATTTAACTTTAAACATTGACAGTAAAAAATATTTTTACAATGTTGTTTCTGAATTTATGTTGACATTTACATGTTAAAGTAAAATATGCAATTTCTGCTAAAAATATAAGTAAAAAAATAACAGAAATTTTGTTAAATTAAGCTATGAAAAGCAACAGTCACAAATCGTTACAAAATGATACATATTTAAAGCTCTATTAGATTACTCAACCTAATAGAATTTGATGTAGTCCTATAAAATAAATAAATGGAACGCACCTAAAATCGTATTAATATTACATTGTCATCGGGTTTAAATAAGTATGGGAATTGAACCTCAATCAGATATTTGGAAGTGAGTTAAAATTTGAATATAAGTTTTGAACTAGGAAAATTTACATACAAAAACTATGAATAAAATAAAAGCTTATCAAAATAACATACCTTTTTAAAATAAAATCACGAAAAGAATCAGCTTCATTTGCTTACAAAATAAAACATACGTAAAAATACAATTGAGGATATGAATTTCAAAACTCGACTTACCGCTTTTTGATTTCTCTATCAGTTTATACAAACCTCCACTACTGTAACAATGCAATCTCAAAATTTATAATGAAAACCAATAGATGCATTTAAAGTTTTTTCGCTATTTCCCAAAATTTGATTTTTTCGATAAAGAGAATTTTTAAATTCATGTCTTCAGTTATTTTAATAACCAATCTAGAAGTTAATTAATTATAATTAACACTACCGTAAAACTTATACGGTGACAGCGCCTTCAGTTAAATCGCTCAAAACATTTTGTAATTGGAACTATATGTCTGTGACAAATAGTTTAGGAAGTAGCCTTTGAACAGCGTTGGAAATCGACTCCCTTTATAATACTTTAAGCACTTAGTGTACATTCCCTTAAAGCTCCATCGAACTCATCCGTTTTCAGCTATAGAAAAGTGGTTTAAGTCATGAAATTTAAAATTTCATAACTCGGTCAATTTTACTGTTACATGAATGGGACCTTTTCTGTATTACTTGTTAGAGTGTTGAAAAAATTTTACTAAATATCACTTATAGGACCGGGGGACCGTATAAAAATTTAATTTTCGTAATTTTTCAGTAAAACATTTTTTTGACCAAAATCGCTTAAAAAACAATTCTTTGCCTTTTTTAAAGCATTTTTGCAATTGGAACTATATGTCTATGACCAACGGTTTAGAAATTAGCCATTGGCCACCGTTGAGAGGGGACACCCTGTATATACGTAGTACGATTAAAAAATTTTTGGAACTGCGTCCATTCTTGACAATGAAAGCAAGTGCCTAAAGTAAAACCGTTTGAAATGTACTCTCCGAACTCCCTCCTATTTGCTCAAGTTGGTTTAGCCCATGTCATGTGACAAAACCACACGCGCATCTGTTATCTTTCTAAGTTAATTACCTTTGCTCCGCGACGTAAAAAAGATGGCTTTCCTTTAACAGTTTTGCAACATTAGATTCTGTGAATATTTTGGTAAAAGACTATGAAAATAAGATTATGATTAAGATTATAATTATAAGACTATGAAAATGCTAAGAAAGGTGTACGATGAATCTACCATGGGGTTTATGAATGGCTTCGACGTTTTAAAGAGGGCCAAGAATTCACCGAAGAAGATAAACGCTTATGACAATCTTCGCAGAGGCTACACACTGGTACCTTCTGCTTGACAACACAGAAGCACATCGATTACAATAGGAATAACAATTTCTCGACAAAACTCCCACTAATGTGCTTCCTGATTCTCCTTATCAACTGGACATAGCCCCGTGTTGCTTTTACCTGTTAAAATCAATGCAAAACATTTACAGGGACGCCGTTTTGAGTCATCAAATGAGGTGGAAATAACATCGCAGGAGGCCTTTTAACCACAGGAGATTACGAAAACTTCGTCCGGCAGTGATTCCATAAGTTATACGAACTCTGGCAGAAGTTTATCATCACCAGGTGACTACTTTGAAGATGGATATGTTTCGGTGCTATGAACTATTCAAATTAGATTTTTTACAACTTGTCCCCGAACTTTTGAATCATACTATGTATGTATATATCATATGAAACAAGAAAATTAATAAAACAAAATGTTTTCTTTTATTGGTAAACACGTATAAAATTCCACAAAAAATTATACATGTAAATTAAAAAAAATGATAATATTTCAAAATAAAAGGAATAATTTAAAACCCTTATTGGGAAATTTTAGCATCCATACTTTATTACTTAAGTACATTAAACAGATGCATCATTCTCTTTGACCAAATGGAAATTTGAGAATGGTCTGAATTGTTGTAGAAAAAGCAATATGGTGCAAAATATATTTTTTGATATTTTTCGAAATAATGAACCAAATATAGCAAAATCTATACAACTAATTCGGGTATCTCACTAACTTGCAGGGTCTGATTACAGTATAGGCTGTGGCCTTGGGCTAGCTGCTGAAAAGGGCCCAAATTTAATAAAGTGATTTAAAAAAATATTTTTTTAGTTGCAGCTTCCAGCAATTATTTTCTCAAAGACTGAAAACAATTTTGTTTAACTTGGCAATCATATGATAATCTAATTATAAGACGGCAAATACCTCCAATCAGAGAAAAAATCTAGTTGCTATTTTATTACGAAGGGGCCTGGAAAAAGTGCTGGACCTTTTGCGCAATAAATCCTCTCCCAACATGACCATTTAATTTCAAGCTAATCTGATATCTTTTGCAGGAATTATTGAAGAACGGACAGACTAACAGATGGAAAACAAAAACTCTCCATATCACTACAGTAAGCCTTTTATTGACATTTCAGGAAAAATACACTCGTTTTTACCTATATTATTATAAAACACTAAAGTCTTAACAAAATATTCTATTTGCAACAAATTATGTTTCATACTTGATGCATGAATTTTCATTCTTTTTTTAAACATTTAAATAGTTGAAAAGTGTTAATGACTTCCGTTTCCATGTCCGTCTATCTAATCTCTAACTCATGAAAATTGAAACGGATTGGCTCAGATATTTACATGTCATTGCCAACTTATAGTACAAACACAACGTAAAATGATGTCTGTGGTATGCATAGTTCGTTTACAGGGGCAATCAAAAGTATTTTCCTAGATGATGGTCAAAAAAATTTAAAGAAAATTTTGTCTATCAGTACCATTTAATAGATGCTGTTAAAGATAACTTTTGAGATAATTTCTTGTTGCATATCTCTCACAAATAGCCATCAGTATGAATTAACTTATGTTCGTGTAAATCACTTTTACGAGAGATATTCTTGTAGCATATCTCACAATCAAAAAGATTCTCACCAGTATGAATTAAGAGATGCTTGCATAAAACTCTCTTGAAAGAGAATTACTTAATACATATCTCTCACAAAAAAAGGTTTTTCACCAGTATGAATTAACAGATGTTTGTTTAAGGAATTCTTATGTTTAAATTTTTTGTTGCACACTTCACAAACAAAGTGCTTTTCACCATTATGAATTAACAAATGACTGCTTAAATGACACTTTTGAGTGAATTTCTTGTTACAAATGTCACACATAAAAGGTTTTTCGCCCGAATGGTTTAAGAGATGCCTACTTAAATTACTGTTAAGAGAGAATTTCTTGTTACAAATCTCACAGACAAAAGGTTTCTCACCTGTGTGAATTAACAGATGACTGTTTAAACCGTCTTTACGAGAGAATTTCTTGTTACAAATGTCACATATGAAAGATTTCTTGCCAGAATGAATTAGTAGGTGTGAGTTTAAATTACACTTGTGAAAAAATTTCGTATTGCATATCTCACAGACAAAAAATTTCTCACCAGTGTGAATTAATAGATGACTGCGTAAATGAGTCTTTTGAGAAAAATGTTTGTTGCATATTTCACACTGGAATGATTTCTTACCAGTATGAATTAGCAGGTGTGTGCTTAAATTACTTTTTTGAGAGAAACTCTTGTTGCATATCTCACACAAAAAACATTTTCCTTGCTGTGAGCTAGAAGCTGTTTTTCCAAAAATGTTTTGTGAAAAAATATGTTGCTGCATATTTCATATTTATAGATAATTTTGATTGATGTTTAGCTAACTTTATACCACCTGCAAGAAACAGAAATAGCTTAAATCACCTTTATGATTCATTAAAAACAATTTATAAGAAAAAAATAATTTTTTATGAAAAATAAAAATTAATGCTTTAAACTGAATTGAAGTTAAATTTTCATGATAATATTAAAATCTACAATAGAAAACTAATTTTTTGATGCTTGGAACCTTAATTCCTGTTACTGATGAAACTATATTTAAAATTATAACATCTAAACTAAATACCATTCATCATAAAATAAATTTATCAGGAAGAAAATATTTAACATTAAAATAAAAAGTTGTTACATTAAATAATTTAAATAAATAATAAAGTAAATTTAAGGATAAAATTCTATAATTTTATATCTTCAATGAAAGCAATGATACATTTAAGCAGCGAGGCAAATATCAAATACTTTTGTGGAAAGAGGAATGGGATGTACAAATATATTTAATCGGGACTTATCCAAAATTATAAATTTTTTAATCTAATATAATGGATTATTAGGACAATATTTTGCATTGTTCTTTCAATTTAAATTGCATGGTAATAATTTAATGACTTATTAATCTTTTTACGACGTTTAAAGGCCTATGTAAATAATAATCGGTATATCAAAATGCACTTTTTCATGTAATTTCAAAATACAGCTTAGTTGGAAACACCTTCATAGAGCAGACCATGCAAATTGGATGGTGAAATGTGTGAAGTGAAAACATAAAACTGAGTTAAAACAGAGTCTATAGATAGTATAAGAGTCATTACAGAACATCAGACGCAGGGTTAAGGCCCCTGTCCTCGCTCGAGGAAACGCTCGCGAGCTAATGCTATCCCTATGGGGAAGCATTTTTCCAATAACTCTTTCGCATTTTGACATTTTTAAATAATTTTTTTTGCATTGGATAGCTGAGGTGGATGCCGACAGTGCACCTTTTTTTACTTTTTCGATTTTGGTTGAAGATATTTTTTACAAAGTTAGTTTCATTTTCAAAACCGGTTTTGAAAAACATAAATTTTCATAATGGTAATCTGATGCTACACAAGTTTAATTATTAATATAAACAAATAAATTTAAAAAAAATACAAAACATTCTATGATATTTTAACAAATACTTTTTAGATATATTTTTTTATTAAATTGAACAGTCCAATAACTTACAGATTATCTACAGTATACAAATAGAAATGGTTCTTATGAAAATATATAAGTAATAGAAGCACGAAAAATAACAGAGAAAAGGTTTTCAATGAAATATCTTGTACAATTATTTTACAACATTGAACAAACAAAATTAGCATCATATCAATAATATTATTTTTTCATGAATCATATTATTATTATTTTCAGAGCATTCCATAGCAGAGGCGAATTAATTATTAAACATTTAGCTAATTAATTTTGTTAAATGTTCTGAACCCAAACTGTTTCTTAATTTGTTTTGAAAAAAAGAAACGTTAGAAAATATTCTTCCCAGACCAGAATTACTCTCTGGCAAGTTGTTTAATTTAAAATAACTAGCTATTTGATATAGCTTTCTATTTAAAACTTTAAACTGAGATTTTAAAATATTCGATTAAACTGGTTATATGTAAAATTACACAATAATATAATAACAGAAATTTTCTATATTACATTACTCCATTTTCAACCTATTTAATTTTAAGTAAGCACTTTGCATATCCTAAATGAAATGTACTTTTAAGGTATTTATAATTAATAAAAAAGTCTCAAATTATGTCAAGAAACTATTTTCTCCAAGTTTTTAACAGTTTCAGCCAGTTAAAACCAATTATAACCACTTACTTCCATTGGCATGGCAGAAACCACTTTCTGGTGGCCCGAACCCAGTTGTAACAAAATGGGGGGGAAATATCATGCAAATAGCATATTTTATTCAAAAACAAATCAACCAATAA
Source organism: Maratus speculifer (assembly GCA_964019185.1). Classification (NCBI taxonomy): domain Eukaryota; kingdom Metazoa; phylum Arthropoda; class Arachnida; order Araneae; family Salticidae; genus Maratus; species Maratus speculifer. The sequence continues at coordinate 43,542,162 of CAXHSM010001376.1, read as the reverse complement.
ACATTTTAGCATCTTAGGTAAATTTGGGTGATTTGGTATAATCAATTTATAAAAAGGATTTTAAAGCACTACACGAGCAATTGAATGGTTTAAATGTCTTATATTAAAATCCCTTCATATTTCGAGGCCAGTAACAAATTAATGATATTTTCACAGATTCAGATGATTCCCCACCATTCAGAACACTATTTTCATTATCCTACAATTAATTAAAGCAGATATGAAATGGAAAGTGAACTAAGAACAATTTAATAGAAATCATATAAACATCACAAAATAAATTCAACTTTCTAAGAAATAAATTAAAAATCAATTTACTAAATTTAGTGTAATCACTCGTAACAAATTAGCATAGTGTACATGTATTACTTACCTCAGATATTTATAAAAGAAAATGTGCTAAAATATTTACACTTAAAGAATAGACATGATCATGAAATTGAATGATAAGTCCCCATTGCAAAAGATTTTAAAAACTCAATTTAAGTTTTACTAAAATAAAAAAGGTAATTCATAAAAAAAATTGAAACACAAAATTTGTTTCAAGTTTAAAAAAATCTATATTTATTTCTCATTGCCTTCATATTGTCAATTAATATACTTTTGATTAGCATACTGTATTAAGTTTTCAATTCTATTGTTAATTTCTGTATAACAGTATTTTCCGATAACTGTATAATTGTTTTAATTTCATAAAAGAAATATATTCTTACTTTATTTTTAGAGTATCATTGAGTGTTAAATATAGTTTTTTTTAACTGTAAATGATTGCATTTAAGTTTCAATATTATTCACACATCTCCCACAGGTGACTGAATTTTGTCCCATTTGAGTCAACTTTTTTTCAGATAGAGGATTCTTTCAAAATGAGTGATTCCATGATTTTTTTTTAATTGCATTTATAGACTCGTAGCTACCAAATATTCCAGGTGGTGGAGAACACTTTACACTGAAGTCCCTTCATATTCTCCTGTTATTGATAAAAATTTTGCGGTAATGAGTATTTACTTAGAAATAACAGCACTCATAATTTTGTACGATGGATTATAATAAATAATAACTTCGCATTGTTAACAAAATCATGAGTCATGTACAAATGATTTAAATTTTCGAGTGTTACTTAAAATTATATATTTTTAAAAGCAAAAGCTGAAAAAGATAATTACTTGTTGAGTTTTTCTGTGTATCTCAGAAGAATTATGTGAACATTTTCAATTAAAAAATGACTCTGAATAATACTTAAATTTGGAGAAAGCGGACATTTTCTTTTAAATTGGATTATAGATAAGCAGACAAAGGAAGTGATAGAATTAATTGAAAATTATGTACCAAAAACTTGCATATTATAAAGAATTTTAAAAAAATCTTCATAAAAATGTATGTGTGTCTCTTAGGTATTAAATAGGAGATTCTACAGACCAATGATTCTATTGATTTTTTTTAATAAAAAAATGTTTTTTTATTAATTATGTGTACTACATTTTTAACCAATATATAGGAATTTATAAGAAAAATTGTAATGCATTGGTTTTAATTAGGGATTTGACGAATAGTGATTTGGCCGAATACCGAATATTTGGCCAAATTTTAGGCCGAATACCAAATATTCAGCGGCCGAATACTAAATTTTTTTTCCAATAAAGAAATTTTTTTTTATTATAATTTAAAAAATAGGCACTCATTAATAATTATTACTCTTAAATGTGCTTTTAAATGTATTCTAAAATTTGAAACACTTATTTTAACACACAAAAATTATGAAATTGCATTATATTCTTTTATCTTAATCTACATCAAATTGATTTTCAGTAAGTCAGGATGGTAAAATATTTCCATTAAAATATGAATAATGTATTTCACTTTTACTATCAAATGATACTTTTATCTTTTCTTGCATCCAAAATTAATAATATTCTTAATCTCTCTCTCTCAGAATTCACAAAGAAATATTTTCTGAAGTAACCTTTAATGAAGTAAACTTGATCATTAAGAGTTTGTGTCCCTAATAATTAGCAAATTCGTAAGAATGAGACTGTTTGGAAATCAGTTGTCAATCTTTAAATTACAAATTACGAATTATGAATAATGTATTTCACTTTTACTATCAAATGATACTTTTATCTTTTCTTGCATCCAAAATTAATAATATTCTTAATCTCTCTCTCTCAGAATTCACAAAGAAATATTTTCTGAAGTAACCTTTAATGAAGTAAACTTGATCATTAAGAGTTTGTGTCCCTAATAATAAGCAAATTCGTAAGAATGAGACTGTTTGGAAATCAGTTGTCAATCTTTAAATTACAAATTACGTTAAAACAAAAGGTTATGCTTAAAGTAGAATGCATATTTTAACAAAATCTTTGACATTTGAATCGACGCATACAATATTCCACTTATTCAACAAGCATTAAAAGGATAAACAGAAATTGATAACAACATGAATGAAGGAAGATGTAAATTAAAAATATATACATAAGAATGTTACATATTTAAGCCAGTAATTATGCAAATAATTATTTAAAAGTGAAAACTATAGAATAAAAAAATTATTTTGTTCAGCATTTAGAATTTATGTTTAAATATTTATAAAACTATCTTCATAAAGCAAGTTGTGTCATCTAATGTGTATGTAGTTTGACATCAGTTCTGTTTTCTGATGTATCGTTGTATTTGGAATAGTAATATTTGATATTTAATTTTGAAAATGAATCTTCGTTAATACACCTAATGAATGAATTTTTTCTTTTCTCACTTCATAGAAAATAAGTTATGAATTTCATAAGAGACTTTTTTAAATGTGCATGGAATTTGCAGACATTAATAAATATTTGAATGTTTTAAAATAAGGTAGTGTTTCTTTTTTTTGATAAGTGTTTTTATATCTTGAGTTGTAACATATCATTCTCTAATGAAGACAATTACTGTACAACTAAATCTCCAACTTGGACAGCATTTTCTAAAATATCACCAACCTTTATAGGAAATACAGAAAGGCTGTATATTTTTTAGTATCTGAATAACTGTATGTCTTGCAAGTAAGAATGACAATGATTTCATAAATGAAGTAACCAATTTGGATTAGAGGAAAAAAATTGCAAGAAATGAAATTCTTCAAATCCTAAATTTATTTGGCAAGGTATCTTTCACTATTCGGCGAGATTTCAGCTATATTCGGCGAGATATCTCTAAATATTCGGCTATAGGTATTCGGCCGAAGTATTCGGTCAACAAGCCTTCAATATTCGGCCGACCGAATATTCGGCAAAAGGGCCGAATACCGAATAGTGGCCGAATATTTGTCCCATCCCTAGTTTTAATATTAATACAGTTGAGTCTCTCAATAACAAAACTCCATACATTGAATTTCTCTATATAACGAATTTTTAGTAGGAACGGTCCCCTTTTCGCATGATTACATTAAAAACAGTCTCTATATAGCGAATTATCTATCTCCATATAACAAATTTTTTTTTGTCTTAATTTATTCAGTTTTAAAAAGCTTTGAAATGATATGGAATCAATTTTCCATCACCTATTTTTGATTTATCGTCAGTGCTGAGTTTTTTTTTTTTTAATTAATATTACTTTTCTCCTTGTTCTTTAAATCCAACGAATTCATCCCACCTCCCACACACCTTTCCACATCCTTCTCAAAGCAGTGTCAATTAGATTGATACACATTGTAAGAGAGGAATCAATGAGAGGCACATAAGAGAGGCCTTCAAATGGAGGAAAATGTTAACTTTTCATTCCTTGCTAAAATTTGAGCATTTTTTTTTTTGAGAGCATAACAATTTTAAAATCAAAACAACAAAAAATTACAGATTTTTTCGTCTGAAATTATTCTGACTGAAAGTCTTCCTTATTTGATTTTCGTTAAGCTTGCAAATAAATGTCGATTCTCTTTTTTGAAACAGCTTAAATAATTAAGAAATAAAATGTTGGGTTAATATTTACTTTTAAACACTTCAAATTCTTAATTCAAAAGATCAAAAATAATATTTGTTCAAATTTCATTTATTAAATACGATTTTTAACATCATTCTCTATACATCGAATTTCTCTGTATAACGAATTTTTTACTGGAACGGTGGATTTCGTTATATATAGACTCGTCTGTACTTCATAGATAGATTATAAAGATATCATGACGTTTATAATATAAATCATAATTCAAATGCATTCTGATTCAATTGTTAAAGTAATAAAATATGAATTAAACTACATTGATTTAGAGTTAGTTCATTTGTTTGTTTTTGATTCATTAATTTATTGTTTAACTTTGTAATGTTTTAATATGTTTTTAATATGTTGCTGTTAATTTCATAAATACAACTATATAATTTAATAAACCTTATTAAGTAATTATTGTTTTTTTTTCAAATATTTTATTAAGAAGTATAAAATTATTTAAACAATTATGTTTAAAAGTTATAAAGTTTTTTTCCCCTTCAAATCTATTTAAATAGAGTTAGTTCCACATTTGATGCAGTCAGATTAATGAATTTTAAGAAAAATCCAAAATAAATATCTGATCACGATTTAAGCTGCTAAGCTCATTTGAAACTGTAAAAAATATAGCACCACCACCAGTAATGCAATAAATAAATTCAGTGCTACTTTGTTATCACGTCGACCAATTTTGCCAAATTATAAAAATCGCCGAACTAATAACCAAATTATACATATTGTTATAATTTTATTTTAAATAACAAATAATTAGTAGACCATTAATAAAAATACAAATAATTCAGGTTGCCATAATTTTTATTTTAAATAACGAAAAAACAAATAAATTAATGTAACACTAATAAAAAATAAAAAAAGGAAGTAAAAATCTCTTGATGACATTCTAAATATATGTATCATGTTTAATATCATTGGAAGTGAGTTTTATAAACCTTTACTATTGGCATTTAATCCTACAGTTTGGTGTTAGTTTTTTGATTGATGGGATAACTAAGTAGTACATTCTTTATAATAATGGGCAGTTTTTCAACCAGGGTTGCCACTCTAATCTTGAAAAAAAAATTCGCTGTATTTTCCGTGTACTGCAGTGTGTTTATTCCATGATGAGTGCAAAAAAATATATGCGTGTATGAAGGCTAATTAGAAATATTATAATTTGCCATTACCAAATTCCCTGTGTTTTCCAGATTTGTTAGGATTTTTTTTAAAATTCCCTGGAATTTCCCTGTTTTGGGAGGAGATTTAAAATTCCCTGTGTTTTCCAGGTTCTCCAGGTGGCGTGGCAACCCTGTCAACCTAAGTTAAGTGTCTATCTTCAAAAACCTTTATCTATATATATATATATAATGATTTTTAGCAGACACACGTTTTCTTAGTTAAAACATCAAATAAAATTATGAAATTCAAATATATTTTCAATGAAATTTTAACTTACTTTTCAAATTTAGGCACTAATTAGTCGTATTTTTGTAAAGAGTTTTGTTTATGGCAAATCTTCTATACTGAAATCTATTCAATATATTTAACTTTTATTTCAACACTTTATTAGCAACCCACTTAACTATGTTATGAAGCAAAACATTTGGAATACATCTTCATTTTCCTATATTAAATTTTGTACATAAAGCATTTTTTTTTATTTAAAAAATGTATATTTTTCTTTAAAAAAGCTTTTAAATTAGTATATACATACTTACACATAATATTTTGATTCAAGACATACCAATTGAAAAGCAGAACCATGTAACACAATTTTATTTCAATATCTTAAACAATTTAAGGTATCAGTTTGTCTGTCTGCTGATTGTCCATGCTCATACACACCAATCTCCGCTTTTTTTTTAATCCAAAAATTATACTTTGAAACTGAAATTCAATAAAAAATGAAATTAAGTGGATTTTACAATCTACTATATTTAAGTCAAGACACATTTAATTAAATGATCAATGTTGTATAAATGAGCACATGAGTTACAAAACTTGCATTATTCAAACTTTTTAAATTCAAGTTTTCACAATCAGTCTATTCCATTGATGAATTTGCATCAGAAAATTCCTACAATCACCAAAATAATCTGGTTTTATCATGTATTTCTGGCATTGTAAAATGTTGATTTACAATGAAAACCAGTCAATACAGTCAGAGATTTTGCATTATTTTCAAAAATTTTACTTTCTGGATAAGGCAAGTATTGAAACTCCCATAATCAAATATATGCTGTAAAATACCGTTAATCCGCTCCCCCCCCCCCCCAAATGTGACAAAAAATCATAAAATAATTAGAGGAGGGTGCTTATACAGGATTTTTCCGTGATCATTTTATGGGGATGAGTATCGGATGAAATGAATGAATCACAAATCTTTGAAAGAATCATGAATTTTGATACTTGAACCAACACTTTAAAAAATTTGCATTTAAAAATAAAAAACGTAAATTCTGTTGAAAAAACACATAAAAAAACAAAAAAAAGCACAAAATCTATTAAAAAATCTTGAAAATGATGCCAATTTTATCATAGATTCATGATTTTTTCATTTAATCATAATTCGTTCCTACTCAACAATTTTTTTTTTGGAGGGGGGGGGGGTGCTTTCTCGGGATTTTTTGAAAATTTCAAATTTTTTATAAAGTGGGGAGGGGGCGTTTGATCGGGAAGGGCGGATTAATGGGATTTTACGGTATATGTATTAATTTTTTACACTACAAGCATATTCAGTAGTCAGTTTCAATATTTATTAAAAAATTTTTATTAATAAACCTAAAGTTTGTCCATCTTCTGGCAACTCCAAGCATGGTTCAATGATGCTGATATAGCATTTCTATCACTATTTTGAAAAGAGGCAATTTTTGAAAAATACAGCATATTGAAATTGAAAGATATAATTTTGGTTCCAACCAAGTGAACACATTTCGAGCAACTAGGCAGTTAGTTGCATCAATAAATAGATTAGAAAGGTTTTATGAAGATCTGTAAAGAAAACCTGATGTAGATATCATCATAAAAAATGTATGAAATATTACCATGATGGAAAATATTGTTGCCATCACTGTTGATTTTTCCCCATTTGCTGAATGAAATGATTTAACTGAATCACAAGAGTGTCTAAAAAGTTATCAAGGTATCCATAGCAAGATATTTAAATGAAAATTATAATATTTTAAACAATTTATTAACAAAATGCATTTTTTGTAAGGGGGTTTTCATAAAAAATTGTGCATTTTATTCTGTAATAACTTTTAAAAATATAATAATCACAAAATCTGTTAGTTGATTTTTTGTGAGCAAATACAGTACCTTATTAGCATGAAATTTCATTTAACACAAAATAATACTGAGGTCCAGCTTGAAAATCAGTGTATCATTCACTTGTTCTAGGATTCAACCATAGTTTATTATGGGGGTAGTCCTCAGCTTACGAATTCCCCTCACCAATGCAAAGTCTCTGGGCATTTGATGCATTCCTATATTAAAAATATCTCCTCAAAAAATAATATTTTTTAACTTGTGTGTTAAAATGTCTCTGTTTCTCTTAATTTGCAAAAAGTTTTCTACAATATATGCTTAATTTTAAATAAAGTTTTAAAATTTTAGTTCATTAGCTTTTAAAGCAAAAAATATTAAATTAAGCATAGAGTTTAGAAATATTTTGAGAACTAAGAAAAAAGAAGCATCCTTTAAGATAAGTACGCAATAAAAATGAAGTTAAAAATACTAATTTCCCAAAGAGACATTTTAAATGTATGAATGAATCAAAAATAGAAAGACTTAACATTACAGTGGAGAATTTCAAAGTTGATGGACAATCTTGGGACTCTTCACTCACTTGAACACACCTGCTTTGTGATGTTTAACCAATTGGCAGGTTATTTTCAAATTTCTCGTTTAAATTTGAATATTATCAAATAAATTTTTGCATAAGATATCTGAAGTCGATCATTAATATGACTATTTTTTTATTTTTTTTTTATCTCAGTAGCAGATTGTTTTTGAAAAGGGACTTTCAATTTTCGAATTGGTTTTGAAATTAAAAATATCTTTTTAAGAAAAATCTGCAACCAAACTCGAAAAATTAAAAAATTGTCATGTTACAAATAAAACTCAATATCATATGAAAAAAAAAATCATTTAAAAATATTTAAATTTAAACCAGAAATTCGAAAACAACCTGCCATTTGGATTAACACTTTGGAACAGATGTTTTCAAGTGAGGGAAGAGCCTACATATGTAATCTTACATATAAACTTTAATAAAGTCTATAAATGTACACGTGTAAATTATGATATAAAAGCATTTCATTATGCGATCAATTATTTAAAAAACATTTAGTTTCAATTTAACAGAGTAAAATCAAATTTAGTTTATGTGCAGCACAATATTTTAAAAGTAAAAGAAAAAAAAAACAATTTGCTGCATTTAAACTGAAATTTGAAGTTTATTCATTAAACTCTTTAGAAATAAAAAGCAATAACCAAAATTATATACTACTATAAATAAAGCACTTTAATAATGATTTAAATGACTCTGTGATAAATCAACAAAAATGACAGGTGCCAGGGTGCCACATGTGAAATTTCGTGCAGTCAGTATCAAATAGCAAGTTGTAGAGTTTTTTGTTGAAGAGTAATGAAAGAAACTATTCTACCTTAGCATTAACTTATTTTAGTAAAGAGGCTAAGTACAAAAAAGTTATGTTTTAAAAGTTACCAGATATTTCAAAGAACGGTAGAGATAAGACGCCACACCAATAAAAGAACGAATCACGAATTGCAGTACGATTCATATGAAGTGATTCTTGCAATCATAATTCTTAATATTATTTATTAATTAAACAGCTGCAATGGAAATATGTTTTTTTTTTAAATATTTGGATGTCATACTGGTTACCAGACAGACATTAAACAAGCTGTCCTAAGAATCTAATCAAAATTTTCCCGAGTTTCCAAAATCAAATTGCATCCAATATTTGACCCGAAGTCTAATTTAAGTACTATATTAACGAATTGTGAAAATACTTCCTATTCTTTTTTATAAATAAATATTTTATTTTTTTAATCAAAACTTAGCTGATTTATTGGTTGATTTATTATGACTAAATGATTCTTCATTTGTGATTCATTCATTGTGATGGCGTCTGTCGGAATTAGAAAGGATTTTTCTCAGGACAAAATGATGATACTGAGGTTGTGTAATAGTAGATATATATTTTTAATCAATTCGCTGACACATATTCTTTGCTAAAAGGAATTAATGGAAAGATAAGTTTCATTAGATATTCTAGACCTTTTGATCAAATAGTAAAATATTATGTTTCACAATTTTAAATTTTGCTGCTATTTATAGTTATTTTAAATATTCTGCACACAGGTAAAGATTTGGTTTTTTTGTTTTTAGTTATTCTTCTACTGAAAATTATAGAACTTGTGATTTAATCGTATGGTGACACAAAATTTTATGTATCACCACTTTCATTTTTTGTTGACATTTATAGTTGTTTTAAATATTCTGCACACAGGTTAGCCGGATATTTTGCTAGCCGAATAGTAACTATCAGAAAGAATACTTTATTAGTTTAGAATTTAAAGGTGTTAAAAGGTTAAAATTTACATAATATTTAAAATCGATTTTTTTATTTACATAAACAAGATTTTGTTTTCCTTTGAAATAAAGTAACTATACATGTAACTAATATACACTATAAGTTTGGCAATAATTATTTTTTCACAACATATTCGCTGTTTCATTTAAACAGGCAGTTTTTTTAAATTTTTTATAATTTATTTAATATGAAAAGTCTATTTATATATTTATCATACAAATAGAAGTCTAAGATTTAAAAAAAAAGATCATAATGCATACTCTTATATGTATGTATACATTTATATAGATATAAACATTTATTAGGTTTTGCATTTGTTTTCATAGCTGTTTGTATCATTTGTCAATAAATCTCACTTTTTAAAAAATTGGAATTGCCGTGTAGCGAGTAACTCTATAAAAATTTGAAGTCCTTCAACCACTTAACCGGCGACAGGTATAGAGAAACAGTGCTTTTACTCCCGACTTATCTCGGGACAGACGGTTAAGTGGCTATACAGGGGTTGAAATTAGAATCAGCTAATTAGGTGGGACTGGCACCTAACTTTTTTGATTAGTTGTTATTTTCTTTTCCTTTGTTTTCTTTGGTTATAGTTTTTTAAATACTTAAAATTTGTAAAATCTAACAATCCTACTAATTACTTTAATTATTTCAATTCTACAAAAAATTTTGTTACAATTTCTTTGCTTTTGCATTACTCGTAAAAATAACTAGAATGACATTTAAAAGAAAAAGCTGATTTCAGAGAAAATATTAAACACTTCTACTATAGAACTTCTTTAATCCGGAATCGTCATGATTACAGCGAGTCCAAATTATAGAAAATTCTGGATTATAGAAGTTCTGTAGCTAATATGCATGAAAATTAATGATAATACTAATATGTCTTATTAATATGGCAATACAAAATAGCAAGGAATTGGATAATTTTTATAAAAAAATGTTTTTGATCACTAATTTGTAAATTTTTTTAACTGTTTATTTCATTGTTTATATCCATAAAGTAACGCAAATGATAGAAAATTGCAGATTGTAGAACCTTGACTGTAATTTTTAATTGTTACATTTTCAAATACTTGCTTTTTCATGAACAATGTTATTGTTATTTTCAAAATGTTTCATTTCACATGAATTTTATTTTGCACACTAGGTGATAATGGTGGTGCTTTAATGGAAAAATACCTTATGATGTATTAAAGTTATGTTTATTGACGAAAAATAAGTATATTAAAAAAAATTGTTAATGAGTCTAAGAATAAATAAAAAGAATGTGGGGAAAAAATATTTTTTACAGAATCAAAATAGAACTTAAAATATTTTATTGTTAAACATTTATATTGTATTGAAAATTTAATCTAAAAATTACAAAAAATTTCGTTTTAACAGTATCATTTTCAGTTAGCCAATACTGCTTTATCTGGTTCAGATGAAGTAATTTTTTGCATATAAATAACGATTGGCACTAACTTGTGAAGTAGCACCTTCACAGCTTTGTAAGTACACTGAAGCCATCAAATTGCATAAAGACTTATATGGGAAAGAGTTTTCTCATTCAAAATATCATCAACATTTTTCTGTTACTTTGTACATTTTGGGAATCCATGATAATAAGAATATGCACCTTTTAAAATTATTAATGAAAGTCTTCTCATATTTTGCATTTTTCGTAGCATCTACTATTGTTAACTTTTACTTAGTATGAGGGGGGAAAACATAGCATATTCATTTTAGACATAATCAGAAGGGGTTAAAACAACTTTCAGTTTTTCCCTAATTGGTTCTGAGTTCAACCCTCTGACTATGAGGCTAAAACTTTGAAGTAGATTAGCGATTTTACTGTTCAACAAAAGTATTAATTGTAGGTATTTATTTTATTCTGTATTGTAAGTTATACAATATTTGTGCTGACAGTGCATTTGATAGAGTTAGTGGTTTTCAGATATTGTTATGGTATTTAATAAATACCCTATTTTCCAACTATAATCCTGCACATGTTTTCTAATGCTGACCTACTATGAGGGGGAAATTCAGTATATTCATTCTAGACCTAAACTAAATGGATTAAAACTATTTCCTGCTTTTCTCTGATTAATTTCAAATTTGACTCCTACCACTGGGTTAAAAACAGAAATACAGTCAAGGATCGATAATCTGCAATTTTCTGTAATTTGCGTTATTTTTGCGAATGTAAACAGTTAAGAAAATATACAAATTTGTGATCCACAAAGGATTTTTCGAAACAAATAATTAAAAAAATCAATAAAAATAATGAAACATCTAATTTTTAGTAATATTGCTTTTTTGTTTTGTTAACAGTAAAGTACAAGCTGTATTACAGAACCTATGTAATTATTTTTATTTAAATAAATGTTCTACATATTTGTATCAGTTTTTTAATAAAATAACATTAAAAAAGCATTTTTTGAGATAGTGTATTAAATTAATTATTAGATTTCATATTTATCTTTCCTTCTTATACTGATTATAGAATTTAAATGGTGTCTAGGAATAATAAAATTTTGTATAACGGACGATATTACATAATCCACACAACTTTTTGCCCAAACTTGTGTGGATTAACTTTGTATATATATAATGCCACTGGTTGGTACAGAAGGCAGGAAACATATTAATCAAGCTCATTAAATACATGCTATTCCTTTTTATAATAGAAATAGAACAGATTGAGGGTGAATTTTAAAAAGTTTTGAAGTGGGACAGTACTTACTATACTCCCTGAAGGAAAAATCGACTTTTCAAGGACAAACGTCCCCTTTTCGTTTTTCTTTCGTTACCATAGTTACTAACCTAAGATAAAGGCTGACGAGTCATCAACGAAGGGATAAGGGAAATTAGACATTTGACCTTGAAAAGCCATTTTTTCCTACATGGTAACTTCTGCAATAATCCCAAGGACATATTCACTGTGATCGCTAAGTAGATGATTCAAAACAAAATTTTTAAAATGAAGAAGCGAATTGAGAAGAAACAAAAATGATCAGAAAAGTATATGCATAAAAAAAATATTAGGTTTACAAGCACATTTGTCAGAATTGTAAAATACAATTATTGAACCACTAATTTTGAGCCCTGAATACAATATTATAATTAATATGCATTATCCTATAAAAATATTTGCAGTTAGCAATTTACATTCATCTTATTAAAAAAAAAAGAATTCGACATATCCCATTCTGCCCCAATTCTTCTTTTGTATTAAACTTCTTCTATAAACAAAAATGCTGCTTTTAGGCTTAGTTTAAATTACGGATAGTATACAGTATAATGTTCCATATATAGAGAAACTCTTTCATCTATGCATAAATAAGTCATTAATATACAGAAACGAAGGGAAAAAACGAGCCAGAAAATTGAAACCAGGCAATTTTAAAATGAAAACTGATTAAATCAAAGACAGCAAAAAGAGGTAATGGTAGATTCGCGGCTCTGAAGCTCTTGAACAACCGCTGCTGCTTCGAGGTTAATATTTAAAAAATTTTAAATTTTATTCTTATTAATTATAAAGAAATTTTTTGTTTAAAAAAAATTGTGCTATAAAGCAGTGGCGTAGCAAGTGGGGGAGGGAGGGGGCGGCCCACCCAATCTTTACTTGCATATATATATAATCTTATAAGATTTTGGAAAGGAATTCTGAAATAAAATAAAAATTTTAATGCACGTCGCTATAGAATTAGTTTTATTTTCTTTGAGAATGTGAAATTTTATACGGAATATGTATCTAAATAAGACATGTATCAGGAAACAAAAACCTATCTATTCAATGAGTGGATAGCTAAAGAAAATTTTAAAAGAAGGAATTTTCTTCGATATATAGACACCAAATTTACTTATGCGGACTATGAGTTGAGTAATAAGTCAATCCTGTGTATTTATTTATTTTTTATGCAAGAAGACAAAAGGTAAATAAGAAAAAGTATGGTTATTTGTTATAATAACGTAGAATTGTGATAGGAAAAATATGATGGATAGGTAGGGGGGGGGGGTGACACCATTTTTACATCCGCCCCGGGTGTCACCATTTCTTGCTACACCACCACTATAAAGTAATCAGAAAGCATATAATGTCAGTGTTTTGATTCTGTTATATTATTTGTTTTACTTATTCCAGCTATGTTTTATAAGTTTCTTTATTTTCTTGCACATATGCTTGTTACACTTTAGCATAGTACTTTATGCCCCTACAGTCAACATTGTTCAGTGTATTTTTATTCATTAAAATAAGAAAATACTGGAACTGTTGAAAATGCTAAAAAACACACCTCCACTAGCTGTGACCTTCTCTTTCTGAGAACACTAACTGGGGAGTTCAAAATGCTAAAAAACATATCTCCACTAGCTGTGACCTTCTCTTTCTGAGAACACTAACTGGGGAGTTCAAGCAAAGTTTTTGGAAACCGCTAAATAATAGGATAAGAAAAAAAACCCTCCCCTTCCTCCAGAATTCTTCGTGCATAGCGTTTTGTTAGCTTTATATACAATCGATAGAATAAGCTGTCACAATCATTTCAAGAGTAAAAGTGTTTTACAAATTCCTGACTTTTAGTTTATAGATGCTAATTGCATATAATTTGCTTTACTGATCATCTATTTAGAGAATTAAAAAAACAAAGAAAAATAAATTTCTGATTAAAAAATTTCTTTACTAAACTTATTACCACTACTCCTCCATCCTTTCCTGTGAAATGTCATATTTTAAAATTTACTTTTAAGCATTTATTCTCAGCCTCCCCCACCCGCTTTAAAAAGAGCTAATATTTTTTATAATGAACAAAACAGATAAACATGCCAAATCGATACATTTATATAATAATTCTCTCTCTGATACCATTTTATATCATTTATTACATAATTTTTTTTTTACTGATTTTCTGTTAGTGTTTCATAAATATTAAATGTTTGTATTGTGCAGCAAAGTAAAAAGGACCTATCTTGAAATATACGGGATTAAGGAAGACTCACAATGGGAAAATTAAAAGCTGAATGCAAAATGTTTAAGACATCGTTTTTTAAATGTTTTTTAATATATTAAATAATTCCGTCTTCGAGAATTTCTGTTTCTGACTAGTACGTTATTAGTTGAAGCTGGTAGACCACCCAATGGCATAGCTACGTTGGGTGACACCCGAAGCGGATGAAAATGATGTCACCCCCCCTTCTGATCCATCATATTTTCTCAATCTCAATTCTATGTTATTATAAAAAATTACTAGTTCCACATGACAACATTCCTTATTTACCTTTTGCCCTCCTACATAAAAAACTACAGGAGTGACTCATCACTTTAGCCATAATCCGTATAACTCAATGTGACCTATGTCTTACTTAGATACACCATTCTGTATAAAATTTCACAATCTCAAAGCAAAACAAACTAACTCTATTGCGTCGTGCACTAAAAATTTCATGTTATTTCAGAATTCCTTTCAGAAATCTTATAAGATTATATTTTTCATTTGCAAATAAAGATTGGGTATCACCCTTTAGAAGGTGCCATCATGGGAGGACTGCCCCTCTGAACCCCTCTCGCGCTAGCTACGCCACTGAGCCACCGCTGATTTTTGTGGAATGTAGCATTCTGCATGTCCCTCATAGATCAAAAGAGTACGTTTTAGGTTGTCTGGGGGCATTTAATGGGTTTCAAGATCATTGTAGCTCTTCGGGACTGACATCAGGGAATTTTGATGCAAAGTTCCCTGAACATCCTGGACATTTATTAATTCTTTCGAAACGAGCGTTTTTTATAGAATTTTTATTTATTCATCCCCAGTTTTTAAAACAGAAATTTTTACATAATTGTATCACAAAAATGCTTGGATTAAGTAAAGCATAATTTATGATAAAAATTTACTGATGAGAATAATCAAGAATTCTGAGTACCTTGAGCTGCGCGTATAGCGGTTGCTTGTCCCTAAAGGGTTAAATTTCGTATTGCCCCTATATAAATACCGCCCATGGAAACGCCCATGGATAAAAACTCCTTGTACTAACCTTGTATGTGACAGAGTAATGTTTGAACAATTTCGATATTCATTCGTAGTTTCAAATATAAACATCAAACATACGATGATGCTGTAAAAAGAAAAGAAAGAAAAAAATATTTCTTGGGAAAAGATGCTGAGAAATCTATAAAGAAGAAAATAAAGTTTGTAGTAAACAATAAAATGAAAATGAAAAGAAATAATTTATTGAAATATATAGGTAGAAGAGATAAAAAGGCAATGCGAAAGAAAATATATTTTTCACTTTTTCATATTCTTCACCTTATTATTGGACAATTTGTTTTTATAAATATAATTACTGTTACTAATTAAAAGAACAAAAATTTCATGACTTATTAACTGCAGAATCCATCAACAAGAGAAGTAAAAAATTTATGGTTTAGTTGCACTGATATACAGTTAGAATTATATATATAAAAAGTATGAAGTAATTTGTCAGTAGTCAGTGTGATTGGATTATTGGAATAAATCGCTTACATTGATTAAAAAAGTGACATGTGGGATATATTAATTTTTATTAAATTGTAAAAATATAAGAATTATATTATTATAGATGATTATTATTATATATGATATTATTATTATTATTATATGAATATAAGAATATTATATGAATATTTGAGACCATCTTGTTTCTGGTAATGCTTCAAAATCACTATAATAAATTAGTTATTCCAGACCTATTTCTCTGCTTTCAAATTAAAATTTGAAATATTGCTCTTAAACAAGCATTTTATGCTACTTATAGATGGTGCATTTTAGTTGCAATACAACTATTTAAAATATTGCTGTTTTCATAATTTTTATGAATCATAATCAAGGGTTTATTCTGTGATTAGTTTTTAATTAAATATGCTATTTGTGGAATTTTTCTTTCCTGTCTGATATTCTATCGTGACTATTAAATACTCTACATACTCTATTATAATTAATTTTGATGTTTTCTTTTCACAGATTTTATCATCCAAGTAGCATGGGTCTACGAATATATTTCTGAATGAGCTGTGTTTTGAAATAGCATAAGAAAGTGTATTTTGATTTACCTATTTTCATTTATATGCACTTTTAAACATGGAAAAAGGCTAAAGAATAATTAAATCATTACTATGCTGTGTAATTTGAATTTAGATTATAAAACCTCGTCTAAATAATCTGTTATTGCTTATTGCTTATTATTAAAATTATTTGCTTATTATTTAAAATTATTTGCTTTATTTTTTATTTATAATTTTTACGTTTAATCTTTAATGTTTTTTAAGGATAAAATATTTATTTAATGACAGTAGCTATTTAGTTTATTTGTTATAGTTTCATTCATACTATTTTAATTGTTTTATAATTATGAAATGCGTATGATTCACTATATATTTGGCAGGAATCAAATAATTAAGTTTCTATTGTATTTTTTAATTATATGTCAGCAATTTTTACTTCAATTCAGTTTTTCTCATTGATTTTAATTTGTCATAATGAATTATTTTTTTCGTGATGAATCATAAAGTGTAGTTAACTTATTCATATTTTTGAAGATTGATAAAATTATAAATTTAGATATAAATCGGAAAGTTCAAAACTCTCTTTAAAGTCTGAAATATGCAACAAAATATTTCTTTAAAAAACATTTTTAGACAAACAGCTCGTAGCTCACAACAGATGAAATCTTTTGTGTGTGAGATATGCCAAAAGAATTTCTCTAATAAGAGTCATTTTAGTACACACCGATTAATTCATACTGGTGAGAAACCTTTTGTATGTGAGACATGCAACAAAAAATTCTCTCAGAAAAGTAATTTAAGGAAACATCTGTTAATTCATACTGGTGAGAAACCTTTTGCATGTGAGATTTGCAACAAGAAATTCACACTAAAGCATTGTTTAAACGCGCATCTGTTAACTCACACTGGTGAGAAACCTTTTGCATGTGAGATATGCAACAAGAAATTCACAGTACAGCATTGTTTAAGAAAGCATCTGTTAACTCATACTGGTGAAAAACCTTTTGCGTGTGAGATATGCAGCAAAAATTTCTCAGATAAGAGTTCTTTAAGAAAACATCTCTTAATTCATACTGGCGAGAAACCTTTTATTTGTGAGCTATGCAACAAGAGTTTCTCTCAAAAGAATGATTTAAGAAGACATCTGTTAATTCATACTGGTGAGAAACCTTTTACGTGTGAGACATGCAACAAAAAATTCTCAGAAAAGAGTTCTTTAAGCAGTCACCTATTATATCATACTGGTGAGAAACCTTTTATTTGTGAGATATGCAACAAAAAATTCTCCCATAAGATTCATTTAAGTAGACACCTCTTAATTCATACTGGTGAAAAACCTTTTGTGTGTGAGATATGCAACAAGAAATTCTCTCGTAAGGATGTTTTAAAGAATCATATATTACTCCATACTGGTGAGAAAACTTTTGTTTGTTAAACATGCAATAAGAAATTCACCTGTAAGACTGTTTAAACAAGTATTTCGTAATTTAATTTGCTGGAAAATATTTTGTGTGTGCGAATAGAAACAAAATATTCTCTGGAAAGTGTTTTTAAGCACATATCATTAGTTCATAGGTGTTAAATATTCAAACAAGTATCAAAATTGCCTAAGCTATACGAGAACTTAACCAGTATCTAAAGGGGACTGTTATGGACCAACATGGTGCTGTTATAGCATGTGGTACAAGGCAAAAGAGGAGCAGAACCCAGTGTTTGTCACACTTCTTGTATCTAAAACATACCATTGTACCGAATGGTCACTATGATTAAAAAGAATAATTTAATCAGACATCTCTTAATCCATATTAGTAAGAAACCTTTTGCGTGTGAGAAATGCAATAAGAATTTCTCTCATAAGATTAATTTAAGCATGCTTCTCTTAGTTTATGCTGGTGAGAAACCTTTTATTTGCTAATTATGCAACAAGAAATTTGCAGAAAGTGATGCTTTAAGTAAATATCTGTTAATTCATATTGTAGAGAAACCTTTTATGTGTGAAATATACAATAATGCATTCTCAAAAAAGGCTCATTTAAGCCAGCATTTATTATTTCATTCTGGTGAGAAACTTTTTATGTGTTACCAAACATACCATTGCACAATATGGTCGCGATGTTTTTAAAACTCAAAGTATACTCTGCATCATTCAGGTATCATATCTCCAAATTTCCCTTCAGCATCAAGTGTACTAGACTCTTGTAAGTTGTCAAATTTAAGACAAAATTCTGATATTCGCAGATGTACTATTGTTTTAAAAAGGATTCTGGATGCGAAATTTATTACAAATCATCATATGCCCTACTGCTGTGCATTGGATGTAAAGGTATTGTTTATAAATACATGAGATTGTAGAAACTAGTGATTGATATGTGACGCTATACATACATAATTTTATCAATTTTTTGACAATTTCCGTCTACCTTTCCTGTTTTATGATATCATACGTATCATTGTTCAAATACCCCTCTCCTCCTAATAATATTGTAATCTATGTCTCATTTTTTTACAATTTTTTGTTATATTTTTGCCATGATATGCAAATGTTATACATTTATTATTCGCATACCTTATTGATTTGAATGAGGAGAATTTAAAAGATAATGTTTAAAAGCCTTAATAATAGCTTTTTGTTACGTAATGCATTCATCAGGATCATTCTCTTTTTGTACTTGGGTGTAAGTAGAGCTTCTTATTAACAAACTAATGTGGACACCATTCTTTCCCATTTGTTGTAATAATTATGTCAATTATCATTCCAAACCCGGTTTCTCTAATGACGATTTATAAATGTATGACAAAACAACAGAAATGACGAGATCTGGAGTATTCTATATAGTAGAGTAAAATAATTCTGTTAGCGCTTAATCATTTTAATAATAAATTTATATTTAAAAAAATAAATAATAGACCGCAAAAAGTAAAAAATAATAAAATATATTGATATAAAGAAAAACATATCCAAAAATTTTTTTGATTGGATAAAAAAGATAAAATTATCAAAAGAGAAATTTTCTACCACATAAGAAATGTTACGATACCAAGTGTTGGACATTCTTCTCTCTTAAAATCATAATTTTATATATGACCAGCCCCTATGCATGATCAAAATTTCTGTAAAGAGTTCTTTGAAAAATCATTCATAGCTATAAACAGGTGAGAACTCACAAACTCTCTCAGTGTGTTTCAACTTTCTTCTGTTAGGTGCACCACTACCACTCTTATTCGTTATAAACTTTGCTTAAACTGATTACCTTTTGTGGCCAATTTTATTTTATGTGCATCCTTGTCTTATGTACATACTACTTGTGCTCCCTTCAAATGTTATGTTGTCGCATTAATTTTGTATTTTTCAATTAATTTGGTTTATTGTTATTTCTTGATTATAATATAACTACAGATGCTCTGGTTTCATTTGATAAACAACGCCTATGAGACATTTTTCTATCTCGATAATGATATTTATTTACCAGCAAACAGAAAAACTATTTCAGAAGTTGAGAAAAATCTTGTGTGATAAGGATAACTATAGACAGTCATGCATTCAGATACCTTAGTCTTGTATAAGATGTATAAATTTTCATATACATGAAATTTTATATTAAAGACTAATTATGCTGAGTATATATCATTTATAGCTGTGAGCAGAGTAATGCGGTAATTTTCCTCGCAATAACGCAGAAAGGATTTGCTTAAAGAGTCTCTAGCGATTATTTGTTTGAAGATTCTAAATGACTCCTTGATCCATTGATTGTAGCTTTGCTGTTGTGTTTAGTGGTAAATATTTAAACAATATGAAACTCAGTTTTGAAGTATTATTGTATTACCTTGTGTTATCCACTAATAAGATATTTATACGCTATTGCATAGAAACTGCTTATATTTTCCTTTAAACCAGCTCCTGAAGCAGGGCCATAGTTAGAAGTGAATAATAGGAGGGGGGTTCATATATTTTCTCTCTTTCTCTTTCTCTGACGCTGAAAGATAAATGAATGCATATTCACACTGTAGGTACTATGTTTCTTATTAAACTCTTGTAATAACTTCATTTTATGCTAAAAAAAGAATATGATGATGAAAATTCGAGTGTATAACTAGTGCAATATTAAACATCATATTAGCTTCCTATGTGCAAATAGGATGAACGAGTGCTGAAACACTTATTTTAGCTACGAAATAGTATTTCTGCAAAACTATGAAGGGGTCTCAAAACTAAATTAGATTTTTGAAAAGAATTTCACTTGGATTTTCGAAACAGAAGTTCCTTTAATGTCTTTGGAATTTTTTCCAGGTTCAGCTCAAAATGTTTTAGATGGGAGAGAGGGGGCTGAGCCGCCCATAGCATCCCTTTAGCTACGTCTCTGTACTAAAGATGCATTGTGTCATCTCTGCTTTTGCAATGGATACATAAATATTTGGCAGTGTTTTAATTTCCTTAAAATACTGTGGATTTTTGTATTTTTCAGTCACTAATAATTTTAACTTTTTGCTCCCATCAATAATAGCACGAACTAAATCTGTAATCCCCTGTTTATTGTTTTGACCTCCTACGCAAGTTTCCCTTGTAAATGTAATGTCTTGCTTGGCAACAGTTTATTAAAAATGTGCAATTTCGTCCAAAATTAAAATATTTTCGTCAAGTAATTAGATAAAAGTCCTTGCAGCGTCCTACCGAAATTTTAGTGGATACGTTTTTGTTTACGTAAGCACTTTCGTCTCATAGTGTTATAAGTGAATATTGTGCTCTGATTTAAATTGAGAAATCCATCCACCGCTGCATTTAAAATCTTTAAAGCTCAGTCGATTTGTCAATTCATCTGCCTGCATGTATACTAGGAATCCATTTATCGCAAAATTTCAAAATTTAGCTCACTGGAATTATATCAGTAGAGCTATATCTAAATCTTGAGATACATTTCTCATGTGTTTCCTTCCTCTAGCAAAATTAGATTTTTTCCCCCATGAATCTAAAGGTGATTCTTTGTTTTTCAAATAAGTGGACTAGATACATTTTTTAAATTCTACAGTCATCTGCCGTCTTTGTTTTGCATTCGACATTCTCTACTTTCTTTTAAATTTCTATCTTTGTCTCCAAAATTAAATTATTTACTTCGCATGTGTAGAGATCTTAAATTTTTACTTGTTAACTCGACAGACTGAGAAAAAAGCTAAAACTTGTACCTCTTTACACAGAAAAGAAATACAGATGATTTTCACACACAAAATAATAAATGCAGTGTTCTGTTACTCCTCGATTAATCGAAAACGCAGACTTTTTTGTCAATTTTTTTTTGTTAAGATTAACTGATGTGATAAAAATTATTTCGAATTAAAGCGAGGTTTTAATATTAATCTCAATAGGGCAGTTGCAATCAGCTGATTTACTTTTCATCCACCAATCAAATGTGGCGATTCACCTCCTGCCACACCCATAATCCTCTCAGCTACCAATCACAACGATTGTTTGACCTCCAATGGTCGATTTGTGACGTCTTATGAAACTGCCCTATACAAACTTAAGGGGTCTTTGGATTAGTTCGAGTTAACGAGCGAACTTTGTAACACATAACGTGTTATGTTTTCATAATTGAAAACATAATTTTTGTAATTGTCATTTATAGATAATGTACCTAAATTACTTTGTGAAGTCTTGTAAAAAATAATGCTAAATGCATGTTATAGGAAATGTGTTATCTTGCAGTTAATAAATTATTTTAATTTTATTATGTTATGTATGATAACACAGTACAGTCAGTCTTTACTTTCAAACTATTACACCCCACAGACCGTAATAATACGGAGTCTTGTGTGTGTTCCTGTCAATGAACAATGAAAACCATACACACGATTTTCTGTATGAAACATGTTTCAGTACATATCAACAAAACAAACCAGTTTGTTTATTTTTGAAAATGTGTCTTTGGAGTAGTGTAATATATCACAATATATTTAAAGGACTTCATTTCCATTGTCCATAATATATCGGACATCTTTTGAGTGTTACTTGTGAACAAATGAATTGTCGATATTAAATCAGAAATTTTACACCTAATTTATCTTCCTTACCTCTCTAAAAGCCCTTCCTTCCTTACCTCCTAAATCTCTTCAATCAGAGAAAATCCACTCTAATACTTTTTGTAACAGCAATCATAAGATATCGAGATGCACATAAAATACGTTGAAGGCTTTTATTATTGTATATATATATATATATATATATATATATATATATACATTTATTTATGACAACACAAAAATCTCTTTTTTATTACTTTCTTCTGTATACCAGGAGCAAGTAACTATGAGAAAATTCGCCTTCTGTTTTTCCAAGGATTTATATGATTTTTAGAAAATCCTATGCACAATTTGACAGTTTATAAACAATGTCTGTCTGTATGTATGATACAAATTTTACCGTTGTTGTATATCAAAAATTAATTCACTGAATTTCTTCAAAATTCAGATTCAGTTTTACCTGGACATAAAGAGGTGTGGAAATTAGATTTAAACTATCCAAAAGTTGGCGTCTATGTCGTTTATTTTTAATCATGTCCATGATTGCAATATCTTAAAAACTAAAGCATAAAATTTCGACGCTGTTGCTGATTTGTTAAACTTAATCAGATATTGATTAACCTATGGTGTAAATTGCACAGCAGATGGTACTGCTATGCTGCATTTTTACGATTTCTGCAATATCAATAACTCCAAACTAATGTGTTGTATTTTATCAAATCCATATATTTTTTGGTACTTGATTATCCCCTCAGTCAATTTCGCCAAACTATACAATTTGTCAAACTATTCGCCAAATTATACAAATAAACATAAATTTTACATTCAATAATGAAAGAACAAGTATATTAGCAAAACATTAATGAAAATACAAAAAAAGTCACAAGTAAATCTGTTGATGACTTAAAAAACCTGTGTAGCGTGTTTAATATCAGGCTAATGTGACATTTACAATCATCCATTTTTGACATTTAATCTTATAATCTGGCGATAGTGTTTCGGTCGACGAGTTAACCAAGTAGTATTATATTTTACTTTGACATAAAAGAAATAGATTCTTATTGGGTTTCTGTGTATACCATACAGCTGGATTTGCTGCTGTGGTCAGTTTTCCAAAATCTCCCACCCACACACGTGGAACTTTTCAGCTTACGCGGGGTCCGAGAAACCAACATAGGCGCTGTGAGCGTAGTCAAATGGTCAGGGAAAGCTCCACCTAAACATAATAGACCCCGAGTTCTTCTTTCTGTGCCATGTGGATCGCTATCGAAAAGAAGGTATCTCTTACCATTCCTGGGGGACGAGGAAAACCCCTCCAAAAGAGGTCGAAGCGCCTCCCGTCTCGGGGATTAGTTGCGTGAAAGTTAGTTTGAGTCACTGCTAGATCTTCATTGCTAGGTGATGCAAACTTTAGTAGCACACATATACACATGACCTAGATCGTAACGAACGTTCGCCCGAGATTGGATGCACCAATTAATTAGCTGGTGAGCAAGGCTCTCTGCGTCAGCGAATACTGGAAACAGGTCTGCCAGCCGAACCCCTTCCAGGGAAAATGACTCGTTCCAGGCTACCAGCCCGACATTGGCCTCCCACTCTTAACGCCTTCTGATCACCACCCACCTATGGGTCGTTTACAACTGTCCCAGCTGTAGTGGACACACGAGGTTGTGTCACACAGCAAAGGGAGTATGCCTGACAATGTCCAAGATCTCTCCCGTCAGTAACTTCAGGAGATGCTGCATGTCGATTCCACGAGTCTTGTCGACATTAGAGAATCCCTGTGTCTTACTCTAAAGAGCCCGCACTCTTCTCTAACGCTTCCTCTTAGACAAATAGTGGTTGCGATCCTATCATTTTAGCTAGACTTTGCCCAGAGGCACCGTGCAGTCCCGAAGGGCTGCTTTAGGATCAACCTATGGACGCCAAAACCCGATATTCCTCGAAAACTGAAGGAGCTGGCCCTTTGAAACCGCCGAGGAGGACGAAAACACCGCCACACACAACGCCCGTTAGCATTTTTGCCGATCCCACCGAAGCTAGCACAGGAAAGAAAATACGGACTTCTGATTGGTTGAATAATTTAAAGAGCATTTTGTTTTGGTTCATTTTTGAGTTTACGTTTATTTAATTTTCAGTTTCTTTTAAAAGATGGGTTTAGACTAATTTTCTTCTGGTTTCACATATTTATTAACACAAAAAAGATATTCTCGAATTTAGAGTTAAAGAAGTTAATGATGTTTTCATTTGTTCTGTAATATTAAAAAAATAAATTAAAATAAAATTACAATTTCTTCTTAATTATTTCAACATGATAGAACAAGTTATTTATCGCATTTCTTTTTTTACGGCCTGAATTACGTGATACTTACAAACTCAATTGTTCTATATTACTTTAAAAAATTCCTCTTTTCTTGTAATTTTAACACGATATAACCATATACGCCTTTAATATGTACATGTAGATTCAGAATGATTTATTTACAACTATCGCTATTTAAATTCTTCAACCAATTGAAAGCCTATATTTACTTCCCTATGCCAGCTTCGGTGGAATAGGCAAAAATGCCGCCCGTTACCTATGCCTGCCGGACTCATACATGAGTCACTCATGGAAGCGGTGAAACGTCATCAAGCATCATTACTACAGAAGCTCTTGGGTTCCCGGTCTGCTCAACCTTAAGGGGTCGGTTCGGAACTCTCCCAAGGGGTGATCACAAAAGGAGTACATAAATAAATCTTGGAAAAAGATCTGGTTTGCGTAAGATATTTTCCATCTGACAACTCACTGTCATAATGGTAGCATTAAAGAATGGACATGTTTACTTGCAAACATTTTCTGTCAATCAGTCTACCATTACATTTTCGTCATTGCAGGAATCTTCTTGGCAACGCAGGCCAATCATATTATACATCTGTTAATTCTAAACCAATCAAATTCCCGGATCTCCTGTTTGATGCCAATCGTTAGTACGGACAAGATTTTTTTTGCTGACTTTGTTACGTCAGCTACCCTTCCTTTATGAAAAATGTACGAACTGAAATATGGTCTTTTGCAAAATACACCTTACTCGCCTGATTTTGTTAACCCTTTCCGGCACACTGTACTTGGTCTGAGATATTTAATTTTAATTCCAAATTTGCAAACGGCGCCAATAATATTTTAGTAAAATTTTCCTTTTACAATAAAAGCTTCAATTAAGGATTTCAAAATATCTAAAAAAATTCGTTTATGAATTTCTGTGTAAGTCGATAATTTTTCACTTTACTAATAGATTTTGCCCGTGCCGTTAAGGGATAATGATGACGTCCGCCTGTTTCCAAAACTAAAATATTTTACGATTGAAAATAATTTTGAAAGAAAGTGAACTGTTAAAAAAATCGTAGAAAATGCTGTACTTCGAAAAGGACAAATTTATGACATAAGTTTTAATTTGTTTTAGTTCCGAAATGCATGAAATTAGTCGATGTTGTTCAGAAACTGTCTAATTGCATAGCTGCCAATATCTTCCTCTTTTTCGGCCCGGAAAAATTTTACATTAAATTTCATCAATTCAAATCCCCGTAATCTGCCGATTAACTAAGGGAAAAATTTCTGTTAAATTTTTCCGGGCCAAAAAATCAGAAGAGTTGACAGCTATGTAATTGCAATTATTTTACTGTTTTTTAAAAACATAATAGATTTTTCAAGAAATCGTTTCAAAGTGGGCGTTTTGAAACAAATTTCCATGCGAAAAAAGAATAACTACTCAAAATGGGCTAAAAAACGAGTTTGTCACTTGATCAATTTCCTTCATAACTGACAAGGAAGGTCTCCATATGGGCAGACTCAGAAAATTCCGAAAATTTACAGAGTATTCTTGTAGTGTGGATATTTATAAAAGAAATTTCGGAGGAATCTCTTTAAAACGTTGGTAAAAAAAACATAATGAACATTTCTTTTACTTGACGGTTTATCACTGGTTGGCGACGAAATAAAATAAAAAAAAATAGTTTTTTATATCAAATACTTTTTGAGGTAAAAATGTTTCATGTTGAACGTGTATTTAAGAAAAATTATTTAAATAACTTTAGTTTTGTCAGTTTTAGTTAGTTTTAACTGCAGTTTTATCATATATATACTGAAAGTTAACTAAGAAATATTATGAATAAAACAAACATAATTAAAATCGTCTCAATCTCAAAATTAAGTCCAAATGAGCACTGTCGATTCAACTTTGTTGCTATGGAAACAAATAATCTCTGATATTGAAATGTATTACTGCGACATTCTTCACCCGTTCTTTATTTTGGAATATGCTTAGATATATGAAAACATTTTTTATACATGAAATTATTTTTATACTGATAAAATTAAATAACTGCAGCAAAAAAAATAAATAAATAAATAAATAAATAAATAAATAAAAATAAACGTAAATAAGTAATACAAAAAGAAAATTTGTATTAAACTTCTTAATT
The DNA here is from genome assembly GCA_964019185.1 of Maratus speculifer. Lineage (NCBI taxonomy): Eukaryota > Metazoa > Arthropoda > Arachnida > Araneae > Salticidae > Maratus > Maratus speculifer. Next base: position 43,515,105 of record CAXHSM010001376.1, on the reverse strand, counting down.
GTTTAAATCTAAATTCATAAATACCATTTGCACGCATTTTAAAATATATTGATAAAGAATTTTCAGTTACATTAAAATCGTTTGCTTTTGGCGAGGAAATGTGCTGCTCGCCAAACAGAGTGACGCTTTCATCTTTTCACGCCAGATATTCGAAAGTATTTTATTTTTTTTTTAGAAAGTTTCTACTGTAATTCCGCCGCTAAATTAGACTCATCCTTTATTACATACAGAAGTAGTTTAATTAATATTTTTTTTCAAAAAATTCTGTGCATGCCTAATATGGAGACCTTCTTTGTGAGTAGGTAATTTATTGATCAAAAAATGGGAAATTCAGTTCGATTCCATATCGTTTCAATAACAGGTTTTTCAATTTTTTACCTTTAAGTTGGGCTTCAGTGGCCGTGTGGTTAAGACGCCGCTCTGCTAAACTTGAGGTTGTGGGTTCGACACCCGCTGGCTCCATTGCACACACACTTTGTGTGGAGCTCCTGGTTGTTATTCTCATGTGTTGTAAATTTCCTTGTGCTATCTCGTCCTTGTATTGACGATGATTTAAGCAGGCTTTCATGTCAAGCATACAAGTCGGATGTATGTTATTCAAATAAATAAAAATAAATAAACCTTTAAGTTAATAAATTTGTAAATACAGTAGACTCATTCCAATCCGCAACTCTCTAAAATCTGCTCATAATTTACGTATATAAACAATGAAACATTCAGTTCAGATATAAGAACAAAGTCTGACTTTTGTATGTTTTATATCAATTCCATATACTTTTTAATTTGTAATTTTATTTAAGGTTTTTGAATTCATCTTTTTCATGAAGAAAGAATAATTTATTTCTGAAAAAAATCAAGATATTCATGATATCATTGGTAATCATAATCTTTCAAATCATATTTATGCATTATTCAAGCTTTTTTAGTTATTAAGTCTGGCGAAGCCTGAAATAAAGCTTCGTTATTCTATGATACTGATGTGAATTCACTCGTCAACAGCTGTTTTGGTGCCGGGGTATCTTTAGCTGATTTTATATGAATTTGATGTCCTGAATTCAAATATGGCATTAGTTTTTCTCTATCAGCTCAGTTTTTTAAGATAAACAACTTTTTGTGAAATATATGTTTCATTATTTTAAGGTAAATCCATGTATTAAAAAAGTATGTAAAAATAAAATAAATACAGGATTTTTATTTTTTATAATACACAAATGTTAGTTTTTATTATTATGATATACACATATTCAAATAATAATTTTTTAATTATATTGTACAAATATTTTTACTGACAAAAATGACGAGAAAAACGTCACTGATGAAACTGATACTCATTGAATGCTTCGGAAGCTTCTTTTCCGTGACATTCTGGAATATATTTTAGAACAGTGTCTTTTTAAACTCAAACTGTAATTTGAAACCCTTTGCATATCTCGTCTTTTTTAGTAGCGGTCCCCCATAGTCTTAATATTGTGGTGAAATCTTTCAGTCTGTTTATCCCTTGTGCCTTCTTTATTTTCAAGAAAATGCTCTAAGTGGCAATGTAAATAGTGCACTTTAATGCTTCTAGTACACCCAAGAGATTTAAAACTATTATGCTTTTCATTTTCCAGTTCTACTTAGATTTCTCCTTTGCATTTGCCCGGAATGTTTTTGTGAACTGCCACAAAAGAAGTCCAGGCTTTTTATTCATCCTCATTCGTTGAATTTACGAGAGCAGGATCCTTAATCAGTTGTCTTATTTGTTGTCCGTTAAATATTCCTGCTTTAATATCTTCATAACTCAATTCGGGTGTTTTTACCTTATATATGCAAATCATGACTCGTTCTTATGAAGAATTTATACAAACTGCTTCATAGGACAGAGCTTGATATGCAGTGCAGAAAGTATGATTTTCTTTCGTCCAACTAAAGTGTTATTAATGACATTCCTTTCTCCAACATCCATGTTTTCTTTCTTAGGCCTCTCTTTTCTAATTTTGTGGTGTGTTTTATCCCTGCTATCCCAAAAATAGAAAAACAATAGTATTTTGTGTAACTTCTTTGCTGTCCAAGGACAATCATCTGGAAAATATTTAGGAAGAATCAATTTTTCTAACAGTCCTCTAAATTCATGACAAAATACAAGATTGTTTTTTTAAGAGAAGAAGGGTAGTAGACAATTTTGTTAATATAAGTTTGGCTCTTTGTTCTAATAAATTTTTGTCTTTTAATCTTGAAATCAACCAGTAATTCAGAAGCTTCTTTTAAAACATTGAAATCTCTTTTGAAATCATTTAAATCAACCTGGTTGAAAAATTTAGGCATTGATGACGTCTTCTCATAACCACTGTTACCTTCACAGCTATCTAAAAGATGATCAGAAGGACAATATTCATCCTCACTAAGCTCTGGTAGCTGATGAAACGTTGGGATCGGTAGTTCCTCTGAGTGGGGAAGTGGAGGTCTTGAAGACACTGAATCAGGATAAGTTTTCTTATTACAATTGTTTCGATTAATTCAAATAGTATTACAGTGCTAGGTAGAAATAATAGTCATAGAAATGGTTTTGGAGTTCTCTCCAACCCATTGGTAAGCCGTATTTGAGGCTTATTCTTTTCCGTCAGCTCACTGTCATAAATATTCTGTAAAAGTTTTACAGACCTGTTGCGGTGCGCAGATTTTATCCTGATCACCAAGTCTAACCCCAAAGTATCCAAAATAAGCTTTCTTTACAAATTCAGTAACATATTTTCTGTGTTCTTTCACCTTTTATTCTCCGCATATGTAGCAAAACTTATCTGGATGATTTATACAACTTTTTCTACTTGAACTCATTTAAATTCCATTCTACAATGCAAACACAACAATCTACAACACTACGAGTTTTACGTTAAATTGATACGAATTCTACCTTAAACACAAATATCATGGAAGTTCAAAAACGTTAGAAAGTCAAAAAAAGCCAGTCTTGTTTCCATGGAGCGAACTCTGAAACTAACCTTATCTCTTGGAGGCTTTTACATTTGGCTTTATGGATGAGCGGCGCGAAATCATAAGCATGCGCAGATCCTCAGTTTTGCTTGTACATTTTTTTTTTCAAGATCTTGTGGTATTTTAACGTCCTTCTAATCGCCTTGAGCGTCGATACAGGGCTATGTATCATAAGGTCAGTTCTAAAAAATCTTTAGTTCGCTTAGCATATCTAAAAAAGTAGAGCTGATAGAGAAAAAACTGATTGCATATTTGGAATCAGCGTCCCAAAAATATCCAAAATCAGTTGTAAAATCTCAGGCATCAAATTTTTTTTTTTTTTTTTTTTGTAGGCCTGTGTAATGTACCTTTATGAGACAAGTTTTACTGAATAATTTAGGAAAAACACATTTCATCTTTATAATGAATATTTAATTGTACATTATTGATGATTAATTTGACTTTTGCTGTTAGTATATTAATCATTTTAAAAATTATCTAAATTTATATTATTTTAGTTTATTACTTATTTTTTTATATTTTAGTATATTGTAAGCATTAATTATACTTTTGATTTCATTATTAATTATATTCAAATTATTTTAATAAAAATGTAAACAAAGCAATGACCAGAAATCCGCACAACCTTTAGTCCCAAGCTGTGCGGATCTGAGGGAGTCTACTGTACATCAAAATAAGCAGAACAGTTGAGAACAGCCTTAAAATTAAATCTATTTTCTGACTAATGTGAATGCTCTATTTATGTTTTTAGATATTTTCCATTGGAAGATTGATAGCTTTTAAAAACAAACGTAATTTTTCACAATTTTTTAACAGCGTAGAAGTAAAATTAGCCGTCAATGGTTGGTTTGGAGAACTTGAAGAATCGCCCTTTCGTGATGGCATAAGGACTTTGGAACATCGTTGGATGAAGTGCAATGAACTTCAAAAGAATTATGTAGAAAAAATAAAATCATTTTAAAAATAAATTTTCATTTTCCCTTTCATTTCGAGAACCTTTCAAACCAAACTTGGAGGTTTCTTTTTTTTGATAAACGGGGGTGATTGCCCCCTCGTTGTAGACGAGGCTTATTTTAGCAAACACGATGCTTATTTTAGAAGTTTCTTATACAGCCATAGGTTGCCAAATATACAAATCATTCATACAATTACCTTTCCTAGAGGAGATTGGTATCTCAGGGCACTGGGAAAAAATAATCCTTGAAATTGAATAATAGCTTAAACTTTTGAAGGCCAAATATTTCCTCTTTAAAATGCTCATAATGCAATTTGAAGGTTTGGTGACACACCAGATTTCATAGTTATGTAAAAAAAAATACTTATTTGGTATAAAACTCCTTATCTATTTATATCTAAAATCACTTGTAATTCAGTAATGAATGCTTTGAAACTTACTAAAGAAACATCCGAGTGTTCTAAAATGAGCTGACTGATTTTAAATTTTAATAACATGCAAAGCATGACAGATTTTTAAAGAATCTTATGCGATTGTTATGTAGGAAGTCAGGAAATATTTTACCGCGATTCTTTATTTCACTTTACAATAGCTGCGATAGATGGTGCTGCAAGTAATAGTCATTAAATGAAAACCTGATTTTTGCCCTCCTTCTTCTGTCAGTATTAATGTGGAAGAAGGTTAAATGTATGCAGTGGTTCATATCACGTGTGGTATTTTGTTCTATGGGACCTATTCTATATATTTAACCTCCTTCTCACACACCAGTACTGATAGAAGAGAGAGTATATTATTCGGGCCTCAATTTAGCTCCTATTGCTTGGAGCGCCTTCTAGCGTTACTATTGAAAATTAAAATCAACAATCGCATGAAAACAAATTTGACGTTTTACATAATTCTCCTGCAAGTATTTTTTAAATCGCTCTGAAAGGAAGATGTATTTGATTTGTAATTTAGTGGATTTTAAAATCAATCAATATGTTTTAGGACACCCGAAGTATTTAATAGTTGTGGGATGATAGCTGATAAGAAGCACTTAAAAATAAATCTTTTTTATGCTAATGTATGTATATATATATATTAGATTTTCTTGGAAATGGAAAATTATTCTCACAGCATGTAAAAGTTCGGTTTTATTACTTGTCGAAATTAAGCAGCTTCGATCGATGATTACCATAAACTAGAATTTTTGTGATATTCTAAATTGTAAAGGAAAAGGTAAACTGAAAAAACAATACTAAAAGTTTTAAATACATTTTACATTTATCAGAATCAATCGCAAATGTTAGTTTTGAAATACAAGTGTTAAGTGTAAATTTTTGTTTGTAAAAAAGTTGTGCATATATTTACATCGGAAAAGACTAATTGCTAATCTTAAATCTAAACTGGCCCCTTTCTGACACATTTCTAAGTTCATTTTTTATTCTCAAAAGATATTGGTAGATTTTCTAATTGAGATTCTATGTAACCGTACAATTTATATCTGTTTTATTTTTTAAGGCAGAGAAATTTTCTGAACATGGTTTCAAATTTGGTGTTTTGTACCCAAATTACATATGGAACAGCCGAAGAAAGATAGTAAATGTTAATTAAGCGCTAATAGCTCAACTTGTGATTCATTTTTCGGAGATTGGAAAAATCTACTCGATTCGAAATCATTACAATTTTTTTTTAAAAAAACAAGTCCATAAATGTGTCAGAAAATCTTGTGCTGTTGAGCGGAGAAAAATATGGAGCACGTTCGTGTATTATCAAATGGTTAGACATAATGGAATACTTCAGTATCTGGCGCATACGGTGTTGTAGCCAAGCACAAAACTTCCTAAATACATGCTTTACATTATCTTATACAGCCTGTAGGATACCAAATATACAAAACATTCATACGAAACCTTTCCTAGAGGAAATGTGTATCTCAGGACATTTGAGAAATTATGTTCACCAAATTGAATAAAGGTTCAATTTTTTTTATGTTCAACTACTTCTTATTCAATATACTCTCAGACGTTTTGAAAATTTGATTCAACGCTAGAAATCAGAATTATGCAAAAAATACTAATTTAGTATGAGATTGCTTGTGTCTAAATCTATGATTAGATATAATTTAGTAAAGAATGCTTTGAAACATATTAAATAAACATCCGGGTGTCCCAAAAAGAACTAGATTTGAATGAAATGGATTTTTAAGTTCAATGTAATAAGCAAATGATGAGTTTTTTTTTTCATTCTTTGAAGATTGTTATATAAAATGTCGGCAGATTTTTTTACTGCGATTCTAGATTTTACTTTACAATAGCAGCAATAGATGGTGTTACAAGTAAATGCAGTCTTGAAATCAGACACTTTTCTCCGGGAGGTAATTTTGTGATACCGGGGGTGGGACATTATAGAGTTCCAGGGGGAAGTTGCACTTTGATCAATGAACGAAAAGAAAATTTCAAATTTTGGAAAAAGAAAATCTAAAATTTCTCAAGGAGGCGGGATGTCCCCTCGGGCCATGCCTGAAATCAACACTGAACAAATATCATTAAACTGACATCCGATTTCTGACATTCCTCTTCTCTGAATATTAATGTGAAAGAAGTTTAAATTTATGAAGTGATTCTTAATCATATGTGAAAATTTGTCCTATGACTCCCATTCCACATGCTTAACCTCCTTCTTCCACATCAATAACGAGCGAAAACAATGGAGAAAAATCGGGCCCCAATTTAGCACCTATTGCTTGCAGTGCAAACTATCGTTACTACTTTAAACTATTATCAAGAATCTGAGAAAAAATACTCATAACATTTTACATAATCCTCCTGAAAATAATTTTTAATAGCTGTAACCATTTGTGATTTAGTGAATTTAAAAATAAGACAGTCCATTTTATGACACCCGATATAATTAATTAATAGTTACGGGATGGTGGCTGAAAGAAGCACTTAAAAAATTAAAGCTGACTTTGATACGTCGATTAGAAGTTTTTCTAAGCTGAAATTTCGAAGTTTAAGCCCAGTTACAATTTACATAAACAAAGTATTGGCCCGAAACTGTATAAAAAGCTAAAAATAGACTTGAGCCCAGCTTGCCTTCTGTAATTAAAATTATTCATAAAGCACACTAACTTTTGTTCATATTTTATTTTCAGATTACATTCAAAACTCATGAATGCAGTAAAATAGTAATATTAATGACAATTTAAACAATTATATACATAAACATTATGTTAGTTAAAACAAGACTTAGGCAATTACATTCAAATGAAAATCCTGTAAGAAAATCAATTTAGGATGAAAGACACGAATGATTAAAAAAAATCAAAAATTTAAAGCACAACAAAGATAAAAACACAGATTTTTAAAAATACATCTCTGTAATTTATTAAACCAAATTAAACTTCTAATGATTTTGTTAAATTAAATGTACAACAACAATATAATTTTTACCAGTAACAAATAAGTAAGATGCAAGCCTAACGTGATTTCGGGGAAAAGAATTTGGAGGAGTGCACGGGTCGCATCCGGGACAATAATGGTTTTCCCATGGGCTAAGTTGGACATGGATGAAACGTTTAGTTTTTGTTTTGGGCCCAACCTCGACATGGAAACTTTAGCCAGTGCAGATCTTTAGGAAGAATGAAGCACAGATCACGCTCAACCAGGAAGAAAAAGAAGTTTGATTTCAACTAAATGTGCGATTAGGACCCGGCCTAGGCCTAAAAAAAGACCTCCCCTGAGCTAGAGATTAGCATGCAAGTCATTTCCCATGAGGATCCATAATGTCGTTTTGCAAGTACTTTATTGGCAAAACGGTGGAAGAGTCGCTCGCCTCATTTAAATCTGTTGCTGGTTTGAGATTATTTTATATGATATAAAGAACATGTTTTATATCTAAAATAAATGTGATAAAGTCAGGCTAAGTAATAAACTATATATTTTTAATGTTATATTCATAAAACCTGCCATAACTTTGTAATGACTTATTGTAGAGAGTTGCAGATGGTATCATTCGATTCATAATTAAAAAATATATGAGAAACAATACTACTCTTCATTTTCTTAAAAACTCTTCACACCCCCTCAATAAATTAAAAATGCGCTCCAAAACATTGTAAAACATTTATATTTTTGGGGAACTCATTGGATTTTCATTCCTACTGTTAAAATGAATTTCTTCCTTAATTTTGATGAGTGGTCAACAATTGTTTAACTAGTAAATCTGCAGATCAGGAGCCTCAAAGCCAGCTTTATAAGACATTGCATCTGAATCATATTTTACAAAATATTCAACATCCTACAATTTGCATTCTATTTATTTTTTAATTACTTAAAGATTTATAAGTATATAAAATTCAAAGCTTTCAACAGAAATATATAATGAACGGAAGTATCCAAATGGAAATATTTAATAAATTGAATCTATTTTATCTAACTCATATGTGATTTAGAAATCTAATGGTTTTAAAATTTTTGTTACCAAAAAAAATTTTGATGGCCATAAATGTAAGATCTCATCTAAGTAGATGCTATAAAATTTAGCAAGAAAATCTCATGTTTTCCTTGAACTAAAATTATAACAAACTACACTGAATCAAATGTTTCGAAACTTTCCTAAGAGTATCGAGGTCTCTTCTGCGCGATACTAACGGAAAGGTTTCTGATTCGAGCAGAAAAATGCTTTGGTTTCTTTTCATTGCTGAAACTAAGTCTAAAAACATAGAAAGGATTCAGATGAACACATTTCATTCTGATTAATCACATTTTACATATTATTCATCATTCTACAATCCACATTTTATTCATTTGGATTTGTACATAAATGTTTATTACATAAAATTTTTAGAAGGTTTCAAAAGAAATAAATAATAGAAAGAAATATCCAAATAGAAATATTAACTTAAATTTAATCTATTGTATAAAACTCATATATAATTTAGAAATCTAATGTTTTTTATAATTTTTGTCTCCGAAAAACAATTTTGATGGTTATAAAAGTAAGATTTTATCTAAATACACCCTATAAAATTGAGCAAAGGAATCACTTATCATCCTTAAACTAAAATTAAAACAAGCTACAAGTAAAAAAAATTACATTTAAGGGCACATAAACATATTATAGTCCCTTCCACAAGAGCAATGATTAAGGGGATAATAAGCTGATCTATATGTTTTGTAAACATGATCAGCAACTTTATGCGGATCAATATTGATTAAAAGAATTAATTTCGCAAAAATTTTAAAAATGAATTTAGTAAAACAAAAATTAGAAGCTTGCAAGTTTAATGAAAGCAGGTGATTTAATAAAAAGCGTTGTCTGTGAACATATTTATTTTAACCTTTCTTTCTTTATTTATTTGTTTGTCTTTTGGAAAATATCTTTTTCTCTATTCTGAGATAATTTTTTAAAAAACATCTACATGCCTTTAAATGTATTTTTTCCCTTTTAGCACGATAAAATTTTAATTTAAATGCATACGAATCGACTTGATAACATTAAGATAATAAAATCATCCCAAAATAGGCATAATTGGAGACCTTTAAACGCAACAATAATATAATTAATGCAATTATCATTCATCCTCGAATCCACTGCTAATTGCCTAAATCGAACCAAGCGTGAGTTATATTTTTCATTTCTCATTTTAATAGTAGTTACATTAAATTAAAAAGAAATTATGTTACTAAATTTGTTAAAACGTAATGCAACTCTGTATTGCAGACCAGATTATAAAAGATTAACTAACCTTTTACTTTCTTATGTCACACTTTATGCTAAATATTTTCACAATCCTGAATATTAAATGATTTATTTTTATAGGTTATGAAATGCAGTTGATAGGAAATTGAGTAGAGAAAAACAATATATATATATATATATATTTTATGTCAAATAAGTAAATAAATCGAAAAATTTTTTATAACATCGGAAAATATATATAGATAATTCCACCGAAAATGTTACAAATTAAAAAAAAATCTCACCAATATATTGACAATCTTTCAATATAAAAGGATTAAATTAAAACCATTATTTCGAAATTTTAACATCCATAATTTACCACCTAAATACATTAACGAGATGCATCTTTCTCTTTCAATAAATTGAAATTTTAAAATCATATATTGTCATAAATTAATTTTTCTTTTTTTTATAAATAGAAATTTTAAAATCATATATTGTCATAAATTAATTTTTATTGTAAATTGCCATAGAAAATGCATTATGGTTCAAATATAATATTCTTTCTATATTTTCAGAAATAATAAACCAATAATTACAAAAACTATACAACTAAATCCAAGTACCTCACCAACGTGCCCATTTTATTTCAAGATTATCACATACTTTTTGCGGCAGTTATTGCAGTATAGACAAATTAACAAAGGGAAAAAATTTTGTTGCTCCATAGTAGGCCTTTACTGACAATTCAGAAAAAAACCCACTATTTTTCCTGTAATATTACATCTGATTTTCATCAGTATGAATTAACACATGCTCTCTTAAATCACTATTACGAGAGAATTTGTTGTTGCATATTTCACAGACAAAAGGTTTCTCACCAGTGTGAATTAACAAATAAATGCTTAAATTACTTTTTTGATTGAAATTCTTGTTGCATATTTCGCACGCAAAAGGTTCCTCATCAGTAGGAATTAAACCATGTATGCATAAATCACTTTTAAAAGAGAACTTCTTGTCGCATATCTCACATGCAAAAATTTTCTCGCCAGAATGAATTAACAGGTGTGAGCGTAAATTACTCTTATGAGAAAATTTCTTGTCGCATATCTCACATACGAAAGGTTTCTCACCAGTATGAATTAACAGGTGTTTGCTTAAATCACTTTTTCGAGAGAATTTCTTTTTGCATATCTCACACACAAAAGGTTGTTTACAGGTATGAGTTAACAGATGCCTGCTTAAATTAGTCTTTAGAGAGAATTTCTTGTTGCATATCTCAGACAAAAGGTTTTTCACCAGTGTGAATTAACAGGTGTGAACGTAAACTACCCTTTAACGAGAATTTCTTGTTGCATATCTCACAGGCAAAATGTTTTTCCCCAGAGTGTATCAACAGATGTCTGTTTAAATGACTCTTATGAGTGAATTTTTTGTTGCATGTCTCACAAACAAAAGCTTTCTCACCAGTATGAATTAAAAGATGTTGGCTTAAATTACTCTTTTGAGAGAATTTCTTGTTGCATATCTCACAGAAAAATTGTTTATCACCAGTGTGAATTAACAGATGACTGATTAAATAACTTTTTAGTGAGAATTTCGTGTTGCATACCTCACATATAAAAGATTTCTCATCAGAATGAATTGACATGTGTCTGCTTAATTTACCCTTTTGAGAGAAACATTTGTTGCATATCTCACACACAAAACATTTTCCCTTCTGTGAGCAAGAAGCTGTTTTTCCAAAAAAGTTTTGTGAAGAAATATTTTGCTCCATAGTTTAGACTTTAAAGATAGTTTTGATTGATTTGATGTGTAGCTAACTTTGTAGCATCTGCAATAAACAAAAGCACTTTAAACACTTTTATGAGTCATACAAAAATGCTTTGTAAGCAAAAAAAATTATCATAAAAAAATAATGTATTTATTTGATTTGAAATAAATTTTGTATGACATCATCAAAAACTACAACAGAAGTCTAATTATCTGATGCTTGGAAAGCTAAAACTTCTTCAGGTGCATTTCGTAAAGATATACTGATTAAACTATATACAGAATTATAACATGTAAACTAAATACTTACCACCATAAAACAAATTTATCACAAAGAAAATATTAAACATTAATTTGTTATGATAAATATTATAAATTTAAAATAAAGCAAATTTAAGAATAAAATTCTATAATTTCATATCATCAGTGGAAACAATAATATATTTAAACAGCGAGGCAAACATCAACTATTTTTGCGACAAGGATAATGGAATGTATGCATGTGTTCAGCTCGGAATTGATTCAAAATTGTTAATTTTTTAATCTAATATAAAATATTTTGCATTATTCCTTCAAGCTTTATTGTATGGTAATAATTTAAACATTTATTAGCATTTTTACCACGCTTAACACATTGAATTCAATCACAGGTGATTGACATTGAAGTTTCCATTTTTGCCCACGTCAGTCACTGGTGTCTAATAGTGTGAAATATGATACAAAGCTAAAAAATATGTTTTATGTAATTATTGATAACTAATCTAACATTTACCTAATTTTTGTTAATTAAAAAATTCTATAATTAAACAAGTAAGAAAAAATCATGCGTTAAGCATAGATTATGAAGCACTTTTCAACGCTTCATGAAATCTTAAACAAAACTTCGTTATTTAGATAAATGAGGATATAAAGCCAAATATGTATTCCAGTATTATTGAATAGCCCTCTATTTGATTTGTCAGCTAATACCGTATTTTCGGGCGTATGCGCCGCACACACCGTAAGCGCCGCACCAACGAAAATGCATTAAAATAAAACAAATATTCATCAGAAGCGCCGCACCGTCGTATACATCAAAATGTTAAAAATTGCGTTATATTCAGTGTTTTTTTCGCGTTTTTTTAACATATGTAATATAAATCCAATTTTAAATTTAGTATATTTTGAATATTTTTTATGATAAAATTGAATTTCAATTCGTGCAGCCTTTATTTAGCGATTTTTTAATACGTTTTTTATAGTTTGTAACGAAGTTTGCAGGGTTTAATCGCGATATTTGACGAAATTTGCAGGGTTTTATAGCAATATTTGACGAATTTGCAGAGTTTTTTCGCGATACTTGAAAAAATTTGCGTTTATGGGGATGAGCAAATGATGAATCATGATGAACTGAATAAATCATGAATATTTGAATGAACAATGAATTTTGATACTTGAAGCAATACTTGAAAAAAAATTGCGTTTAAAAAAAAAAAAAACATAAATTCTGTCAAAAAAGCGCAGAAAAAAGGAGAAATTTGTAAAAAAAAAGCATAAAAAGAATTAAATCCATTAAAAAAGTATCGAAAAAACACACATTTCATCAAAGATTCATGATCCATTCATTTCATCATTATTTATCCCGTTCTCATTCGCCTTTGAGAACGACGTGAATCATGATGAAATGAATGAGTCATGAATCTTTGATGAAACGGTCCTTATTTCGAGATTTTTTAATAGATTTCATGCTTTTTTTCAAATTTCTCCTTTTTTCTGTGTTTTTTCGCCGAAATTTACGTTTTTTTGCCGTTTATTTATAGATCCATTCATTTCATCATTATTTATCCCGTTTTCATTCGCCTTTGAGAACGATGTGAATCATGATGAAATGAATGAGTCATGAATCTTTGATGAAATGTTCTTTATTTCGAGATTTTTTAATAGATTTCATGCTTTTTTTCAAATTTCTCCTTTTTTCTGCGTTTTTTCGCCGAAATTTACGTTTTTTTTACCGTTTATTTATAGATACGACATATTTGCATTTTTTCTAACAATGTTTTTGACAATTCTTTTGGGCATTCTTTTTGGCGGTCGTTTGAGAAATTCACGATTTTTGCTCGATCTTTTGACATAATTTGTGTTTTTTAGAGATTTTTTGACATATTTCGAGTTTTTACTGCACTCTTTCGTAGAAATGTGGGTTTTTTAGCTATATTTCGGTGAAATTCATGATTTTTTTTGCGATCCTTTCAGTAAATTTGCGATTATTTTTCGTGATTCTTTGGCGAAATTAACGTTTTTTTTTAATAGTGGGGACTATCGTTTGATATGGCAGGGCGGATTAACGGGGTTTTACGATAATAAAATTGTAGTTTTTCAAGTGAACCTTTCATGAAATATACATTTTTTCTTTTTACATATTCGCGCTTTTCCTACGAACCTTTGATAAAAGTCGTGTTTTTTTCAGCCGATCCTTTGATAAAATTCTTGCTTTTTCTGCGAATGATTGACAGAAATTAGGCTACCATTTGTCGAAATTCGCGATATTTTTTATGCTTCGCATTTTCTTCCTGATGATTGACTTTTCACAATTTTCAGAAAAATTCCGATCAGAATCACCTCTGTAATGAATATCGCTGCAAGGGGAAAAAATATATCGTATCCGCCGCCCGGCAGAAGCGCCGCAGTAAGCATAATTTTAACTTTTAAACTCGTATGCGCCGCGGCGCTTACGCCCAAAAATACGGTATACATACTATATAATGGGAAAAATTAGTTTAGCAAAAAATACATAGTAGCTTGAAATTTCTCTTTCAGCAATTTATACTAATAGATGGAAACATACTTGAACACTTTGTTCAGCCTTGTAGTTTGCCTGGTACCTTTATTACACATCAGTGTGAAGATAATATTTATTTTAAACTAAAACACTCTTAAAACAACTGAAATCACTTTCTCATACATTATCATTCATAGGTTCCATGTACCCAATTCTTAGCGTGGCCCTGTATATTATTTTATCTATATTCTTCGAACACTTCTCAGTAAATTTAATGCAGTTCAGCGTAAAAATGCATAATTTATTTGCGAATCACTTTTTAATAATTTATGCTCATATTCAGTAACGTTGGCGAGCTCTATTGGGTAGCCCTGTATATTAACTATAGCATTTACACGCACCATATAATATGCATAAATTTAGTGAAACTTATACGCGCATTTCATAATTAAAATGCATTTCTTCCATCCATCAGCTATCATCAGATACATGTACAGTACTCCGGAAAGAATGTACTATTTGAAATCTTTAGTGTGTCCCTGTAAATACTGTGTACTTTATATTAGGGAAGGCAGTATCATATAATTTATACTAAGCCTCATTGACATACATCAATTTTATTATGCATAATACAGTTTACTGTATTTAAAATATGTCACACATAATTCCCCCTTTTACCATTATTTAATAAAATTGTTTTGTGTGGGCCTGTAAATGAATAATAGCTACATTTTCACCTTATATTTTCTAGAATGCATATTTTAATGCACCTCGTAAAAGCATATAAAATTCAATAAGTTTGACAGGATGTAACATCTTTAAAATTCCTTTGAAACGATTTTTCCCCATAGGCCGTAATGTAATGGATAATTTTGATTCTCCCTTTAGATAAACTAATCATATTAGATCCTTCATTTTCAAAAGGGTTTTGCTAGGGTAAACGTCAATAACATCCTAAAATTTCATGACAATCCAGATATATTTACTCGAGTTGGAGCGCGGACAGACGGACAGACAAACCAAATATATCAGCACATTTAAACTTTGTTGGAAAGTGCTAAAAACAGGCGGCTTAGACGGAAAATTCAGTATCAATCACTGGAAAATGATGTGGCACTCAGCGTGTTAAAGGCTTATGTAGTTGATAATAGTTTGATCAAAATGCATTTTTTCATGCAATATCAAAATGTACCACACTTGGTAATATATTTTTAGATTAAACCATGGAATTTGGATGATGAAATGTGAGAAAAGAAAACATCAAATTGAATTACAATAGAGTCTATAATGAGTTTAAAAGTCATGACAAAACATCAGACGATTGTTGGCAACTTTCTGTAAGAGTGATTGTAACCGGTTAAAACCAGCATGGTAGAAACTATAACAAAAAAACTGACAGAAACTAAGAATCAATACTAATAAGAACTTCAATCTGCAATGATTTATATTTCACTTCACTAATGATACGAAAACAATTAAGTTTAAAATTATAAATATTATTCAACATGATAAAAATTTTCAAAATGATCATACAAATATACTTTGTTTTTAGACTGGGAGGCAGCATCACAGAAAATCAACAACATCGATTTTGTGGCTGAAATTTCAGAATTAGTTAAAACTCGATTTGCATAGTAAAACACAATCTGTCTGCCAAGTGGAAAACCCAATTTCAGCAGCGGACTCGTAGATTTACCATTGTCTTTTCCTGCACCCAAATGTATAAGAACATGGAGGACTGTCAACAGGAAAACACAATGGCACACATACCAATCAATTAAATATTGGGTCTGGATGTAGTTTCCACAAAGGTCGACTTCTCAGACCAATTGCATTTTGATATTCTTATTGAGTTTTGATAAATCCAAGATATTTAGTCATTGTCATCTCGATGAGGTGATTGTGTTGGTGCCACCCACTCTATTTTATAATACTAATTTTCTTTTACTTGAAAAACAGAAATTTTCATAATCATAATCTGATGCTGCACAAGTTTCACTATTAACATTATGGTTTATAATTGAATTTAAGAATAAACTAGTCGTTGGGGGCCACCTTAATACTTACCCATCATGGATAGGCATATGAAAATAAAATATGTGAAAACTTTTTATACAATGCATTGCAATTCCAAAACAAAATTTAAATATTGTTAATATGCATAGTAATGCTCTATTAATGAATTGCTGATGTACCAATTTCGACAAATTATATAAAACGCCAAACTACTTAAGTAATACCGAACTGCATAAAAGAAACATCCTTATAGCTCCAAAAATAATAATAATATAAAACAACAGTTTACTGCATTGGATTAAGCGTCTCATTTTCAATTAAAATATACCTCTGAATTGAAATTTGAATGAAATACAGGGTCATGAAAAATCGAAGAATGTGGGAAACAGGATTACAAATATCTCGACAACTCATAATAAGATCGACTTCGTTCTATATGCAAAATGTGTGTTATTTTATTGCCTTTTACCTCCATTCCTTAGAATAAAAACATTCGAAAATTTTTATGTACCTTTCATCAGAGCGAATTTTTCGAAAGTCCGAAAAAAATAGTTCCGGATAATCGAGGTTGCTGATATTAAATAGGCTTCGTCCCATTCTTACATACTAACTATATACAAAATTTCAAGTCTCTATCTCAATTTGTTCGGGAGATAGAGCGTTTACACACAGACAGACAGACGGCAAAATTTTTTTTCTAAAAATATGTTTTTCGGAATCTCCAAAAACGTGTAAATCCGTCAAAAAAAAATTTTCGATTTTTAAAATGATTGCAAGACTTACCCTATACTACGTACGATGGGTAAGTAAAAAACACAAAACATTCTATCATACTTTAATGCATCATTTTTCAAGATATTTATAGAAAATAAACAGTCCAATAACTTACAGATTATCTATTATATACAAAAAGAAATGGTTCTAATGAAATATACTAGTAAATAATGGAAGAACATAAAATAACAGAGAAAAATCTTTTAATGAAACATTTTGTACAATTACTTTACAATATTGAAAGAACAAAATGAATACTGAAATCAATAACATTATTAATTTTTTCACATAGCATCCCATAGCACAGGATTAATTTTGCTAATCTTTCTGAACCCAGACTGTTTCTTAACTTGTTTTGAAAAAAAAAAGAAATGTTTGAAAATATTTTTCCAAGAATAGCATTATTTGTAGGCAATATGTTTATTTTAAAATAAGTATTGATTATATTTCATTTTGAATTTTAAACTGAGGCTTTAAAATGTTCTAATAATTGTTTATATATAAAATTACACAACCATATTATAACAAAAATTTTATTTTATTATATTGCTCTTTTTTCCTAATACAATTTTTTTTATAAATAAGTAATATCAATAATATTTAATTTATTGTGAAATAAAATGTACCTAATGTAAGAAATTTAGTAATCCTAAAAAAGTCTTATGATTATGTCATGAAATCAGTTTCTAGAAGTTGTCAGTTTCTGCCAGTTAAAACCACTTTCTGCCAGCCAAAACCCAGCTCTGATAAGATGAGAGATAAAAGTCCAACAGAATATTTCATTGTAAAAACAAATCAACCAATAAACCAGTATCTTAGATAAAATCATCAAAACAACAATGTTTCAAATAAGTGTTGCATTTATAATGTGTTCTCTACAAGCATCATAAAAATATCTGATTTAGAGCAAGATTTTGCAATTCAATTTGAAAGCAGAAGAATAGATTAGGAATCTCAGATTATGAAGCCAGCAATAAAATAATGAATATTTTCACAGATAATTCCTTTCACAACACTGTTCTAATAGCATACACTTAATTAAAGCAGATATGAAAAGTAAAATACACACTAAAAATATGTAAATATGAATCATATAACCATCTCAAATATGGTCATTTTTTTTATAAAATTATAATTTAAAAATCAATTTACTCTCATAACAAATTAGCATAGTGCACATGTATTAGTTTTTTATATATTTATAATAGACAATTTTGTACTACAGTACAGAACCATTTATTCAGAATGGTTGGGGTCAGATGTATTCCGGATAACTGGTTTTCCGGTTAACTGGTTGGGCATTAAAGCAGCATCCATTTGATAAGTTTTGTGAAACATATGTAATTGTGATATTACTTCTAATTTTAAATCTATTATTAGATTACTTGAACCAAGACTCTGATGCAAGTAAGATAAATTGTTAGAGTTTGAAAGAAGATGATTTATGGGAACTCCCTGAACAAAAATTCTTCTGTTTTCTCGCCATAAAAATGAAAATATCTATAATATTATAGTATTATTTATTAATTTATAATATGATTATATGCTTCTATTTCAAATACTAGATGCTGTTATGAAACTTTACAATTGTTTCAAGCAATTTATATGTCAAACTGATTGTGACATAGAAGAAATGAGTTTTATTTGGAATATTAAGAAATAAAATTTAATTAACAATATTTTTAATTTAGAGACATCTTTTTAAATTTACGCATACTGGAATAATGTTTTTCAAGGCAAATTAAGAATTTAAATCGTCTGCATAAAGATTAACAGATTAGATCTAGAAACAAGATTTTAATTTAATAATTTGAAGTAAGTACGGAATATTATTATAAGAAAATTAAGATAGTATAAAGGTTAATTTTGGCGAAAAAATTTTAAAATTTGTAATATATATATATATACTTACACTCTATATTTTGCTTCAAAACATACCAATTGAAAAGCAGAAGCTTGGAACACAATTTTATTTCAATATCTTAAAAAAAATTATGGTATCAGTCAATCTGTCTGTTGGCTGTCCATGCTCATACACACTAGTTTCCACCTTTTTTTTATGACACTTTTTTTTAAAAAGATTCTAACATCAGTCTATTAGAAATATCATTCCAGATAACTGGTTTTCCGGTTAACTGGTTTCCGGATAAATGGTTCCTTACTGTATAATTTTTATATTTACAGAATACACATGTTTCATGGAATTGGATGATGAGTCCCCATTGCAGTAGATTTAATAAGTTCAATTATTTTAATTATATTTGACTACAGTTGAAAAGGTAATTAATAAAAAACTTTGAAAGACAAAATTGGCTTTTAGTTTAAAAATTATATGAATTCAAATAAATTTTCAATGGAATTTTAAATTACTTTTCAAATTTAGGCCATAATTAGTCATATTTTTGTAAAGAATTTTGTTTATGCCAAAACTTCTACACTGAAATCTATGCAATATATTTAACTTTTAATTTTCAACGTCATATTAGCAAACCACTTAACTGTATTAGAAAAAAAAATCAAATGCATCTTAATTTTCCTAACATATACCAAATTTTGTACATAAAACATATTTTTTTACTTAAAAAATGCATATTTTTCAAGAAAAATAGCTCTTAAATTAATATATATATGACATTTTGAAGTTATGGGGGCAGAAACATCATCACCAGGTTTCCCTTGCTCCGCACAGAAGTCATGGTCAGCGAGAAAAAAACAAAATAAATAAATGTAGAAGGTCAAAATAATCACTCCTTGGTTGCTGCAAGTTCATTTTATTAAACTGTAGCAATAATAGAGGGAAAAGCTCCTGTTGCAGATGATATTTTACCGAAACATCCAAAAAAATATTCCATGCTTTACTACATCAGGTCGTACTCATGCAAGAGCGCACCCAAGAATCCTTCTTCCTATCTCCTCCCTCTTACCACCTCTCGATCTTCCTCTTTAAATCTAAAAAGAAAATTCTGGAACATTCTGTAACCTCAAACCATCATTCTTTTATGTAAACAGAATTCTTGTCCAGCTACGAGACTATTTTCCACAGACGATAATTTTATTTAAAAAAGATATTATTTAACCAATTTATAATCGACTTAGAATTTCTTAGGCAGACGATTTTTATAGATGATTAATTTTAAGAGAAAAAGATAAGAAATGAATTTATTGATATGCACACTATCAAAGGTTGACGGAGGGAAAATAAATAAACAGATAAAATAAAATAATGATATTTTTTGAAAGGTATGGTTTTGGAATAAATTTAATAAGACTTTCTTAAAAAGGGTTGATAAAAACATAGAAGAAATGAGTTTTATTTGGAATATTAAAAAATAAAATTTAATTAACAATATTTTTAATTTAGAGCCATCTTTTTAAATTTACGCATACTGGAATAATGTTTTTTAAGGCAAATTAAGAATTTATATCGTCTGCATAAAGATTAACAGATTAGATCTAGAAACAAGATTTTAATTTAATAATTTGAAGTAAGTACGGAATATTATTATAAGAAAATTAAGATAGTATAAAGGTTAATTTTGGCGAAAAAAATTTAAAATTTGTAATATATATATATACTTACACTCTATATTTTGCTTCAAAACATACCAATTGAAAAGCAGAAGCTTGGAACACAATTTTATTTCAATATCTTAAAAAAAATTATGGTATCAGTCAATCTGTCTGTTGGCTGTCCATGCTCATACACACTAGTTTCCACCTTTTTTTAAATCCAAAAATTATGCTTTGAATCTGAAATTCAATAAAAGAATGAAATTAAGTGGATTTTAAATGTCCACTACATTTAAGTGAAGACACATTTAATTAAATGATCAAAGCTGTATAAAGGAGGATATGAGTTACAGAACTCCCCTTATCCATATATATTTTTTAATATCCAGTTTTCACAATCAATGTAATCCACCGATGAATCTGCATCGGAAAATTGTTACAATCTGGTAATACCATGTATTTCTGGCACTGTAAACTGTTGATTTACAATGAAAACCAGTCGATACAGTCAGAGGGTTTTCATTGTTTTCAAAAATTTTTCTTTCTGGTATTGAAACTCACATCATCAAATATATATACAGTCAAAGATTGATAAATTCACACACCCATAATCTGCAATTTTCTATAATTCACATTAGTTTATGAATGTAAACAATGAAATAAACAGGAAAGAAAATTTACAAATTCGTAATCCAAAAATGACTTTTTAAAACAAATGTAATAAAAAATTGAAAAATATTATGATATAAACATCTACTTTTTTATGTAACTCTTATTTTATTAACAGTAAAAAACAAACTGTATAATGGAGCAAATGTAATATGTATATGTAAGTATTTTTATTTAAAGGCAAATATGTATCACTTTTTTAATAAAATAACTTTAAAAAGATGTTTTCTGAGATAGAAAATTAATTATTATATTTCATATTTATTTTTTCATATTATACTAATTACAGAATTAAAATGCTGTCTAGAAATAATAAAATGGCGTATAATCCATAATATTCTGTAATCTGCACAAGTTTTGGCTTCAACTTGTGCGGATTATAGATCTTTGACTGTAGGGGAACTTGGGGTAAAGTGAAATACTTAAAAATAATTGCAATTTTCAAAATGAATAAACAGAAAATTTATTTGAAATTTTACACTACATAATTTATAATACCATTGACTTATAAAATTAATTATTTTCAAATTTTTATTCTTGAATTTCTGTGGTGTATTAAGGTTATAACAAAGTAGTAGAAAATTATCACTTTGCCCCAGGTATGGGGCAAAGTGAAATATAAAAAAGATCCCTTCTATATATGATTTTTTGCAGTTGTTTGACAATTATGCTAATCTGCATAAGAAACTAATTTGTCCATGTCTCAGTTCTTTCACTTTACACAACTTTCCCAGTATTTCTGTATAGTATACAAAACTTGTATCATCAGTTATAGGCCACACAAAAAAAATCCTTTTTTGTCCGTATGAAAGCATGAACTTTACTGTAAGAAAATGTGGTCCATCTTGTGAGGGAAACGAAATCATTTTACTAATAAACTGCTTCTTAGTATCCAGATCTTTATTTGAGTTCAATTCAATCAAGAGAAAATTCCCATTATTTATTTCACTGAATCCCACTTTTTCAATGAAAAGCTGAATTTCACCCTTGTCTTCAGTGAAATCATCTTCCTGGGCCTGAAATTCATCTTCTGTCTCACTGTTATCATCACAAATATCAAATTCTATTGATGATGTGGATGAATCTGAATATTCATATTTTTTAATGTGTCACTTTTTTTTCTGTTAGAATCTTAAGATGCTGCAAATAAGCTCTTACTTATCTTTGGCTTACAAGTTGAAACAGTCGTCAGTTTCTTTTGCTCTTGTAAATTCTTCAGTGCAGGACTTGAGGTTAAAACCATAGTTTTACCATGTTTTTTATTTGAACGCTTGACACTATGTTTGGCAATAGGAATAGGCAATATATCTCTCAGAGAAACATGGATTGTTTTTAAATTTCCATTGTAGGAGATGCATTTATTTTGCTTGATCCAAGCTCATTTATGTCAGATGATTGAGCATCTTTTATTGCAAATGGTTCTCCTATATCTTCCCAAGCCTTTTTTAGAAGCTTCTGAAACATCTCCATCTTCTTTTACTCTTTTAACTCTCCTGTACAGTGTAACAACTGGTATTCCAAATTGTTTAGCTGCTGAATTAAGACTCATCTGGTCAGTACCTGTTACTGCCTTAACAGTAGCACCCATTAATGCTTCAGACTAGGATTGCTGCTCTGTTTTTCTCATGTATGTTCTTACCATTATGCACCTAAATATGTAAACAAAGTTATCTTACATTTTTAAAATTACATTTATGTTTTAGGGGCAAAGTGAAATAAAATATTTCAGTTTGCCCCATCACTAAAATTCTTTTTCACTTTGCCCCTTTCACTTTGCCCCACATGTAGTAAAAATTTTTTATAAAAATTTTAAACCAAAAATAGGCCAAATATTAAATAAACAAATACTTCACTAGACAGCAGAAGAATCTTATTTAAACTTACAATAATGATTATGAGAATTTTATCAGTATAGAATTCATAAAATGTTATTTTCTTACCTAATAATATTACAATGTGATCATCAAATTTGAAAAATTGTCTCTAACATCATATATACTGATCTCATGAGATCATTGTTGCCTGACAGCAAGCAACTAGATGTGAAATAACATAATGCAAATATCTGCAGATAGGTAGCACTGTATACAGATTAAATATTTAACTATTTCACTTTGCCCCTCTATTTCATTTTGCCCCAAGTTCCCCTATATAATCTGATGCAACGATTCCAGAAACCTTTAAGTAGATTTATAATTATATTATATAAAAATTAACGCCTGGTACATCTATTTTAATTGATGAAAATCATAAATGAAAATGGTAAAAACAGTAAAAAGAGGTTTTCACTCATGCAACACCATTTAAATTATCAAAACTTTAGTTTGAATCACTAAATAGTTATGAAAATAAAAATAAACATCTAAGCAAAAGAAAATAGTAACATAGATAGAGCACATGAAAGAGCACCTGGAAATTTGAGTGGTGGTATTTCATAAGCCATGCAATTTAAGGATATTTTTATCTATTTTATTTGAAAATGACATATGTAAACATTTGTATAAATCTATTTTTCATGTTTTATTTTTGGTATAGATTTATAATTGTAAACAATTAGCATATACTACACCCAAAACATTTCTCTATTTTTATTTTTAGTCATACATTGCAACTCCCCCAATGGTGGAAGAGATTAAAACATAACACCAATTATTCAATTTTACAATAACATTTCCTTTTTTGTGCATGTTTTTCTATTTCATAAAAGTAAAAATTATCGTAAAATGTGTGAAATTTTTTTTTAACCATATGTTGTTGAAGCTCCTTGGTCAGTAATTTTTTCTTATAATTTCCCACATTTGCTTTTGATTATTGAAAAACTTTAAATTAAAAGAAAAACAAAAAACTGATCCAGGAACTACCAATAAAAAGATTTAGCAGACAGCATGTTCTTTTATTTATCATCTAATTTTGAGGACAATGGATAATTATATTTTAATAATAACTAGTAAATACTGAAAAAATACTGTGAATACTGGTGACAATTAATAAATTAAGTAGAAAACTTTGTAAAATCACCATAAAATGAAATTTAAGTAGGACACGTTTCGAGCTAGAAGAATAACAGCTCGTCATCAGCTAAACAGACACGTGATTCACAAGGGCACAGATTCGAAAAAATCTGTTTTTTTCCCAACTCTATACTCCTGTCGTTCAATTTTGACAAATTATATAAAGCACCAAACTACTTGGTAAATTGTACAAAATGTCATCAGTGTTGAATTCAGACATTTTTCTCGAAGAGGGATTTTTGTAGTTTTGGAATTTACATTATAGAATTCGGAGGGGAGAAATTGCACTTTATGACCTTTGTAAATACAAATTCTCAAAATTTCTAAGGGAACATTTCATTGCTCTGAAGGAGAGAGGGGGGGGGGAATGGTTCCCAAAGTTGTTGAAAAAGGGGTGATCACCCCAGGCATGGAAATCTAGGGGATGCTAAATTTATACTACCCATGACATTTTTGACCTGTTACAAGAAAATTTATGGGGAGGGGGTGGAAAATTAAAACTTTTCGCCCAAGTGCAGAGTTTCTTTTGCACACTCCTAAAATGTCCCCCTCCCCTGAATACAACACTGATTCTCATGATTTTTATTATTAATAACCAAAGAACAAATAAATTAATAAATGGTTAATAAAAATACAAATAAAACACAGAATTAAGAATCACTTGATGATTTAAATGTAACAAACACACAAACATGTTTAACATCAAGTGTATGTGACATTTACAACAAGTCATTATTGGCATTTAAACTGAATTGATAGAAAGATTTTAAGTTAACTATTTAAAAAATATTTCTTATTTAACATAACTTAATACAGACAAATTGAGCTTATGAGCAATGCAATGACATAAATTAAACATTTAAAAGAAAAACATTTATCAAAAAAAAAAAAAAAAAAAATCCTGATGTTTAACTCAAAAATCGTAATCCAGACTATATTTAAATAAAAAGATAAATAAAAATGACAGCCAGAATGGTTATTTTCATAATACTTTTAATTTTAAATGTTTCAATATCAGCAAATATAAAAATTATGACGTATGAAATTTTATTGCTATCACATGATCAAATCACAAGTTGGAGAATTTTTAGTAACGAGTACTCGAAGAAACACATCTTACCATTAACTTATTTTAGCAGAGAGGATGGATTTTTGTTTTAAATATTAGCTATTATTAGAATCAGAGGGAGACGCCTTACATATGGTACGTTTTTGGTCAATATTTTTCTCAAGACACAGACGAGTAAAAGAGACTCCACCGAAATGAATGAATCACGAAGGCCAAGCTAGAATGAGTAATGAACAACTCAAAAGGGTTTGATTCTTAATAATACATAAGACATATAAAAAGTTATAATAATAAGACATATAAAAAAACCTTTTCGGCATGGCCTATAGGCGGAGGTAGATTTCGAAAAGTTTTCATCTCAAAAAAAAAAAAAAAAAAAAAAAAAAAAATGCCTATCTCTACTCAAATGCCCTTTTTGGCAATATATTTTGAATTATATTCTTACTTTATTTAAAAAATTGACCAATATGCTCATTATATAGTTCCTAAATAACAAAAAGCTGTTAATTAAATTCGTTTGACAGCAAAATTGAATTTAAAAATGAGTCATAAAATAACCAATTTATTATTTTAATACATCTACAATTCTTAAATCAAGATCGCTTTGAGAAATTTTGTGCGAAGTGCCCACTTTGACAGATTTTTTTAAATATATATTTAGCCTTTATCAAAAATCTGACCAATACGGCACATTACACAGTTCCTAAATAACAAATAACTGTCAATTGAATGCGTTTGAGAGCAAAATTGAATTTAAAAATGAGTCATAAAATAAACAATTTGTTATTTGAATACAACCTCAATTCTTTTATCATGATCGCTTTGGAAATTTTTTTTGCGAAGTGCTTACTTTGACAGCTTTTAAAATATATATATTCACCCTTTATCAAAAAATCGAGGAATACGCACATTATATAGTTCCTAAGTAACAAAAACTGTCAAATGAATGCGTGTCAGAGCAAAATTGGATTTAAAAATGAGTCATAAAATAACCAATTTGTTATTTGAATACCCACAGTTCATTAATCATCTCGCTTTGGGAAATTTTGTGCGAAGTGCCCATTTTGGCAGCCTTTTTTTTAAATATATTCTGCCTTTATCAAAAAACTGGCCACTCTGTCACATTATATAGTTCCTAAATAAGAGAACCTGTAAACTGGATGCGTTTGAGAACAAAAAAAGATTTAAAAATGACTCGGTAAAAACGCAATTTCTTAAATTTCCTCAAATTTTAATCACGATAACTTCGTGAAATTCTGTTCAAAATACCTTTTTTGGCAGCCTTTTAAAAAATATATTCTGCCTTTATCAAAAAACTGGCCAATACGTCAAGCTATATAGTTCCTAAATAATAGGACCTGTAAATTGGATGGGTTTGAGAACAAAAATAAATTTAAAAATGACTCATAAAAAACGCAATTTGTTATATTTAATGAATTTTTTAATGATGAAAACTTCGGGAAATCTGTTCAAAATACCTTTTTTGGCAGCCTTTTTAAAAATATATTCTGCCTTTATCAAAAAATTGGCCAATACGTCGCATTATATAGTTGCTAAATAAGAAGATCTGTCAATTGGATGCGTTTAAAATCAAAAATGAATTTTAAAATGAGTCAGAATATAAGCAGTTTGGATTTGAGGTTTTTTCTCCACCTCTTACTTTTGTTTAATTTATTTTTGCTATAAGAATTGGTTCTATGAAAAACTTGTCAATATAAAAGTTGTAGATATTATTGTGAAGATGTAAAATAAATTTAATTAGATTTAATTTCTTAAGAATTGAGTAAGTTATGGGTTTTTTCTTTTTCCTCCCCCCTTTTTCTTTTCGTTTTTAATTTTTTTCATCGGTAAAAATTGGCCCTATCAAAAACTTGTAAATACAAAAGTTTTAGATAATATTGAGTACATTTATATAAAATTTAGTTGGATTTGATAGCTTGAGAACTGACGAAGTTATGAATTTTTTTCTCCCAAAAAACATGTTTTTTTCGCCCCTTGAGCCCATTTTTAACTTTATCAAAAATCTGTCACGCATAAACTTTTTACTCATTTTTTAGAAGTAATATAAACTTTAAACTGATTCGATATCTATTTTAATTAAAAAGTTATCGCGTTTTTTCTGTTTTCACAAAAACCCTCCTAACTTCCACCCCCTTGGTCCGATTTTGCCCATTAACGAACTTAACCGAGATTTTATGCCCCTTGATTTTATGTAAAAGTTTGATGAAGATCTGAGCATAATTATGGAAGTTATCGTGTCTAGAAGAAAGTGATATACACCGATAGATAGATAGATAGATAGATAAACTTTTTTACTGATGGTAGTTTGGGGGTCTAGGAGTCATGATTCGTGTAGATCCGCAAAAATTTTTCAGAAATTCCAACATGGGAGACAATGCAATAGGTAGTATTTCATACGAAATCTACCTAATAGTTATAAATAAGTGAGTTTAATAAAAAAAATCTATACAAAGATCTATTCAATATTTAACAAAGTTTTTTTTTTTTTTTAAATCAGCCTCTTTGGTGTATGAGTGTAAGGGCAATTTAAACTTTCCCAACATTTATAACAATAGGCAATGCATCTAGGAGCTTAATTAGCAATTTAATATCAATGCAACACATAGACAAAAACAAGGCATTGTGCATGTAAGAAATCTAAATTATAATTCTCTTTTATTAGAAAACTATCAGAAATAAGGCGGATTTGCGCTTCATTGGAAATGAACTATTTTAATGAACGATTTTATTCACGAATCATTCACTATTCATGGATTGGCGTCTTGCCCTATTCGTAAGTGTAATAATAAATTTTATTCCATTTTACTAATATTTTACTATCTATATAGCTCTGTTATCCTTTTTAGTTGTTTATAATATTAGGAACTTTTATAACACAACTATTAATCCCAGTCATTTTTTCTGAAATGAGTTAAAAGTAAGATATATTATTATTTTAGGTAGAAAATTACATAATTGATCGGATATTTCTCATCAGGATCTATGAATTTTTCCGTTTCAAAATTCATTCTTACATAATTTTTCGTTTGCGTATTGGTCTTCGGAACAGGCCATTTTTCAAATTTGTCTATTTCTATACCATTCTTTGGAAATCAATCTTTTTAGAGTCAGCCAAATGCAAAAAAATTCCTAGAAAGTGGCAGATCCAAGGGGGAGGTCATGAGGGTCATGACCCTCCCCTGGACGAAGAAAAATTTCTAAAGTATTTTAAAAAGTGGAATATACTTTAAATTCTTTCTAATTTACCTTTTACTAAACAATGTGAATGTTTCTAATTCTTTAAAGCTTTATTTAAATACAAAGTAGGTAAATTTAGCATACAGTAATACAGCCATTTTCAATCTTAGATTCAAGACATTTGCAAGTGCACTCATTCAGAACGAAAGTGATTATAGCGTTGTCCATTTCTCGATAAAGGTAAAGATTCTTTCGGGAAATCTCCCTAAAATGTGGGGAGTTAAACTGAATTTCAAGCCATGATAGCCAATTGCTACCTCGTTAACAGCATTTTTGCAACTGTCAAGTCCTTAATTAGCCTAAAATGCTCGATTTCTAATTGATTCTTTACTTTTATAAGAAAACGGGAAAATCTCTAATTTGATAGAGTCTAATAAACTGTGCAAATTTTATATTTTTACGAACATTAATGCAATTTTTTTAATTTACATATAAAAACAAGTTCCCAAAAATATCAGAAAAGTAGCTGTTTTGAATATGAAAACAGCCTTCAATAGAAAAATTTCTTAAGTGATGTACCCCCCCCCCCTCCTCAAATAAAAAGTAAATAAATAAAAAGAGCCATGCCCCCTTTCTAAATGGAGGGCTGGATCCGCCCTTGTTCCTAGGACTCCATTTATGTAGGAATAAGTTTATGTGTGAATAGAATCTTTTATAAAATGAACTTTGGATACTTATTAATAATAATAAAAAAAAACATAATTGGTTGAATGGAGTATGTTATTTGACAGTCTTAATGTGTATATAACAAAGTCCTGCCAGGCTGCATCATCAATACACAGCCAAAATTTTAACGCCTACACTTAAAATCATAAAACTTAAGTTGTTATTTCTTACTTTAATATAAAAGTCTGTTAAAAAAAGTATTTTCTACATTTCAATCCTTAGTGAGCTGAAAATGGGATTGGAAGTTTCTGAAAAAAGATACAAATGAAAACCCATGACATTTAAATTTAAAAATTGAACATAATTAGAACTATAGATTATGAGGTAAGAAAGAAAATCATAATTATTTAATTTAATAAGTTTTAATAACTTAACTAACTTTCTTGAATTAATTACAAATAACAAAATAATAATTTAATACAAATATGTTTACAAATACATGAAATAAAAAAGAAAATAAAAAATACGAAATGCAATGTTGTTCAAAAGGATTTTATTTCAAAAACAGGTATGCATAAATTTTGCTCATTTGGTGAAATCATAAAGTAATCTGCGACAATAAAAACAGGCTAAAATGGTAGTACAACAAACAATCCAGCATTAGTTTCTTAAAAGAAATGTAACATAAATAATGTAAAATTGCCAGGAATAGTAAATTGTTTGTAAATTTTTTTATTGGTACTGCTCAAAAAATTTTAAGAACAATAGAATTTATTTTAATAATTTTTAATTAAGTTAAAGTACACAAACTAAATCTTCAACAAGGTTTAAACCCACAAATATATACAATATTATGACACAAAAAATCACATAAGACCATTTGGAGGATTCTTAGATCCCTTTCCTCAGTGCAGAAAAAAAATGAATTAAAAAAATATTCCCCCCACCCCGATAAGTACTGTAATTTAATTTCTTTAAAGTAGCCAGCCTACTACAGCAAGAACAGGAGCGTAATTTTCTCTCATGCAGAAAGATAAATTAGCGCACATTCACACTGTTGTTACTTTGTTTCTCATTAAACTGATGTAATTATTTCAATTTTCGCTTAGAAAAGGATAGGATTATGAAAACTTCAAGTGTATAACTAGTGCAACATTACACATCCTGTTAGCTTCATATACAGTCAAGGATCGATAATCCACGCACCCATAATCTGCAATTTTCTCTCTCCCTCTCTCATCTCATGTCTTCTCATGAGATAGTAATGTGGTGTGTATGGCGCGTAGCGCCATTTCTACCAACTTGATCCTTGCAATTTTCTATAATCTGTGTTACTTTAAGAATGTAAACAGTGAAAAAAACAGTTAAGAAAATTTACAAATTGGTGACCCAAAAATTATTTTTTAAACAAATTATGAAAAAAATTGAAAAAAAAATCATTATAAAACATCTACTTAAAAAAAAATATATAACTCTTTTATTTTATTAATAGTAAAAGTCATACTGTATTACAGAGCATATGTATAATTCTTTTTATTTAAATGCACATAAATAGCAATTTTTTAATAAATTTTTTAAAAAAAAATAAATATTTTGAGATAGCATATCAAATAAATTACTAGATTTTTAATTTAGATTTTCATATTATACTGATTTAAGAATTAGAATGCTGTCTAGGAATGATCAAATGACGTATTATCCATAATACTCTATGATCCATAATATTCCATAATCCGCACAACCTTTGGCCCCAATTTGTGCAGATTATAGAACTTTGACTGTATTATTTTTTGCAAGTCACCTGTGAGCAAACAGAAATTTTCATGAATGATTCATTGCATCAAGTACTAATTATGAGTTTCAAATTAAAATATATGCCTGGCATATACTTATAATATACTTATAATATTCCATAATCCGCACAACATTTGGCCCCAACTTGTGCGGATTATAGAACTTTGACTGTATTAAAATAGGATGAGCAAATGTAGAAACACTTATTTCAGTAACAATTTAGTATTTTTGTTGAAATGTGCAAGATCCTCGAAACTAAATTAGACTTTTGAATAGAATTTCATTTGGATTTTCAGAACATAAATTCATTTCCTGACCTTGGAATCTTTTCCAGGGAGGCTCAAAATGATTTATTTAGCTACAGCCAAGGCAAGAACCAATTCTTTCAAAATCGGTCTTTTTCAAGATCAATGATGGTTCTAAGGGAGGTCGGTGATGGGCAATTCCCCGCCCCTTCCTACATGAACCCAATAAAGGGGCTGCAAAATTATATTAGATGTCCACACCGGAAACAGGTCATACTTAAGATCAAAAGACATGGACTGGCTGGCACGACTTGACCTGGGCCTTGCCAGCTTTAATTCATGAGACTAGGACTGGGTCAATTCTTTACATTTCCAGAAACTGGACCGGATCCAGGTCTTACTATTTTCTGCAGAGCTGGACCGAGTTGCACAAGCGTGGCATTGACTTCATTCTTTTAGAGATCTAAACAGTTCAAAATTTCCTGGCCTACACTCGAAAAGATATTCAGTTTTACACCTACCCAAGATCCCTAAAAGAAAAAAAATCAACTTATTCAATACTGAATAACCTGACCCAAAACAGACCAACAACCTAAAATAAAACAAAACCCATATCCATATCCATGTGTTATTGTTTTTGAACAGGGGGATTCAGGAATGCTCCTCATACATCATTTACCGTAAAATTCCGTTAATCCGCCCTTCCCGATCAAACGCCCCCTCCCCAATTTATAAATAATTTGAAATTTTCAAAAAATCCCGAGAAAGCGCCCTCCCTCCCCATTCTCAAAGGCGATTGAGAATGGAATGAATCATTATGAAATGAACGAATCATGAATCTTTGATGAAATGTGTGTTTTTTCAAGATTTTTTAATTGATTTCATGCTTGTTTTGGCTTTTTTTTTACAAATTTCTCCTTTTTTCTGCGTTTTTTCGACAGAATTTACTTTTTTTTTTTAACCCAAATTTTTTAAGTATCAACATTCATGATTCAGTCAACGATTCATTTATTTCATAATGATTCATTCCTGTAAATTTTGTTGGACGATCACAGAAAAATCACGTGTAAGCGCCCCCCTCTAACTATTGTACGATTTTTCGTCACGTTTGGGGGGGCGGATTAACGGTATTTTACGGTACTATATATGTTTTTATGTTACAGCTGATGATAACAGAATAAGAGAAAAATGTTGATTTTAATAAATATCATGATTACAGTAACTCATTTTCATTCCGATAAATTAAATTGAAGCAGAAATTTAAGACAGAAATCAAAGTTGGTGTAGTATTGAATTTATAAAGTTAAAATATTAACATATGTAACTACTTTTTGAAATATTGAAATGTATGTATGAGATGTATGCAATTGGCATATTCAACTAGTTTCTAAATGAATTCTTAAGAAAAACAAATTAAAACTTGTTTAAATTATAGTGAAAAATACTTTTAAAAAGTCTAATTAGAAATGGTATTAAATGGTACAAAATTTATAAATCTATCTGAACCACAGGAAAATAGTAAAAATAATTATAAGCTGCTGTAAAAAAACTTTTACTTTAATTTGCTATTTATCCGGAATTCGACTCTGAGATTCAGCCAGGTGGGGAGTCCTACCAGTTGGTTTGAGCTCAACAAGCCCCACCCATTCAACTCTCAGAAATGAAACCCAATCTGGAATAAATCCGCTTTTAAACACCATACACAATAAAAAACATTACCTCCTATTCAAACCTCAAAATGTTTAAATCGCTCCCCCTTAGGATTCTCTAGATACGCCCTTGATATATGTAGTATCAGAGAAGAGGGTTTGTTTAAGAATTGCACTTAAAATAATTACATTTTTAAAATATCCAACTAAAAATTTTGGTTTGGTCCCCAAGTGTTGTCCTGACATGAACTTGAAAACTCCATTGAAAATCAAGCCAAAATCCGATCAAAAAATTTTTGTTGATCTGAAATCGAAAGGAAGGAAACTTAATTGGTATTTTAAGGGCAATATAAAATGAAAGTCCACATTTACTTCTTTAATATCACTTTTATTTTTAAAATAGAAAAATAAAGTCTACTATATACCCATTACTAATATTCATCTGTAGATCCTTTAGCAGCAGCTGAACAGGTTGTCTAAATTATTGAAAAGTGTTCACTAAATAGAGGTGTTTACTTTTTAGGAGAATCCGTATGGAGATTTTAATGTTCATGCTATTACTTACAAATAACACTTTTCTATGTAAAAGCTTAAAAATATACACAAATAATTATTTGGGAGTGTTTGTCATGGAGCTTTTATAATGTATAATTTTTATCAAGCAAAATATTTTGACTTTTATTTGAAAATCTGGTCAGCCCGAATCCTTCTTGCAAAACAGAAAACTCAGTCTAAAACTCACCATAACCCAAAATAATGTAAATCAATCAGACCTGAAAACTACACACAGCTAAAAAACAGAATTTCCACACGACCAGCAACAAAAAAGTAAAAATCAACCTAATCAATAGCAAAAAAAGAAAAAATAGAAGTAACTGGTCACAAAACCCAACCAGCAGCAATAAAATAGTCAACCAACCCACAACAAAAAATAGAAATCAACCAAATCCAAACCCGACCAGCTACTTAAGTCAGAGAATTGCAGCCAAACCTAACCCAGATGAAAAATATAGAAGTTAACCAGACCCTCAGCAAAAAGTAGAAGTGAACCGATACCGAACACAACTCGTAGCAAAAAAGTAGAACTAAACCTGGACATCAGCAAAAAATAAAAGTAAATCGGGCCAACACTCGATCCACAATGAAAAAAATTAGCACCGGCACAATCTACAATTAAAAAGAATTATCGAGACCCGAACGGCAGGGCTGATTGGAAACTCCAAATTTCTGAAATTGCCCCTACCCCTTTTAAGCCCTAACCCCTAACTCTTCAGATCTGACCGTAACATTTCGGAACGACTCCGAGGAATCTATCCATTTCGGAGCCCGTACAGTTTGGGCTGATTTCAAGGAATTGTGCTTTTCACAGTCGTTGCATTTCGGAACGATTCATAAGATTCGCTTGTTTTCGGAGTCCATACATTTTCACTGAGTTCGACATATAACAGGAGATCCGGCTTCCTATTTCCCAATGTTAGCTCCCGCGGTCAGTGCGGATGAATACAGTGACGGCACTTTTAGCTGAGTTTTGGTTCGTATACTAGGCAGAAAGCGCTGTTTCGCTCATTGCCTACTATGTGAGCAGTTTATTTATTTTCTAATTTCTTTTAATTTTCTTGATATAATTATTAACCATATATCATGCTGAGCAGTTGTACTGCTTATGGCTGTAAAAACCATTGGACAAAAGAGGGAAATTTGCAATTTCACAGGTAAAATGCCTTTTTTTTTTTTACTCCTATGCACATGTTAACCAGCCACAAGTGTGATACAGTCGAACCTCGTTAATGTGAATCTCAAGTGGTATCGAAATTTTGTTCATATTAACAGTAATTCATGTTATTAGTATTAAATATTTGTATTCATTTTCGTAGGGGACTGTAAAAACAGTTTATGTTAAATGTAATCCACGTTAAACGTGTTTTTGTTAACGAGGTTTGACTATGTGCAATTTTTGTGAATGATAATTTTTTGTTTTGATTTATTTTAATTTCAAGTATCATTTTTTGTCTAGTGTTTAATACAAAGATTACTAAAATACTTATTGGAAAATATTTTGAGAAAATGTTTTAACATATATATTGGATAAATATTTAATAAAAATACATTAATATTTAAATTAATATTTAGTTAGATAGTTGTTGTAAAACATTATTCCATTATTGTTATTATTATTATTATTTTAATGTATCATCGTAATTCTATAAATTCATTTATTGTAACAATTATTGTTATAATTTTTTAGATGCATTTTAAAATTTTCTGAAAAATAGTGTATAATTATCGTATAGCTTACTTTTTAATTTAATATTTTCACGTTCATAAATTTATCGTTTATCTATAAAAAATGGTATTATGTTTATACTTGCACCAAATGATTAACAATAGACATGTCATTGAACATCAAAATATAGGGAAAAGTGGGGCACCAAGTGAACAAATTTTTACATTTTTTATTTCTCAAAATTTTTATGAGCTATTGAAACAAAAACTGATTGATATAAGTATTTACACTTCGTTTGTTCTTTTAGTAAAACTTTTGAAAACATTTATCAAGAACTTCTAACTTATCATTCTAAAAATTGTCTGAAATTGTTCACATGTGTCCAGGCCCGTAGCCAGGATTTCCCTTCGGAGGGGGCTGAATCTTGAATTTTTTCTGATCTGACAGCAGTAATGTGCATAATTTAAATCATAACTAAAAAAAAGTAAACAAAGCGCAATTTAAGATATGTACCTACATAATGATGTGTAACACCCATTAAAAAATTTAGTTTATATTTTTTAGAGTTCTGAGAGAACTAAAATGTTATGTGGTAGATATGAATAAAGAACAATATATCCGAATGAGTGATATAATGAGGAATTGTTATAACTTCAATTGAAGAAATTTATACTACAATTAAATATATGCGTAGTTTTAATGCAGTGGAAGATTAAAGAAAAATACAGTAGACTCCCTCAAATCCGCACTTCTAAAATCCGCAACTCTCTAAAATCTGCACATATTTTACGGATGTAAACAATGAAACATTTAGTTCAGATGTAGGTGCAAAATTTGACTTTTTTTAGTTTTATATCAATTCCATATATTTTTTAATTTGTAATTTCTGTTAATGTTATTGTATTCATGTTTTTTCATGAATAAAGAATAATTTATTTCTGAAAAAATAAAGATATTGGTGATATCATTGGTAATCACAATCTTACCAAATATATTTATGTATTAATCAAGCTTTTTTATTTATTTAGTCTGGCTAAACCCTAAATAAAGCTTCATTATTTTATGACCTTGATGTGAATTAGTAATTTACTTTTATGAGGCAAGTGTCATTGAATAAATTAAGAAAAACACATTTCATCTTTATAATGAATGTTTAATTGTACATTATTGATTATTAATTTGACCTTTGCTTTTAGTATTTTAATCATTTTAAAAATTATCTAAATTTCTATTATTTTAGTTTATCACTTATTTTAATATTTTAGCATATTGTAAGCATTCATTATACTTTTGATTTCATTATTAATTACATTCAAATTACTTTTTTAAAAATGTAAACAAAGCAATGACCAGAAATCCGCAAAATTCTAAAATCCGCAAAACCTCTGGTCCCAAGCTGTGCGGATTTGAGGGAGTCTACTGTATCAATTTTTATTATCATCTGCTAAATCATTATTATATTTATTTTCATTAACTTTGCAAAACTTTTTTAAACTTTCGGGAGGGGCTTCAGTCCCCTTAGCCCCCTCCCTGGCTACGTGCTTGCATGTGTCTTGATGGAGGGGTCAGTGTTTAATTTAGACACTGACCCCTCCATCTTTTTTCCAGGAGGGATTTCTGTTGCTCCGGAGGGGACATTATAAAATTCCGGAGGATTGCATTTTTTTTACCATTAAATAAAAACACAAAATCTCAAATCTTTCAAGGGGGTGGGGGGGAGAACCCCATGAATTAAACACTCAGAAGGCTACTTGAAAATATATTTGGAGCGCAATGAACGTGTGTAAATAAGACAAAAATATTTCTTTGTCAATAAAATCTGTGATATAAACAACTGATTAAATGCCTTTTTTCTAGTTGTGTGAATAAATCAAAATAAATATTTCAACATAGATGCAAGAAATTATTTGAAAAATTATACACTAATATATGTATTCCTTTTTGTGTCAAGCATAGCAAAATTGTTCTTCTTTTATGAGTATTGAATAATTCTATTATTGTCTTTACTTTTTTCTAAATGTTATATTTAATGTCATGTATCAAAAAATTGTGCATCATGATTTTAAAAATTGGTAAAAATACAGAAAGCAACTATTTTTAATTGTTATCTAACTTCCAATAAATTAAAACTGTGAAAGAATTCTAAAAATATAAAATTAATAGCTCATTCTTTGACAAGAATTATTAAATTTTAAATTAAAAAACAAAATGCATGTATACTTAAAAAAATACACACTTGTGAACTATTCACAAGTGCCAACTTAAAAAATATATACATAGGATAGATGTGCCAGTAATAAACTGCCTTCCAGTAATGGACGCCTCACTCTTTTTGGTTTATAAAAAAATAATGAATAATAGTTAAGCATTTATTATTTTCTTAAGCCCTTCCCTTGCATGCTTTATAAGCTTTTATACTTTCTTTACTTTTCATCTAAGCAATTAGTAAGCAGAAAAGGCCGAATATTTGGCTTGACCGAATATAAAACTAGTACTCGGCTTGCTGAATATTAGATTTGGCCGAATATCAAAGTTCATCAAAATCGAATACTTAATAAAACCTTTTAAGACACATTTTAAAAACTTTTCACAATTTCTACTTTTAACTATCAATTTATAAATATATTTAAAAAAATTAGAAAGAAAATCATATTTAAAAAAAAAAAGAATGTTTATGCATTATTTATTTGTTTGTAAAATATAACTTAAGAAAATTAACCATCAGAAAGATTAAAATTGTGATTTATCAGGATTCTCCTTAGAAATAAATGATTTGCAAATGCCAGTTCCTAAATAAGTAATCCGTTTCTTGCTTTTTCCAATTAAAAGTTCTTAAAAAGAAAGAAAAACTTTTGAGAATAGTAATAGCTACCATGGCAATTTTTGTTCATGAAACTAAAATAAACTTATTGAATCATAAATACATTGTATTTCATCTTGCTCTAGACCAAACTTGTGTTTATTTTTGCAATAACAATGAACAAGATACCATAACTATATTTTCAACTCGCATGCTTTGATTTCTGTAAAATATATAATGGGAAGGATGGAGAATGTCACCATTCAAAAGAAAAGAACTATGAGCTAAATATTCTTTTCTTCAGAATTAAGTTGAAAGATTGGAAAAAAAAAAAAAACATCTGCCTTGGGATATTGAAAAAGGACAATTAAGAGACTGTAAAGTTTTTCTTCGGCCATTTTTTCATAATTTCTCTTTGATTTTAAATGTTTGTTTTTAATCATAAGAAGAAACCATGAAATTTAAAATTTTATTATTTTTTTTTTGGTCTATTTATTGGTCCTTATGTCAGCTTTCACTAAACACTTATTTATCTATTCATAAACTTTGTTTATTCAAATTATAGGTTCCCTTTTAGAAATCCCGAACTTCTTCAAAAGTGGTTGATAGCAATTAAAAGAGTATCTTGGCAACCTACAAGAGCATCTCTTATATGTGGAAAACACTTTACGGATGATTCATACAAATCTAATACACGACATTTTTTCAAAGTTGATGCTGTCCCTAGTATATTTTCTTTTCCTTCGCACCTACAGAAGACTATAAAGAAAAGGAGATTAATTAAAAAACATGAATTAATAGTAAGTAAAGTTTCATCATGATTCAATTTAAAAAAATATTAATGCTGAATATAGCTCTTGTTTATTCCTCATTGCAATAATTCAGATTCATAGTTCTTCTTTCACATTTCAATTAAGAATGCCTTAACCTCTTCAGACCTAATGTACACAAATGTGTACCTCTATATTCTTTTCCTCACAAAAACTGAACAATTTTTTTTTTTCGTTTTTACTTTACTTCTATTCAGCTAAATGTTTTTTACTTTAAAACAAAATCAATAAATGTCAGCACTGATGAATATTACCCCATAAAATATTATTTCCATCCCAACTTCAAAAGTACTTTACAATAAAAAAAAATTGAGGATTTGATGATCATTTACTTGTTTTAAGACCTTAATTTTGTTACTGCATAAATTTATATTACTGATAGTTAAACTGGTGTTTTAAGGGGATTAGTATTTTTATATCCATATTTGTAAACCTAAATGACCAGTCCCCTAAAGTGCTGATTTCATAAAAATGACTCTTTCTGTTATCTATGGTATTTCGATTATGCAAAAGCCATAAATATGTTTGTAGATTTATTTTATGCTGGTTTGGAGTATGTAGGAATTTTTATGTAGTTCTGGAGAGGTTAAAATTGCCTCGTAATTGATAAAATATCTGTATTTTATTTTAATACAATTTACATTAATTAATTTAATATTGCAATGAACTATTCTAATTCAAATTAGTATTTCCTAGCTTTGAAAAAAGGTAGGGAAAGAGGCACCTTTTTTGTGTGTGTGTAAGGCATTTTCGGGGCTGTTCTTAAAGGCACTTTTTTAGTTTCAAAATTATCTGTTGATTTTTCAAGCTATTTGAAACATCAGTGTCAGTTTTTAACCAGGGTTGCAAAAAAGCCGACTAAAATTTAAAAAAGCCAGGCCTGTAGCTTTTATTGGTTTTAACATGCTTTTTTTTTTTTATAGTCTAAATTGTTTTTTTTACTGTGAAGCATTTAAATTTACAATTAGTTTTTTTTATATATATTTTTTAACTACTTTTAAATTTATTTTATTGAGTTAAAATTTAATATTTCTTAGTAATGAAAACACTAATATTTAGTGATTTACAGTCAAAGTTGCAAAAATCAGCTAAGTTTTAAATAAAGTATACCAACTGCTTTACTTAGTTTACACTGGCCTATAACAATTGTTTTAAATGAAATAATTACATTATTTATTTTACCTTAAATAATGAAACATTTTATTTTAGTACAAAGTTGTTTAGTGACATGTTTTATTAATTTTAAGGGCTATTGATATGTAACATTGATTTTCACATACCGTATTTTCCAGGAATAACGCTGCACTTGGTTAAAAAAAAAAACTAGTTTAACACCGCACCGGGTATAAGGCCGTACCGGGTATATTCCCACATTCATTATTAGAGCAATGAAATAAAATTATTAACTGATATAAAGTGAAACATTTTGATCTTAAATAAATAACTTATCTTTTTTTGTTGTACAGTTATTTCCATAGGCGTAGAATTGTATGGGTCTCGGGCCCCTCCAATAATTTTTCCAGGTGGGCTGTATTTTTTGGTGCCAACTAATACAGAAATTTTTCAAATTTTGAAATAGAATTTTTCAGCGTATATTGTTTTCCAAAGAAAACTTTTTTTTTCTCTAAATTCGTTATTTACTTTTATTTTTTATAAACGATAAAACAGCCTAGGAAAACTTTTACCGTATATTGCATGGGTAAAACGAGGCACTCCCCACCAGCGTTTCTTCTTTGGACGGTGACAATGATTTCTACGAAGAATCATCTTTATTGATAGGGGGCAATAAAGTAGACAACATGTCCGGTATGATCAAATTACAAAAAGGTAAGATGGTTTGCCTTTTCTCAAACATACAAAGAAGGACCCTTCCGGCCTTGGTAAAAAAGGTCCTAATTTTGGATCTTCCAAGAATTTGGGAGGTGGGGCAGTATAGAGGGGTTTTCCTGCAGCGGATGACTATACTAAATGTGTCTCAAGTGTAGAAGAATATAGGCGGTAAAATTTATTTATACCTAAGTTAGGCACTAAATATAAAATTTTTATATAAATACAAATTGAAAACGGACAAATATCTATTAGGCATTGTCTAAAGGTACCAAGCCATCTCTTGCAGAAACGGATGATTCTCAAGCATTTAGTAATTCCGATAAACAGTAAGTATTCAATTGTTCCAACTTATTATTTTAAAGAATTTATTTTTGTGCTGTCTTCAGTTATCTGGTAAAAAGTCTGCTTAGACCTGCAGGGGTCAGAGTTGTCCTATATTTCCTATATATCCTATATTTATAAAATAACCTTCAAAAATGTCCTATATTGTCCTATATTTTTTTTATTGTCCTATATTTCCTATATTTCTTTACTTTATCATATATTTGGTATTAAAATCATCGCTTGTTTTCACAAGCGTCACTTTGCTCACTGAGTTAGTTGAATGTTCAACGTGGTTCTGTGTTTCATTGCGATTATTTTAGTTTCTCTTATCGTGTATTCAGCTTCAATACATCATTTTTATTTATTTTATTTTTTAATGTAGAAAAGGCATATTTATTGCATTACATTAATGCAATGTCACAATGTGAACATAGATTGATGAAATTATGTAATGCTTGGATAGATCAGATTGACGGGCATGAAAAGAAAAAAAATGCTGAATGGTGTGTGAAGGGTAAAGATCATTACCATGTCTTGTTCCCATCAATAACAGTGGTTATTTGCAATTAATGCAGCATCCCAAAAAATGAAGCACAAAGATAATTGAGAAAAATAAAGCGATTAGCTTCAATGTCGCTTTGTGCATTTTACTGGCAGAAAAAACTTAAGTTTGAATATCAAACTAAAAAAAAAAAAAAGTGGATTGAGTACTTGGACTTGAAATAAAGGAAATAGATCTACCATTCCAAGATTCTGTGGATAATTCATATGGCCCTAATTGTTTATTTCAGTCATCAGATGGAAAACAAACTTTATTTTTCCTCCATGCCACAAGGTATATACAGTTAAATTCAAAGAAAGTATCATGTGCCATTGCCATATCTCATGGGCTTGACTCATATATTTTAAAACAAATCACTGTCAGTGATGATATCAACAAAGAATTCCCCTTTAGTCACTCTCATGTATGATGAGACATTAAATGACCAAAACTCAAAACAATTAAACATTTTTGCTTGGTATTGGAGCGAGGAAATTGGCGGTATTGCCAAAAAATATATTGAAAGTGAGCTTTTTGATCATTTGACTGCAAAATTGAATGGAATGAAAGCCTTTAAATTGGATTTAAATCATTTGCTTACCTTTGGATCAAGTGGTCCTAATGTAAATAAATCAGCTTTTAAAATTTCGGATAGAGAAGTACAATTTATGAGAAAATTTGGCAGATTGTTGGAACCTTTAATTTACACATTGTTGATTGTTCACAATGCATTGACAAGGGTGTCTATCACATGAGAGCCTTCCTCAAATAGTACAGATATCCTTGAAATCTGATTTTATAAGAGTCTGTGATTATCAAAAATTTTCTTGAAATCTAACATTGTTGGTTTGGAAAATTTCCATTTCAAAGGAGATTTAAGAATAACAATGGAAAAATTAATTTTATATATATTTTTTTAATATTGTATCTTGATTTACTATCTTTAATTAGTGAAAAATAATAAACTAACATAGATTATGTTTTAAAAATGTATTTTATAGCAATATATATCCAATAGCATTACTTTCTATATGTCCTATATTTTTCACAAAAAATGTCCTATATTTTCTGAATTGGTCACTCCTACCCCTGCAGACCTGAGACGGGGCCGAAATTCGAACCCGGGACGGTTTTCTTTCAATGAAGGTAACCTGATATAGTTAGGGTCTACATCCCCCCCCCCCTTCTTCCCAGTGTCGCATACAGCAGGTGGTAGAGGATTTGCACGTTCCAAAATTTATAAGCCCAGGCCCGGCCCGTTATAAAACTCAAAAGTTCGTCTGGCAAATTTATATTTTTACATTTATAGGCCCAGACTGGTCTAGCCCGACACAATTTCTACTATTTCTAAAAAAAAAAAAAATTCAGATTTTTATCATATAATTAATATTTTTTTTAAGAATACTGCATACATATCTATGTGATGATTTTGCAGTATATTTTACATAGGATATACACATTAGCAACATTAATGATTACTTAGATTCTTAAATTTTTAACATTCAAATAAAGATTTTTTAAAAAATTAATATGGTTTAGAATAAAAGGGAAAAAAAGTTTAAAATATCGTAACGTTTGAAGCTGTACAATAAAAGTAGATTTATGAAAATATTTCTATGTTATTTTATTAAAGGTACAAAATCCAAATTCATTTTCAAATCCAAAAGAGCTACTTTTTGTTACATTTCTAAATTACTTTTTTATTATTATATTTTCGGAAACGTATAAGATTAGTAGGCTTTTTGTATTTAGAAATTATGTAATCGAATGGCGTTATCCTTTTTTTTTTAATAAACAAGCAATTTAAGAAAATACTGTGAGAGTTAGCATTTTGAACAGAATTTCCGGAAGCGACAACATGGGATGGGAGAAAAATCTGCAATCATTTGACGAGACTCTCTTATATCTCAAGTTATGCAAGTTTTTTATTTACCAAGCATGAAAAATGCTATTAGATTCCAAATCCCTTCAATAGTCAGGCTTGTCATTTTTACTTTTCCTGTAAAAAATTAGTCAGAAAATGTGTCGAAATTTCACGTTGTTGAGAAGTGAATTTAAAAACGGCCCGGCAAGAGTCTGCCAAAAAACATTAAGCATTGGTTACACACAATGTAACTGTCCAATGTCGATGTACTGTACACATTACATTTCTGTATTGATGCTGTCAAAGTAATATCGGCTCGTGATGTAAATTTATATTTATTCTCGTTAAAGCCATATTTATTGAAAATACCTCTTATTTTATCGTTTTCTTTATAACGGACCGGTAGCGGTAGGCCTTTTATAGGCCCGGCCTGTATGGCCCGTTCAATTTTTTTACCGACCCGTTGAAAAGAAAACGGCCCGGCCCTGTGCTGACTTCTAGGAGATGGAAAGCATATTTTGTAAGTATATAGTATCTCGATCTGACTTGAAATGTCAGATAATCTCGGTCCAGTGGTGACCATCCCCCCCAAACCCAATGACGCAAATCAATCCCCCCCACAAAAAAATCTTCACACTTTAACATTGATCCCCCCCCCCCTTCTAAACAGAATATTAATTGTAAAATATATTCTACTTATAATCTACTGCACCTTCAAAAGATAGCGAGTTGAGCATAGCAGAATGAGTTCTTATTGCCCTTATCTAGAATTTTAAGAAAGAAAACACAGGAACATTTCTGGAAATTAAATTTTGAAGAATTTTAAAAGTGATATTAAAAAAATCAAGAATTTTGTAACAGTAAAAAAGGGAAATATTAAGATTTAAAAAAATTTCTTTAAAATGTACTTTTTCTCAAATTCCCCCCACCCAAAAAACTAAATTATATGACTCATCTTGCGTCACCAAACTCCTCTCTGGGCACCCCTGTCTCGGTCCGATTTTTTTACATTTTATTAAAAATACACGAAATATGTCGTTCCCGAACATACATTTTTTTTATTGACTTGACACGGAACGAAGATTGGGTGCTGGAAGGGGGAAGCAATCAGGGAAATATGGGGGATGGACTCTTGAAAATTTTTGATAGAGATTATTCTAAAGACTTAAACACCTTTGATAAGTATAAAGAAAATATTGTTTAAAGTGGTGAATATAGAAAATGCAGATATTTCAAATTTCATAAGAAAATTTATAAATAAGACAAAAATTGTGAAAAGATTACTATTTTTCAAAATTTTTATTTATCAGAATCTATTAAAAATAATAAATTTTCATAATTTTAGAAAGCTTTAAATAGTTAGTTTAAACTTGCGGCCTTTGAGGGACTTCAGATCCTTTAGCTCCTTCCGTGGGTGCACCAATGCCCCTCCTCTTGCAAACTCAGGCTAAGCATGAATTTCATTTTTCTCGGTCGTGTCAGTTTGAAATTAAATTTAATTATTATTATCGTTTCTGATGTTCACATAAATGTGTGTTTGTTCACATAAATTGTGGACTCTCAGACATGTGGACTCTCAGACTGTGGACATGTGGAGCCTCTCAGGGTGGCTCTGACATGAAGCATCGGAAGAGTAATCGTCAGTGTAGAATTGATAATTTTTTCTGTGATAGGAATTTCTGCTGCTCCGAGGCACCACAGAAATTCATGTGTGT
This sequence comes from Maratus speculifer, assembly GCA_964019185.1. Classification (NCBI taxonomy): domain Eukaryota; kingdom Metazoa; phylum Arthropoda; class Arachnida; order Araneae; family Salticidae; genus Maratus; species Maratus speculifer. Next base: position 43,470,253 of record CAXHSM010001376.1, on the reverse strand, counting down.
GTGTATGGGGGGGGGGGTATTTTTAATCTTAGACTTTAGTATAAATAGATAATAACAATTTAAAAAAAATGTTAGGTTCATGGATTAGGAAGCGGGGTTCTTTTGTGGACTACCTCCAGTATTCATTGTTGGTTGTAACATAAAAATTTTCTGATAATGGAAAGGGTATTCATATGACTAAGTAACTTATTACTATCTGAAATATAATCGCCAGACTTACTACATGATGTATAACATCAATTTATTCGATTGAGTTCAATTTATAAGAATAAAATAATATAACTTTCACTAACTTATTCAATTATTAATTCATTCGTCCAATCAACTAAAAAATAAACTTATTTAATTATATAGAAAATGTATTGTGAATATTATGAATTTTTTCTAAGGGCCTAAAGTTAATTTACAGTCAAAGATCTATAATCCGCACAAGTTGAGGCCAAAGGTTGTGCGGATTATGGAATTTTGCGGATTATAGAGTATAGTGGATTATGTGTCATTTTATCATTCTTAGACAGCATTTTAATTCTATAATCAGTATAATATGGAAAGATAAATATGAAATCTAGTAATTAATTTAATAAGTAATCTAAAAAAATGTATTTTTAAAGTTATTTATTTTTTAAAAATGGTATATATATATATGTATTTAAAGAACAATAATTACATATTATTAATAATGAGATTTATTTTTAAGGAATATTTTATGGAAGAAAGTATAAAAAAAATGAGAACAAATTATGCACAAAAAATAACCAATACAACATAAAATAAATGGTAATTACTTCAGTATACTATAATGAAATAGTACTATGAATATTATTTAAGAAATCTTTTGTTTAACAAAAATAAGAGTCGAGTGTTATTTGTTTCAAAACCTGAAATGAATGAATCATGAATCTTTGATGAAATGTGCGTTTTTTCGAGATTTTTTAATTGATTTCATGCTTGTTTTGGCTTTTTTGTTAGAAATTTCTCATTTTTTCTGCGTTTTTTCAACAGATTTTACGTTAAAAAAAAAAAAAAAAAAATTTTTTCAAGTATCAAAATTTATGATTCATTCATTTCATCATGATTCATTCCTGTATATTTTGTTGAACGATCGCGGAAAAATCCCGTGTAAGCGCACCCCTCTAACTATTATACGATTTTTCGTTACGTTTTTTGGGGGGGGGGGGCGGATTAACAGCATTTTACGGTATAATATTTAGTTCTCAGCTGGTGCTGTGTTTACTGTTAGGACGCGCGATGCACACAAAATAGTGAGTTTTCAATGGTTATTTACTCTCCTGAAATTGCACAAACTGAAATAGCTTCGAATGAACAGTCGTCAAATCGAACGTTCCGTAATACAGTTTACTTTTTTTACTGTCAATAAAATAAAAGTGTAAATTAAAAAAAATACATGTTTTATTATGATTTTTATAACATTTTTTGTTATTTGTTAAAAAAAATCATTTTTAGATCACGGATTTGTAATTTTTTTTAACTGTTTATTTCATTGTTTACATTCGTAAAGTAACGCGGATTATGGGAAATTGCGGATTATGGGTCCGCGGATTATAGATCCTCGACTGTAGTTGATTGTGATTGTATCTAAATTTTTAGGAATTAATTTACATCAAAATGTAATCCTTTAAAACTCTACAATTTTTTGAAAAGCCTCATCTATTATGCAGTTGAAGAACAAAAACCTTTCAGACCATCGATATTCCTGCTATTGTAGTCACATTTGTACGAAGGAATATAAACAAAAAAATTTAAGAAATATTTTTTTTTCTTTACATTACTTATATTTTTAAAATTGCACATATATTACCAAATTTATATAAAGAAACGTATAAAGCTTGCGAAAACATGCAATATGAAAAATTTTATTTATCCCTTTCAAATTGCCTCTAAAACTGCCCTAGTATTTGTTTATTATTGTTATTAATTAATTTATTTTTCTTTTATTTTACAAAAAATATAAATATTTAATTTAGTCATGATTTTAGTCATGGATGAATTTGGAATGTTTCCCCCCCCCATCCCCCAGTAATCAGGTATTAAGCACATTTACTTTCCCATTTGTGGTTTCTTTCCATTATATTGCATTATTCTTCAATATTTATAATATTTGGTTTATTTTTTAATGTTTACATCTCCCCTAAAAAAGGACAATTATAGTTTAAGGACCTTTCTTAAAGCATGACTACAAAATATTTAAAACCTCAGTCTGCGATACTAGATATTTGTCTGTTACAAAGAAAGAAAATTTTATGAAACGGTAACATTAAACTTAAGGTTATAAATGCATTCATTTATTTATGCAAATTTTAACATTGTCTGACAATTTTATATTTATATAGATTATCCAGGTTCAATATGTTAAACATATGTACTCTATTTAAAGGCACTGTCTAAAAACAATATTTAATGCATAGAATCTTTTAATTTATTTTCCAAACACACGTATATTTCTTTTTACTCACCCATCATACGTAGTATAGGGTAAGTCTTGCAATCCTTTTGAAAATCGAAAAAAAAAAAAAAAAATGACGAATTTACACGTTTCAATCACTAGAAATTCCAAAAACACATTTTTAGAAAAAAAAAAACCTTTCCGTCTGCCTGTCTATCCGTCTGTGTGTCTGTAAATGCTCTGCCTCCCGAAGAAATTAAAATAGAGACTTGAAATTTGGTGTGTACTTAATATATATGGAACGAAGCCAGAATTAGTTCGATTATCCGGACTATTTTTTCGGACTCCCGAAACATTCGTTTGGATGAAAGGTATATAAAAATTTTCGAAATTGTTTATTTTAAGAAATGAATGTAAAAGACAATAAAAAATATAAATTGTGTATAAAGAATGGAGTCAATAGAATAAAGAGTTGTCGAGATATTTCTAATGCTATTTGCACACTCTTCGATTTTTCAAGACCCTGTATTTCATTCAAAATTCAATTCAAAGATATATTTTTATTGGAAATGAGACGATTAATCCGACACAGTAAGCTGCTATTTAATATGATTATCAATTTTAAAATTATAAGGATCTTTCTTTTACGCAATTAAGTACTAATTTATTATCCCTTTATTCAAAAGTCTATTCCCAAACTACAATATTAAGTGTCAATAATGGCGTGTCGTAAATGTCACATCCACTTGACATTAACGAGTTTGTTACGACATCAAGTGATTTTTAATTTGATGTTTTATTTATTTTTTATTTATATTTTCCTAATTTATTTCTTTTTTCGTTATTCAAAATAAAAGTTATGCCAATTTGTGTAATTTACGAGTAATTTGGTGATTTATATAATTTATCGAAAAGGATCGCAGGGATAAACAAGTAGTACCCACAATTCTGTAACAGAAAATTACTATGTATTCAATATATTTAATTATGTTTAAATTTTATTTTGAAACTGCAATGCATTTTATAAATGGTTTACTCATGTTTTGTTTACATATGTTATATTATGCATAGCCATGATGGTTAACGTATTTACGGTGGCCTGCAACGACTAGTTCCCTCTTCCTTACACATAACAGAGTTTTTGAGTTAAGCCCAGTGACGTGGCTAGGATTTCTTTTCAAAAAGGAAAGAGGGTTTCCAGAATTTTTCTTCATGTTACACACATACATAATATATTATACATTATATGTAGTGAAATAACTAGCACTCAATTAGAAGGTGAAAAATTGATGGGTTTCTGTTTTAGCAGGTGTAATCACAAGGTACTTTTTTCAACAGAACTACGATATTTTCCCGATTAAGATAGGTTCTGGTTCACAAATTTTGCTGTATTTACATAGATCTATATATATTTGTTGTATGTACGTTAAAACCTGCCAAAACGGAACTCGTCTATAACAAATTCTTGTCTTAAATGGAAACTGATTATCCGGCCTCCGACGGAAGGATTACGACACAATCATACTTACTAAAGTCTGCAGGAACCTGTCAAACCTATTTTTTCGGCCATTTGCACTTGTTTTTCACACATTTCATTTTATTAGTATTTAACCTCTGTAAAGGATAACAGTCTATAAAAGGATATTGTCACAATTAGAAACATTCCGTAGTCATAATGAAATTAATATCTTAAAAAATTACCTGCTAAGGCGAAAACCTGTCTAAAGCGGAATGCTCCCTGATTCCTTGCAGTTTCATCATAGAAATTATTACTGTTTTTGTATCTATGATGAAATAATTAGTTTCTCGTTCCTAGGGAGCTTGGACTCTCCCCCTCCTGACTACGCCGCTGAATGAGCCCCTCCAATATTTTTGAAAACTCTACGCCTATGGTTATTTCAATGAAATCAGAACCTCATCCATTCGCTGCGCCACGATTCCCGTTAACTTTTGCTAAATTGATAACATTCAGCTTAAATTTTGCAAGGTAACTGCGGCACTTACAACTCACATCTGAAGACATATTTAAGATAAAACGTACCGCAAAATACCATTAATCCTTCCCCCAAACGTGACGAAAAATCATAAAATAATTAGAGGGGGCGCTTACACGGGATTTTTCCGTGATCGTTTCACAAAATTTGCAGGGATGAATCATGATAAATTGAATGAAGCGTGAATCTTTAGATGAATCATGAATTTTGATACTTGAAGCAATACTTGAAAAAATTTGCGTTTTTTTTTTTAAACGTATTTTCTGTCAAAAAACGCAGAAAAAAAGAAGAAATTTGTAAAAAAAAAGTCAAAAAACCATGAAATTAATTAAAACATCTCGAAAAAACGCACATTTCTGAAGATTCAGCATTTATTTATTTCATCATGATTCATTCCTTTCTCAACCGTTCTTTTGACTTAATTTGTACTTTTTTAGAGATTTTTTAACGTAATTCGCGTTTTTATTGCAATCTTTCGTCGAAATGTGGGTTTTTTGGCGATACTTCGGTGAAATTCATGATTTTTTTGCGATCCTTTAAAGAAATTTGCGGTTATTTTTCATGATTGTTTGGCGAAATTGGCGTTTTTTCAGCAATTGTTTTGGAAGGGAGGGCGCTTTCTCAGGATTTTTTGAAAATTTCAAATTTTTTATAAAGTGGGGAGGGGGCAGATTAACGGGATTTTACAGTATATCTGTAAATTAAAATCAATTTTAAGCATCAGATTCTTTAACCTTAAAAATATAATTCCACGTGCATGTGTATAATTACAGCAAAAGCAACGAAAGTTTAGATATGCCGATCTGTTTTTAAAAATTTTAAATTAATTAGTCCTGTTTACAAGCCGCACCTAGTTATTGGCCGCACTTTTGTTTACAAAACAAAAAAAAATCTAGTTTAACGCCGCGGCGTTATTCCCGGAAATTACGGTATATATTTAGCAACATGGATAAAGTTATTTAATAAGAAAGAATTATCACTATAGAAAGAATATTATGTGTAAAATATGCAATGGCTGTAACTCAAGAACTAATGCATGGATTTAATCAAACTTCAAATTATGATAGGTCCTGATTTGTTTATGCTGTACATTACCCCACAAATTGCAGTGTTATACAAGTTTTTTAAAATATTTCGGCAATAGCTCTTTCTCAGAAACTAATCCATGGATTTTTATTAACTTCAGAGTCAGTTAGAAAGTACTATCAGTTGTTGTTGACTATATTTTGGTGTAATTCACCCAACTGATGGCATTGCTATGTTCCATCTTTGGAAAGTAATAACATGTATGAGATAGTATAGTTTTGGGACTGCCATACCTGACTAGTTTTTTTAATTTTACAATTTTGATAGGTGTAATATTTACACAAAATGTTTTTTTTACAACCAGAAGTTCTTCATATATGTTTAAATTTTTTGTAACTATCAGATTCTTGTCCAGTCTATACACATTTATTAACTTAAGTTCCAATTACGTAGTTTTTTACTACTGTTTAACTTGTACTCCCAATGGCTCCAAATTATGCAAGACACTTTAAGTTTACATTGATTGTTAAGTATCCATTACTAGGAAGACCATCAAGAAACAAAAATTTGTTCGCAGTAATCAGAATTGCAAAACCCCCACCTACCCCCGCCCCCATTAAAAAAAAAAAAAAAAAAAAAAAAAAAAAAAAAAAAAAAAAAAAAAAAAACTCAGGTGTTTTTTTGTGGGTAAAACCCACTCTAAAAAACTCAAATTAATTTACATTAAAGTGAGTTTTAAAAAATCTGTGATATTGTTACTTATTATTCAGCAGCTTTTACATTAGTATTTTAACCTTTTGTGTTTAAAGAGTTGTATTATTCTATCAAATCAAATTGTGGGTGTACTGCTGCCTAATATGAGAAAGTCAAAACTGTCATAAAAAGAAAGACAAAATCACTATACATATCTAAAATAACATTTTTGCATAGAGGAAAAATGAGATCTTTTATATCAAGATTTAACAATATATGTAAATTTCCAACTGGATGGCTAATTCACTTTTGGGATGGGATAATAACAAAAGAGGGGGGGGGGAGATACATTTTTCAAAAAATCCAAATGTACTTGTTTTTGTTTAAATGCCCCCTCACCCCTTAAATATCATTTCTATTACATATTTTACCTCTGTTTGTTGATAAAAATAAACATTGGATATTGGATAATTATTTTAACTTTATTTCAAAATATTCAAATTAATTGCAATCAGTTATGTACATGATTGAAATCATTTGTAAAATTTTTAGTAACAGTTCTGCATATGTCCAAAGAATAAACTGTTCTATGCAGTGAACCATATATACTTTGAAAATATTATCAAAATATTATTTGTTTAAAAAATGTGTACTTAGTGAGAAATAATGATAAAGTGATTTATTAAAGTAACTTTTAAATGTATGATATGTGGTTACTATATAATATCGTATGATGTCAGAAATAAAGAAAAAAAATTACAGCCTTTAATATTGTTTATTTTTATTTATTTTATTTTTTTTGTGTGTTATTTCAATGAAAAATACTTGTATGTTAAGTCAATAAAAATGTAAGATTTTTTAATTTAATACATATTTTCTAGAAATAAGGGACTTCTCACTTCTTGAAGGAAAAAAAAAAAAAAAAAAAAAAAAAACTAAAACCTGGCAAAACACAACAAAGCCAGAAAAACTCCACCTGGGTTGGGTTTTTTGCAACCCTGTTTTTAATGTGTTTATAGTAACAATAAAGGGGAAAAATACATATTTTTTTTACTATAATAAATAACAAATCATTAATTTAAAAAACAAAAATTCTGAATTACAAATTAGAAAATAATGTTAAGTACACATGGTTTGACAACATTCTGTTTTTTTATCCAAGAAATAAATTTTTAATGTAATTATTGTGTTAAACAACTTGTATTTAAAAAAAAAATAAAATATATGCTAAATATTGACATTTTTTTAAATCTTTGATTAATGCACTTGATCAATGATCTTGTTTGAAGCTTTTCTATAGGTTATTTGGTTTAATTTGAATGTGGTTATTTGATTCAATTAAACACTTTACAATTTAAAAATTGTTCTCATTTTCATGTAATGATTTTTATTTTTCAGCAGAAAAAAAGACTCATCCCAAATGAAGAAAACGTACTTGCTTTATGTGAGCCATCTACTTCGGCAGCTTTATATGAGCCATCTACTTCAGAAGCTTTATATGAGCCATCTATTTCAACAGCTTTATATGAGCCATCTACTTCAGCAGCTTTATATGAGCCATCTACTTCAGCAGCTTTATATGAGCCATCTACTTTGGCAGCTTTATATGAGCAATCTACTTCAGCAGCTTTATATGAGCCATCTACTTCGGCAACTTTTAATGAGCCATCTACTTTGGCAGCTTCTAATGGATATGAAGCATTTCAGCAAATGTCCATCGAAAATCCTGCATTAGATGATGATATGAGAGTAGAGGTGGACAACTCAGAAGAAGAATCTTCAACTGCAGATAATATCATATTCACATCTTCTGAAATAAATTTTTCTAATTCCTCTTTGCGTTTTAATAAATCTTCTTGTAACAGTCCCACTAAAGAAATGCTAAGAAGAAAAGTTCATAACTTACAAAAGAAACTTCGAAGGCGAGAAAAAAAGGTAGAAAATTTAGAATCTCTGTTAAATATTGCACGGAAAGGTGGTGACATGTCAGACAAAACAAAAGCAATGCTGTTAAATACATATGGTGAACTCCCACTAGAACTGCTTGTACATCAAGCAAAAAATAATAACAGAAGACCTAGTGGGAGGAGATATTCAACTGCAGTGAAGGAGTTTGCTCTTACTTTATATTTTTACTCACCTAGGTGTTATAATTTTATCCGCAAGAAAATCAACTTACCAAATCGCACGACAATCAATTCTTGGGTAAGCTCTGTTGATTGTTTCCCTGGATTTCTTGAGGAAGCTTTCACCTTTTTAAAGGAAAGTTTTGATAGTTTTAAATTTAAGGATTGTGCTTTGGTACTTGACAGTATGTCAATTAGAAAGCAAGCTATCTGGGGCAAAGGGAGAAACAAATATAGTGGCTACGTCGAATGTGCTGGGCTGATCGATGAAAAAGTCAATACTTTGGCATCAGAAGCTTTAGTTTTTTTGATAGTTTCTCTAACAGAAAGATTCAAATGCCCTGTGGCTTATTTTTTGGTGGATAAGATAAATGCTAATGTTCTTGCAGAATTAATAAATGTATGTATTTCCAAATTGGTTGATTTGGATTTGCGATTTTGGTCGGTGACTGCCGATGGATTATTCACTAATGTTTCAGCGTTTGAAAATTTAGGCTGTAAATTCACGGGGGTCAGTATAGCAGAAATGAAAACATATTTTATTCACCCTTAATTTGCCAATCTACATTATTTTTTATGCTTGTCACATGTTAAAGTTTGCAAGGAATGTCCTGTGTGATAAAAATCTATCATCTCATTCTGAAATATCTTGGAATTACTTAAGATATCTTCATGAATTACAAAATGAATTAGGGTTTAAATTTGCTAACGGATTAAGTGGTGTCCACATAAATTATAAAAACAAAGTCATGAACGTAGCTGTTGCAGCTCAGACTATTAGTTCAAGTATGGCTGATGCTATTGAATTTTTGATGAAATGTGGACATCCGAAATTTTCAAGTGCTTCATCTACCATTGAATATCTAAGAATGATTGATAGACTATTTGACTTATGTAACTCTCGAAATCCATTAGCAAAGGGATTTAAAATAGCCTCAAATTTGTACAATAAAGATTGGTGGAACAAAGTTTTCGATGAGTCGGTTGCATATTTGGAGAATTTAAATATATGTGGTATTCCAGTTATTAAAACACCTAGAAAAATGTTTGCTATAGGATTTATTGCAACAATTAAATCTCTGAAAGCATTAGCCACCGAATTATTATCGAGAGAGGTTAACCCTTTAAATTATGTGCTAACATATAAATTCTCCCAAGACCACATCGAGTTATTTTTCAGCAGCATAAGAGCTTGTGGTGGATTCAATAATAATCCTAATGCTTGTCAATTCAGATGGGCATTAAGGAAGTTGTTACTGTCATCCATTATTTGAGTCAGGAATTCCAATTGTGTGAACAATGGTGTTGAAATTCCAAGTACAATTTTAGAGTTCAGATCTGAAAAAAGGGCTGTGATTGAGGCTAAAGAAACAGACTATGAAGTGCTATGTTCATATGCTAGATATTTAGATAGTGAGTTTTTATCAATCTATCAAAGGCATATTCTGTATCACATAGGTGGATATATAGTTAAAAATATAATAGCAAAATAAAGCTGCATAAATTGTGTAAAAATGCTTGTTAGTGAAAATTGCTTTCATAATTATTCAAAAATTAAATTCACTAATCCGAATGCATTTACCACATTTATATCACGAGGCAAATTAAAATTTTGCTCTTCTACAGTATTTGAAATTATATGTGCTGCTGAAAAAGCTTTTAAGCTCTTAGTTGTAAATATGAAACATAATCTAAATGTAAACAAGGAAATCGAAATTGTAACAAATGAATATCTTGCGGCTGAAGGAATAAAATTTAATCATGAAATTGTTAATGAAATGTTGAGTGAAGAATTGCATGAAACTCAAATGGTAAGAAAAATTATAGAATTGTATCTAAAAGTAAGGCTTAATTCACATGGCAAGAATTTAACTTTATTAAATGTTCATAAAGATAAGGCTTTTGTTCGTCAACGATTAACTAAACTAATTCTTCAACAAAATGCGTAGATATGTAATTTTATCTTACTATCCATACTTTCATTATATAGTAGACTTCCTCAAATCTGCAACCTTAAAATCTACAAACGGCTAAAAAAAAAAAAAAAAAAAAAAAAAGTCTTCAATTAATGTCTAACAATAATAAAATAGGTATTTTATCTAGAGTAGCAGGTAGGTGCGAGAACAGAGGTGCTTCTGATTAATATAAAAAGCTGAAATTCCCAGTAAATTTTCAGAAAAATTATAGCAGAGAGGAAAAGGAAAAAAAAAATCGCAATTTTTTTTTCATATTTTTAATAACCAATCTTTTAATTTTAACTGTCAAATTAATTTTTTTCAGCTCTTATTAAAAAGGCTGGTTAAATCTGAAATAAAATTTACTATACTTTATTGTTTACTTGACTTTTATTTTTAATATTTGATTCATCTTTAAATTTATCTAAATTTTTATTTTCTTTATTACTTTACTTGATTATTTTAACGCATTCTTTATATTCTTGATTGCATATATATAACTAAAGTTACAGTTTAAAAAATGTGAACAACCATAAAACTGCAAAATTCTAAAACCTGCAAAACCTCTAGTCTCAACCTGTGCCAATTTGAAGGAGAGTCTACTGCATTTAGAATTATTTGAAAATTAAAATATGTGCTTTATATATGCATAGTTTAAAAAAAAAAAGGAAAATTTTAATTATTTGTTGCAATCTAAATGTGAAATAATTTTTGAAATATATTTTACATTTATCAAAAAATAACATGTGTTACGTTTTGCATAATAATGTAATTTTTTTGTATTATTATTTAAGGTTTTACCAATTCATACAAAAAAAAAAAAAAAAAAAAAAAAAAAAAAAAAAAAAAAAAATCAGTCAATAAAAGTTGAAATTTTTCAGACAATTTATTGTATAATTCAAGTTTTATGTAAAAAGTAAATTGTATCAGCATTCAAAATCATGTTTGCATCAGTAGTTGTAGTAAATTATATTTTATGAGTTTTCATATTTAAAATTGTTTTGCATTTTATGTAAAAAATAAATTGTATTGTCATTCAAATTTAAATCATTTTTGCATCGGTATTAATATTAATTTGTGTAGCATCATATAAACTGTGATTGTTTTTAAATGCTTACTGCTGAGAAAGAAATTTTCGATTTGTTTGGAAGTATGACAAATAAGGGTGAATTTTAATTTCATTTCAAGCACTGTTAATTAAGTTGTATATTATCGGTATTAAAATTGTTTTATGTAAAAATAAATTTTATCAGCATTCAAATCATTTTTGCATCAGTATTTGTAGTAAATTATGTTTTATGAGTTTTCATATTTAAAATTGTTTTGCATTTTATGTAAAAAATAAATTGTATCGTCATTCAAATTTAAATCATTTTTGCATCGGTATTAATATTAATTTGTGTAGCATCATATAAACTGTGATTGTTTTTAAATGCTTACTGCTGAGAAATAAATTTTTGATTTGTTTGGAAGTATGACAAATAAGGGTAAATTTTAATTTCATTTCAAGCACTGTTAAATTGTATATTATCGGTATTAAAATTGTTTTATGTAAAAATAAATTTTATCAGCATTCAAATCATTTTTGCATCAGTATTTGTAGTAAATTATATTTTATGAGTTTTCATATTTAAAATTGTTTTGCATTTTATGTAAAAAATAAATTGTATCGTCATTCAAATTTAAATCATTTTTGCATCGGTATTAATATTAATTTGTGTAGCATCATATAAACTGCAAATGTTTTTAAATGCTTACTGCTGAGAAAGATTTTTCGATTTGTTTAGGAAGCATGAGAAATAAGGATGAATTTTATAGCAGCAGTATTCAATTTTAAATTGTTTTGTGCGAGTGTAAAGAAAAATGTACCAATATTCAAATTTACTGTTTTATATTAGTGTTCTGTTAATATTAAACTATGTAGCATCACATTATATTTAATCATTTGCAAATGTTTACTGCTGAAGAAAGAACACACAATTTTTTTGAAGAATGAGAAATAATGGTGAATATTAAATTGTTTTCAAGCAGTGTTATGATGTAAATTGCGAAATATCAGTTTTAAATTTCAAATTGTTTTCTAACTATGCTTAAATTAAATTATACATTTTCAATATTAAAGTTGTTTTGCATTGACCTTTACTGTATTTTGTAACCTTTCATTGTGTTAAGCCATCCTACATACTGTAAATAAAAAAATTCATCTACTTTTTGAATGTTTGCAATTTATTTCTGCTTAACAGTATAATCACTTTGAGGAGCTTGGGACTAGTTGTCAATTTTATGCCAGTTGTTTCTTACAATTAGTGATCCATTGAATTTATTTTTATAACATCTAACAGGCATACCTACTATAAATATCTTAGCTATCAAAATAAAATTTTTTACTTCAATTTTTAACATAACTGTATCTTGTTAATGTAATTTGTGCACTGCTAGCTGACCCTGGTGACCAGTTTGATCTCCCTTAAATGCATATTAAGTTTCAAATCATAATGCTTCTATTCATAATTCATTTTAATTACTAAATTTTTTTTTCCAAATTAAAAGATTCTGCTAAAGAATTGAGCGCAGATGTCATGTACGCACCATTTTGGCGCAATTTTTATTCCATTCTTTAATAAACTGTTCATTTACTTTAATTTTCTTTTTTAAAATAATGTAAATTATTTTGTTCTGTAATTATTAACTTTTTTATTTATTATTTTCTTTTTAAAATAACGGAAAAGAGTTTAAAATTATGCATGTAACTGGTTTTGAAAATAAAGTATTTACATATCTCCATCAGAAAAGAAATCGCACTGATGTGGTGCGTATAGGACATCTGTGCCGATAAATCAAACACTCTGTTTTTTTATGCTAACTTGGTACATTGCCAAATATTTTGTCCATGGCATCTTTTCGTATTTCATCAAATGCATTTAAAATATATTTAATAATATAATAATAATCCTTTCACATATTTCATTTATAATAACATAACTTTAATTTGTAACTGAGATGTTTAAAATTCATGATTTTTATTTATTTTTTAAGCCAATAGAATAAGAAAACAAAACAAATTGTTTGTTGCCATCAAACAAAGAACCCTGATTTTTGTGCCGCATATGTTGGCATAATATATATATAGATTATTTTGAAAATTTACAAATATTTTGTTTCTATTGACAATGATTGAAGTTTTTTCAAAGCTTATAATAATTGAAGCAGCTATAAAACAATATAAAGCATTTTTTATGTTTATAAAATAATAGAAAATTTGTTTAATTTTGTGAAACAAAATTTAAACTTGACAACTTTTTAGCAAATCACTTATGCATATAAGGTTGTCAGAATATGTTATTATTGTCAACAGTAACTTTTAATTATAAATTTTGCTTTATTTAAACAATAAACTTTGTTGATTCAATTTGACAAATTTTGTTTTTATAAAACTGATGATAAAAGATTAAGAATTCAGTAAAAGATGCCTGTTGCAAAGAGGTTAAAAGCAATATTTGTAAAATTTCCATTGTTTTTGTCCATTTATCTCTGAAGGGGGGGGAGGAGGAAAGGGATTGCAACAAATTTATTTACATTCTTGTGTAAAAATATTCAGAGTAAGATTCGCTTGATCTTCTTTCAGCTCAAGATATTTATCTAAGGCTCCTGCCTTTGTATGAGAAGAGCGGAGATACTTGCAAGCTAATGCTAAACCTAAGGAGATGTTATTTTCTATTATCTTGTTTTCATTTCAACATTTTTCATTATTTTGCATTGGATAGCTGAGTCCCATCCTCAATTTTTTTTTCTTTTTTTAACCTCTTTTGACTTTGTCTACAGATATTTTATATAAAGTTGCTTTTATTTTCGAAACCTGATAAGAAAAATTAAAGCAATTATTACAAAAGTAGAATGGGAAAATAACATGCTGGCAACCTATTCTTCCACTTGCAGAAATTAAAAATGTAAAAGAATGAATAACATGATTAGTTAAAGGAAATCATGACACAAATTATATATTTTTATGAACTTAGAATATTAATGTTTTATAAGACTTAAATTAGAAACACTCTTCTAACCTGTCTATATTCTTTACTGTCTATTTATGAGTCAAATTCTTACAGAGACTTTTCAAATTATGTTCATCCTAGATTTTATTTATTTTTATGAAATTTTAAACATTTAGAAAATTTATGAATTTAATCATTGATCTTATATTTTTTAATTAAAATCATTGACATCCTATTTATAATATTAGCATTTTTATTTAGAATTGTTTTGACAAAATAAATTTTCAAAAAGAAAACTTTAGAATATACTGAAAATAAATTCAAAAAATGAATTTTAAATTTCTAGAATTGTGAAAATCAGATTATTATATTGATTATTTTGAAATAGTTGCTTATGGTATATTATTGCAGTTAACCAAAACCGAAGGAGATGTATGGAGTTTCTAAACTTCTGTAAATATTTATTATCAGATGTTTTAATACTTAGCAAGCCAGCTATGTTCAGAAGTGCACTTTTGTATGACATCTTGTCACATATGTGGAAAAAAAAAAGGAAATCTATACCATATATTTATATAATTTATCTACTATAATATATCATTGGATAAAAATTATTTTAAATTCTAACAAAGTTCAGCTATAAGTAAATTGGTATGTTGTTTAATTCATTAGCTTGCTATTAAAAGTGAGTTATGGATATTTTAAGGATATTTATACTAAATTGGCTAAAACTTAAGATTAATACTATATTTTCTATTCAGAGTTTTAATTACAAGGCTATGGAGGGCCCCAGGGCAAGCATCATTCTGGGGGGGGGGGGGGGCTCTCCTCCTATTTATCTATAAGAAGTTTTTGTGAATAATGTGGAAGTGACTAGCACTAAACTTCCATATTATTGTATGTATACATACAGGGGTATCCAGAGAAGGGTTTGGTGACACAAGATGCGTCATACAATTCAGTTTTTTAGGGGGGGGGGATTTTTAATATTTCAACATTTAATTTCCAGAAATGTTTCTGTGTTTTCTTTCCTTCAATTCTAGATAAGGACAATAACTCATTCTGCTATGCTCAACTCGTTATCTTTTGCGTGTGTGGTAGATAATAAGTAAAATATATTTTACAATTTATACTCTGTTAAGGGATTGGGGGGGGGGGGGCAATGTTAAACTAAGCAGTATTTTGGGGTGTATACATAAATTTTGTACTCTGTACTGCTCACATCTGTATTACAGGATAGTGCAAAAATATGGCCTCAATGAAAAATGCTAGTTTGATAATAGAAAAAATCATAGATTGTTTGACTCGAATATATTTTTTTGCAAACTTTTACTTTGCTTATCTTCGTACATTATAAGATGTCTTATATAGAAGGCTCAAAATCGGGCATAATTAATGATTTTAACCTGTCATAAGCAGAAAACTATAATAATTAATTTCTTTTGTAAAGAATAGAATACTTAGTAGTAATAGTTTTTTAAACATCAGTTTTCTAATGATATACTTTGTTTTTGTATGGGTGGAGGGAGTACTGGAAACTGAGGTTAAGGAAGGGTGGGGGTATATTCCCTTCCTAAATGTTTGAAAATGTACGAATTTTGCTAACTTTTGGCAAATTTTAAGCATTTGACTTCCTTTAATGAAAATCCTAATTATTATCATGGGAGCCCCTGAAAAAATGTCCTGGGGCAATTGCCCCATATGCCCCTGCATAAGTCGAGTACATACATCTTCAAAATGCAATCTGTCTTTTGATTTTCTCAGTACCACAAAGCTAATTTCTTGTATTATCCTCATGGTTGAGAGTATACTTTAATTTATCATCGAAAGGCTACTTTTAACAGCTGCCTTGATCTATAATTCTTAAAAAAAAAAAAAAAAAAAAAAAAAAAAACTTAAATTAAAAAAGAAGATACTTTTACATAAAATGACAACAAATTATTGCTAAAATATTAACATATTACGCGGGGGGGGGGGGGGGGGGATATTGAATATTTGGAACAGTCTCATAGTTTTTAGGATAACTGCTTCCTCTTCACTCTAGATTTTGTTTTACGGCGATAATAATGCGCATTGAAACTATGAAAACATATGTATAAATACATTTATTATATTAAAAATTACCTTATGTTTTAAAACTTCTGAAATTTTTGTGTTACTTAAAACCCCTTGATTAAAATTTGAAGCTTTATTTTGTTGAAATTAATTTGTAAATTGTTCTTTAAAACTATAAACATAATGATAAAAACAAAGTATTCTTTCGTTCAGAAATGATAAAATAAAAATACATATTCGGATAATAAAAAAGCCGGATAATTAAATGCCAATTTCAAAACAACATTATCTGCCGATTTCGAATGGATGTGAAAGATGGGGTTTATAAACAATTTAATTAAAAATATTTCTGCTAAATAAGTACTAATCGGGTAGTTCCTGTTCTTATAGATCACTTACTCTCATTGTTTTTATAATTTACTTAATTAGTGAAGAATAAATTGGGATAATAATAAAGAGATTTCTGTCTAACATTGAAAAAGCGGACTATTTTTTCTCTCTTGCCTACTATGCTTCTCCGGGTTGTATTTCGGCTAGCAGACGACTGACCGCAGAGTCGGGCCTCCTGTTATATGTCGAGCTCAGTCATGGAGCTAAGAAGGTATACAGGTATACCTTCTTAGCTCCATGAGCTCAGTGTACATAGAAAAATTCCGCGGAGTCGTTCCTTTACTAATCGACTCAGAGAAATGAATCCTTTTGGGAAACGGTCCTTAATGGATCTTGATGATGCTAATATATATTTAAATTTAAATAAGCATTAATAACACCCTAAATTCTGAATTTAGAATGAAATTTATTATTTTAAGGCTAATTTTAAGTTTAGAAATTAACTTTAAATGAATATACAATCGACTTTTTCATTTCATTGACATCGTTATCGAAGTGTTCATTTCATCGTTATCGTTTCGTTGAGCGTTTGCGCGATTGAATCATTGAATCGTTTGTAGAATTTCCTGTGCTTTGTGCTGTGTACTTGGCTGTCAAGTTTTCCCTGGAAATACGACAAAAAATCTAGTAGCTTTCGTTTAAAATAATCCAAATTTCCGTTATTAAAGGTAACGTATATTAAAATTTCATTATTTACTTTAATCCTTTAAAATACTCTGAAGTTGTGCTTAGGCCTAACTTTTCAAAATTAGAATCATGCTCTTATATAAATTTCTTTTATTTTGCTTATTATTATTTATTTATTTATTTTACGTCCCCATTACCTCCTAAACCGTTTTTTATATGAAAAAAAGCTAGAATTTAATCTAAATATACTTGTATGTGGCGTTACCATCATTTGACGACACATACGGTACACGTGGTACGTCATTAAGAGATTTCTTTAATATTTCTCAATATTTTACTGATTTATTGTCCATTGCGGTAATTGGTATATTGATTACTAACTTTGGTGACAAGAACTTGACATTAAAAATTAAAGATAATTGAAAAAAGTTGCGACACGAAATCGTCATGTCCAACATATCATTTTTAAGTGACGTCAGAAACACTCGCCAATCAAGAGGAAAAAATTAACAAAAAAAAAAATCAAAAATTTTTTTTTCTTCTTTTATTAATTTATTGTACATTTTATTATTTAAAGCTATTGATGGTTCACACGTGAGTGATGTTTTTTCGAATTTTTTTTATTTATTTACGATTCCACTTGTTTGTTGTAAGTCGGTAATAGTTTTTTTCCTATGGAAAATGGAGAATGCGATATAAAGTAGAAGTATTATTTTTTCCATGAAGCAAAACTTTATTAAGAAAGAGAACCATACTCTAAACCTTTTTACTTTCAAGTAATATCCCTTCATTATGCTTTTCATTTCTGAGTTACCTCATTTATTATTGATACTATTTTTATGCACCTTAAGCAGGGAATCGCTGCTCTAAGAAATTGTCTGAATTGAACACAGATAATTTGCATGAAAGATGCTGCATGAATTTAAGTAATTGATAAAATTTTTGCCAAATAAAACCATAAAATTGATACCAATTACATTGACAATTCTAATCATTTTTGTTACTTTTCAAACAAATTTTGTGGGTTTTTCAGTCATTTCAATCATTACCGATACTATTTTTATGTACTGTAGGTTGGGAAGTGAAGCTCTAAGCTATTATCTGAATTGAACACGTAATTCACACGAAAAATGCTGAATTGATTTAAGTGATCAATCACATTTGTGCCCCCCAAAAAATTGGGTAAATTTTATTTATTCTTGCTATGATTACTTCTGGATGTTTGCATAATAATTGCACTGTGTCTGCAATCTTTTTTTTTTTTTTTTTTTTTCTAACAATTTTTTGTTTGAGGGGTCAGAATATACTAATTTTATTGACTACTATATAAATCCTAATTATACTAGTATTCGTGATTTTATATATACGACAGTTATTTTTTGCTTGTCTTTCATTGAAAGGCATAAAAAATATACCTATGAATTTTTTCCTGAATATTTTTCCAAAACAATAACGATTCTAATTGGATTATATTAAGTTGCATAATTTATAATTTTTAGTTTAATTAATAATAGCTATCGAAAATATTTAAAATGAAAATAATCTTATTAATTAAAAGCACAAATAGCAAATGAAATAAATACCATGGACTTCTTGCTGTTCTCTCTTATGATATGTAATTGAAATTGCATAAATCTAAAATTGCAATCATGTATGTGTATCGTAACAAAATAATTATGACAGTTCAGCCATGGGCATAGAATAAATATAATCTTAAGAGATACAATGTTTATCCCCAGACAAACACTTGGTGTTTAAAACGACTCCATTTCTTAAAGTGTCAAGACTATTACAGAAATAAAATCTTTGACTGTAAAACAACCAGGTCATTACATGAAATTTTTAATTAATTTTCATTCAGTATTTTGTCTCTTCTCTCATATTTGTCATCTTTTTTTTCAGGCACCCGAGTAGTTTCTTGCCTGTATTTATTTTCACCAGCAAGTATCTCATCCAAAGTAAGTTTTTTATGGAAGGCTGAGTAATTTGTGTTTCATTAGTACAAATTAAACAGCATAGAATCAACTTAATCAAATGTTGTCATCTTACCTTATTTTTTGCTGAATTTTAATTTGAAATTTCATTGCAACAGATGGATGAAGTTTTTAAAATTTTTAGACAATGTAGCCAAACATTTTCAGGGTGGCTACAGATTCTGGAAATCACGGAATCAGAAAAAAAATCAGGGAGCCTTATAAAAAATACTCAAAAATTAGGGAAATTTTTTTTCTGTGAAAATATTTGTTTTCACTTTACCAGCAACATTGATTTGTTGCCAAACAGGCTACATTTAAACCAATAATACGATGTGATAGAGACATTAAGCTGTACTGCTGCCAAGCGATATCTGTCTACATGAAAGCTAAATTGTTCCATAAACCAAAATTTTCAAAAGTTAATTCATTTGCTACCTTTTGATGAAATCTGTCAATTTGAGCAATCTTTTGATGAAATTTGCACGTTTTTTTGCAATTTCTTGATGAAATGTACACTTTTTCACGAATTTTTTACTTTTTTCTCAAAATTTGTGATTTTTTTGACAAAATTCGAACATTTTTCGAGATCTTTTGATGAAATTTGCTCGTTTTTTGCATTTTACTTACCCATCATATGTAGTATAGGGTAAGTATTGCAATCGTTTTGAAAATCGGAAAAAAAATTTTGACGGATTTACGTTTCAGATACTGGAGATTCCGGAAAACATATATTTTTTAAAAAATTTTTGCCGTCTGTGTGTCTGTCTGTAGCTGCTCTACCTCCCGAACAAATTGAGATAGAGACTTGAAATTTTGTATGTGCTTAGTGTGTAAGAATGGGATAAAGCCTATTTAGTATCAAAAACCTCGATTATCCGGAACTATTTTTTTCGGACTCTCAAAAAATTCATTCTGATGAAAGGTATACAAAAATTTTCGAAATGTTTTATTTTAAGGAGTGGACGTAAAAGGCATTAAAATAACACAAATTTTGCATAAAGAACAAAGTCGATCAGATTATTAGTTGCCGAGATATGTGTAACCCTGTTTTGCACATTCTTCGATTTTTCATGACCCTGTAGTTCATTCAAATTTCAATTCAGAGATATATTTCAATTAGAAACGAAATGCTTAATTCGACACAGTAAATTGTTAGTTAATATGATTATTATTTTTTGAGTTATAAGGATGTTTCTTTTACGCAATCCGGTACTACTTGAGTATTTTCGCGTTTTATATAATTTGTCGAAATGAACTCATCAGCAATTCATTGATAGAACATTACTAGATATATTAAAAGTATTTAAATATGCATTTAAGTTTTGTTTTGGAATTGCGGTGCATTTGATAAATAGTTTACATGCGTTTTATTTTCATATTTTATATTATGCATATCTATGATGGGTAAGTATTATGGTGGTCCCCCAATGACTAGTTTTTTACACAACACATTTTGTGCGTTTTTTTTTGTGATGTTTAGATTATATTTGCACGTTTTTTATTATTAAGATGAAATTTGCATGTTTTTTCGTGATGCTTAGCTGAAACTTGCACATTTTTCATGACCTTTTGACTAAATTCTTCCTTTTATGCAAGCTTTTCACAAAATGTGCATTTTTTTTTACGCAAACCTTGGATGAAATTTTCATTTTTTACGTGATCTTTAGGACTAATTTCATGCTTTTCCGCTATCTTTTGACAAATTATTATTATTATTTTTTTTATGCGATCATATGTCGAAATTTGCATTATTTCAAGCGATCCTTTGATGGAAATAGCAATTCTTTTACCCGATGCCTGTAACACCATAACTTTTGTTGCATATCCATAATAATTACAGATAAATCATACTTGGCACCTTTGCTAATGAAATATATTACAATTTTTGTTTTTTCCTTCCAAAAGAGATATTTGCATGCTGGAGAAGTGTATTATACGAGAAAGTAGCTTTGTTAAAAAAATACTGTTTATGTTCTTTAATAATAAAAATCACAGAAATCTGATATAGATAATCAGGGAACTTTTTTTCATCATTTCTGTTGCCACCCTGATTTTCTAAATGTCACTTTTCTTACTTCAGCAGATTTTAATCTTTTTTTGTTTGTTTTTCTTAAAGAAAATGGTATATACTTGTACTGTGAAATATACCAAAGCAATCTGGAACAATGTTCTGATTTGGGAAGTTATGGCAAATATTGATCTGAATCTTGACACTGTCATATATCATTCCAGTTTGTGAAATTATGTAAATATCATTCTGATTCTTTAACATTTTAAATCGCATTGTTACAATTTCTGAAAAATATTTCCTTTCTTTTTTAACTATGTCCAAAAAAATGGAAAGTTAAAAGAAATGAGTTTCACTTAATATTATTGTCATCATTAAAGAAACAATCCTTTCCTCACTTACAAGGAAGGTCTCCATACGGGCATACTCAGAAAAATCTAAAAAAATTACAGAATGTTCTTCTCATATAGTTATATATGTTTATAAAAAAAATTTCGGCGCAACCTCCTTATAACGTCCGTAAAAAAATAATAAAAATTTCGTTTATTTGGCGATTTATCTCCGGTTGGCGAAAAAACGAAATTTTGAAAAATACGCTTTTACGCTTCGAATACTTTTTAAAGAAAAAACTTTCTATGTTCAATTTATTTAAATAAGTTTAGTTTAAGTAATTTTAGTTTTGCATTTTTACTTTACTTTAAGTGTAATTTTGTCATATATGTTTATATGTACTTATAACAAAATGAAATTAATATATTTTATCATTTAAAACACAATTTAAATTGATTAAAATTGTTCCAAATTGAAAAATACACTGTTAAAAATCTGCTGCATTTTGTTGCAACGCACTCCTTTGCTTGTATAGAAAACGGTTACTTGGCCGTGAAATAGAGCTTTCTCATTGGTTGGAATAGAGATATATACAAGCGGTGGAGTGCATTGCAACAAAATGCAGCAGATTTTTAACAGTGTATGACACGGTCAATTCACCGTGCTATGGAGCATTCTCATTGGTTAGAAGAGAGATATTCTATAAAAGTAGTGGAGTGACGTTGCAGTAAATGCTGCAGATTTTTAACAGTGAAGTCAATTAAAATCAATTTTCAGATTCGTTAAAATCGTCTGCTTTTGGCGAGGGAATGCACTGCTCGCCAAATGCCGCGTCGCTTTCAGCTTTTCACGCCAATTATTCCAAACTATTTTATTTTTTTACATATCTAATAATGTAATTCCGCCGCTAATTTTCACTGATCCTTTATTACCTACATGAGTAGTTTAATTCATATTTTTTTCAAAAAATTCTGAGTATGCCCCCAATGGAGACCTTCCTTGTTAGTGTGTTCTACAGCAGTGGAGCAGTATTGAATTCAGACACCTTTCTCTGGATCAGGGTTGGGGAAAAAAACAGGTTTTTTTTGAAAAAACCTAAAAAAACGTTTTTTTTATTTTTTATTTAAACCACGTTTTTTTAAAAACATCCTTTCTTATTACATATACATGCATATTTACTGATAAAAACAGACATTATTGGTTTATAAACAGTATAACTTCATTTAAAATAATTTAAATTTAATAATTATAGTGAATTTATGCAGAAAATTGAAAATAAATCATTTTTCAATTTAAACAGTTTTAGCAAACAGTCTTATGTTGAAAGTTTTAACTGTTCTACGCAGTGAACCATTGAAGCCCTGTAAATTTTTATAAACAATCTTTTGATTACAAATAATAAACATTTGGATATAGTTTGATAAATATTCTTTTCCAAAATTATTCAAATAATAAATTACAAATACTTCTTAGGATTTTTTCTTTCTGAATAACAATTTGAATTTAAAATTTTTGTCGTTAAATTCAGCAGATAGCAAAGGAAAAAAAATTATTATAAAAATGCTATGACTAGCAACCAGTTTTTCTTTTAATTCATCAAGATAATCTCCCAAAAGAAAAATTTCTTTTACAGCTTGTGCAAAATCTTAAAAGATCATTGTGTTACATTATTAATTGCATTAAATAATCTGCATTATTAAAACATTTTATACTAAATATTGAATCTATTTTATCTTTGATCAATTCACATGTTTAAAGTTTTTCTTTATAGAGCAATAGATATGTTCACCAATGTGTACTGATTTTAATCCTATGCATAAAAAATGACGTAAACCCAGTATATCTAATGCTTATTGCTGAAATAAAGTGTTAAAAGTAGAAATTATTTATATCCAATAATCTGAAACTCGTAAATTATAAAGAAAGAAAGAAAATGTCATTAGATTTCTCCTAAAAAACTATTGAAATTATTTATATCTAATAATTGAAACTCATAAATTATAAAGAAAAAAGAAAATGTCATTAGATTTCTTCTAAAAAAGAATTGTTTTTTTTATAGAAAAAAACAATTGGCTTAATCCTATGCATAAAAAAAGACCTAAACCCGCTATATATAATACTTATTACTGAAAAAAAGTGTTAAAAGTAGAAATTATTTATGTCCAATAATTTGAAACACATAAATTATAAAGAAAAAAAAGAAAATGTCATTAGATTTCTTCTAAAAAAACCAATTGGTTTAAACTGTGCCAACCCTGCTTTGGATTGTGCATTACTGAGGTATGGGGGGGGGGTGGCTTTTTGACAACTAAAAACACAAAATCTCAACATATTACTCCAGGAGAGGGGACTATTCCCCTCCTGAATTCAACGATGCAGTGAAACAGTTGCATTGGTTTCTACTCTTATGTAAAAAACTTGCGAGGCAGATTTCTCTATACTCCTGTTTTTCTTAATTGTTTTTTTTTATATAAATTTTAATCTTTTGGTATAACTGATATGAAGTAGGCAGAGTTTTTGGCCTTACCAGAGCACAGGGTTCATTTACATTCTGTGTGTTGCTAATACTAAAGCATATTTATATATTCGATGTTTTCTGTCACACAAACATATTATTTTATACTAGCTAACTTGCCTGCGGTACTGCCGCGGGTACATTAGAGCAATCTTAATAAAACTCAAGATTGAATGATTTTATATCTTTGGAAAATCTTTATAATGAACCTAATTTTGGGGCCAGTTTTAATGCAGTTGCTCCATGTGCTCCAAGAAGACAGGGTTCATACTGTGCTTGAAAGTCCTTGAATTTTTTGGAGTGAAAAAAGGTCCTTGAATGTGCTTGAATTTATTTGAATTTTAATGAAGGTGCTTGATTTTCGTTATTTGTTTATATAGGTGCTTGATTTTTCTTATTCAGATGTTCAAAATTAAATAAAAGTTCCAAGTGTTGAAAAAGATTAATTAATCAGTCAAAAATATTTGTTCTATAATAGTTTTCCTTTTAGGAGATCAGAGTACAGACATTTGTATTTTGCTTTGTTCTATATACTGAACTTGATCAGTTGATGCATGTACACATGCACATACTCAGGTCTGCAGCAAATTTTTTTTCTCTGCCTTCTATAGATCTTTAGTAGCTAATTATTCTTTGAGATATGTACTATAACAATACCAAGAAAGTGTACTTTCAATAAACTGTGGATGAAACAAGAAAAATACAAGCATTAGTTCGAAGCAGTACCAAATTGCATATCAGTTTCAATGCATGCAAGCTATGCTATGTTACTTAGAAATTAGAGAATAGGGGAAAATCTGCATTAAAAACTCAGAGCTATTTTCCATAATAATCATTTCTAATATATATAAAAATATAGATCTGATATTGCAAAATGTAGGATGATTGGAGGCGATATCATTGTTATTCATGTGTTGTGAATCGTGGCTACCAACAAAGAAGAGCAGGAAAAAGTTATGAGTTATGACCCTTGTAAAATTTAAAAATTTTTAAATTAGACAATTTAAATTATTTAGATTTACTTCAATTTTGATTTAAAAAATGAAATTTAATTTTTTTTCATATGATTTTGTCTCTGATTATTCAAATAATTTTTTATTAATAAAATAACAGTTGAACTCCTTTCCACCAAAAAGAGAGCACAAGTATCCCATATCTAAATTTACCTTTGATGGTACCCATGTAATGAATTGATTATTATTTTTATTGCATACTAACTACCCCACCCTGCGTTACCTGTATCCTGATTGAATTTGTGTAATTTTATGTTTTTAAATGAAAATCCTTTTAAACAAACTTATGATTGATGGCCCCACTAGTTTCAGCAACATATTTCCATGCATTCTCTCCAACATTGCTTGAGCTAATCGAATTTGAATGATTTTAAATTTTTAAAGGGATATCTTTCAAAAGGAACCTTATTGCTATTATATTATTGCTATTATCCTTATTGCTATTGCTAAAATAAATAGGAATTCTTTTATTTTTAATAATTTCATTTTTAAGCAATTACTTTCATTATTTCTTGCTCAATATGCTAATCAATCTCCCTATTTCTTTTCCTCCTTTTTAATTCATGAAAAAAAAATTGTGTGTAACCATAAGTTTTTAATATTAATTTTTTTAATACTTTTATTTTATATTAAATACTTTATTTTAAAAAAATGATGGTAGCCAAAATGAATTGATTTATGAAAGAAAAAAAAATAGGATGTTAAGCTTGAAATTCTTCTTCAAATTTGATCTCATTTATTAATTTTTATTATTTAAAAAAGTGGACATTCTTTAAAGTTTATGATTGTACTTTTAGCTAATAATAAATGAGTAATTAAATTGTTCAATAAATCTATTATTAGGGTCAGGTGGAATAAAATAGTTATTAAAACAGTATATAGTTTTCAAAAAATGTCAAGCAAGGCTTCAAGATTATTATGAACTATCGTCAACTGGCAATAGTGCCTTTAAGTTATATAGATAGCTTGACAGACTATCAGCTATAAAAAGAGCAATTGAAATCTTGGAATATTTATATTCGTTCATTTCTTGTGTTAAAAAAAAAAAAAATTAAAATATCCCAATCCCAATAATTACATGCATAACTCTATTGTATCTTTTTAAAAGACAAATTTATTGTTCAGTTGCATTTTCCTTCATCAATTTTATCTTTGGTGCAGCCTTTCACAGCAAAATTTCAAACTGAAAAACCAATGCTGCCTTTTTTGCAGCTGATTTTAAAAAGTTGGTTCAGTCATGCTAATTAGAAAAGAAAATTCTTAAGGATGTGAAATAAAGCATGTAACAGTTTCTAAACTTCCTTGTCTTGAATTCAAATCTAATACTGTAAAACTCTTTTAAGATACGAATTAAGGTACCGAGGAAATTTCATATCTCAAGTTGGATCATATCTTATCAGGGTAATTTTACATAGGTTTCCTTTTCAAGGTACTGCAGATCATTAATCTTTTTAGTGGGATCATATATGAAATGGGCGTATCAATGAAATATAGTATTGTGTGCAATTCATTTTGTTTAAATCTTGGTAAAATTGTGTGGGACAAAGAAAACTGCATTTCACAAATGAAATCTAGCATAAAAGCCTTCCACAAAAGTGATTGATTCCCAGAAGGTGACTGTGAAGTCATTCTTCTGGATTGTCAGGATTTTCTTGAAACTACAAATTTATCAGTTTTAACCATAGCCGACTATAATACTACCAGCCGAGCCATTTGACTTTTTTTTTATCATATGTTTGTTTAAAGACTTATTAAAGCTCTTGATGTTACCAAACTTGCATTGCTTTTGTCTCATGGGCAAGCTTGTCTTGCAATCAATAAAAAAATATTAAATTAGGAAACATTAAAGAACATCCGTATACTTCTTTAAAGATTATAAAAGATTATTTAGAATATTGTGATAGTATACCAATAAAGAAAGGGCTCCTTTCATCTGCATCTTGCAGTGGTAGACAAATGTACATTATGTACTTGAAGGATCAAGAAAAAGAGAAAGAAAAACATATCACTGAGGGGGGGGGGGGGAATTTGATGTAAAAAAAAAAAGAGTAGAAGTTGACATAAAGGCAGAGTCTACAAAAAAAAGACATTCTGCTTACAATCAAAGAGGCCTGTGAAAAAATGTTAAAGAAAAAGGTTGAAGTTAACATTTTCAGATAAAGTTGCAGTTAAAAAGCTTAAATGCTGGAAAGATAGTCATATTTAAAATGCAACAAATTATTAATGTTGCAATATGCAAATTTTTCTTTTATATACTTCTGTGTGTAATATACTTCTTTGAAAAATTATTTAGGGAATTAGTTAAAGCAAGCTATGAAAAAACTTTGTTTAGTTTTTGTAAAATTTAAAATTATGTATTAATATTATCATAGTACCAAATTATCAATTGCCTTTTTTTGTCTAGTGTTAGCCCAAATAATATTCAAAGTAGAATGCAAAAAAAAAAAAGTCTTTTAGAGTTTTTTTATGTAACATTTCACATTTAAAACTTTGCTACTGTATATAACATACAGTAGCAAAGTCTAAAAGTTTAGCATTTGCCTGAAAATATGTGAAAATGAAAATATATATATATTTTCTTTCTCTTGATACTTTTGTTATATAGTATTTTAAAGCATTAAAATTTTGATTTCCGGGAAGGTGCTTGAAATTTAGGTTAGGTGCTTGAATTTTATCACAGAAAGATAGTATGAACCCTGAGAAGAGATACTATTCAAAATTACCATATTTTCGGGTATATGTGCCGCACCTCCGAAACAAATATTCATCAGAGGCTCCACACATAAGAAAATACATCAAATTGTTAAAGATTACGTTAATTTCTGCATTTTGTGGCTTTTTTTTTTACATTTCTGAAAGGAATCCAATTTTAATCTGTTAGTACTACAGTATATTGTCCTTTTTTATGATAAAATTTACTCTGAATTCTTGCAGTGATTTATTTATAATATATATATGTATATATATTAATTTTTTTGACTTTATCTGATTTTTATAGTGTATTTTTTCTTGTTTTTCGAAATATAAAACAGAAATTCTGATTAAAATATTAGTCTTGTACAAAAATTATGTTCTTTGCAATTTTCAATTTCTTTTTTAATCTTTTTTTTAATTTCTCTCCCCCACCTATATATATATACATCTTTCATTCAATAAAAATTTATTTCATAATTCGTGGTGATTTTTCGGTATTTATAAAATGTGTTAATATTATTATTAATAATTATTATAACTCTAACCAACATTCAAAAATCTTATCCCAATGTAGCAAATTTTGCTCTTCTTTCAATAAAGTTGAATTGCATTCATTAGCAATTTTCAATATGATTTTGTACGTATTTCGTTTTAATTTTTGATGGTTGTAAAAATAATCCAATTTAAATGTTTTAACCCAACATTTTGTTCCTCTGCGATTTTTGAATTTTTACACTTGTTTAATTTTTTTTTTTCTTTCTTTCTTTCTTTTTTGTAATTTTTTAAGTTTTTATTATGATTTACAAATATTTACAGGCCAAATTCAGATCCAGGAATATTTTAAATTACTTTTTTGTACATTATGCCTTCTAATGCTTTAGTTAAGAGATATTAGTGATTAATATGGTGGAATTTGTTTTATATATATAATTTTCAGAATGTTCCCAATTGGGAACATTGGTCACTTCCGGTGGTCATTTTCCAGTGGCCGTTGATAATTTTTATGATTTTCTGTAGCTTTCCTCATAAATGATGGGAATGTAACTTATATTACAAAAAATCAAGTTATTCTAATTCGAAAAATCTATTTCAAAAAATCATTTTTATGACTGATCATTTTCCAGTGGTCATTGGTCATTTTTATGATTTTCTGTACCTTGCCTCATTAATGATAGGAATAAAACTTCTATTTCAAAAAATAAAGTCATTGTTTTACTATTTCTGCTAATTTTTTTTGGTCGATTTTGATTAAATTAAATTTTTAATAAATGCTTAAACTTGTCCTGTAAAAGGTAAGCTTGGCCTGTAAAAGGTTAATATTCAAGATGATATTTATTGAAAAAAAGGACCACGTTTTTTAATTCCAAATTGTGAGTTTTATTCCTTTTTAAATGTAAAAAAAATCTCATGAATAAGTCCAAAAGTTTAGCATTGTTGAAAAAAAAGTTCCAGCAGCAAACAGAAATAATGAATCTAAAATAATACTCTTTTCTTTACTATAAAAAAGGGGGGGGGGGGGGAATGTATTTTCGTAATTAATTGACCGATTTTTTTAAAGTTTTCAGCAACAGGCAATAATAATGAATTGGATTATATACAAAATTGGCTTAGATGCAGTATCTTCCCGCGAGTCGCCATTTTGTTTCCATGTTATTTCTCATACATTATTATTTTACCTAATACTACAAAATGTAACTGAAATGATTATTTAAAGATTGAATCATACATTTAAAAAATGATATGAGATTAAACAAAACAATTTTCTTTGAAAATTCAAAGATTGAAAGATCAAATTTTTAATAGTAAAAATTCTTTGATTTATTTATTTATTTATTATGTAAAACATTCAAGTAAAGTAAGAATAAACTTTTTAGTATGCATAAGCCTTAAAAATATTTATTTATTTTATGTCCCCCCCCCCCCAAAAAAAAAAAATTAATGCAAAATAATGATAATAATAGCAATTTGTGAGAAATAATAGGGAAACAAAATGGCGGCTCGCGGGAAGATACTGCATCTGTTCCACAAAATTTTCAAATTGGAAATGCAATCAATAGCAATTACTTATATGAGAACATCCATTCGTTGATGTTATTATTAATGGAAGACAGTTTTTAAAATATCTAGTTTCTATATTTATTTTTGCATTGGCTAGTTAACATCTTTCCTTACAAAGGCTGCTTCATGCCTTTTTGATTTCTGAAGGGTTTTTTTTTTAAACAAGGATACTTATACTTTTAAAATCTGTTCTAAAACTAAAAGTATAAAAAAAAATCCTGTAAACAAAATTGAAAGATTCATGTTTTTTATTTATTTATTTTCATGATCCTTTGAAGAAATATGCATTTTTTCACGGTTCTTTGGAAAAATTTCCGTTTTTCTTTTTCTTTTCATGGTCTTTTGATGGAATTTGCTTATTTCATGATCTTTTGATAAAATACTTCATTTTTTTCCCTCGTCTTCAGTCGAAATCCTTTATTTTCATATGATCCTTTGACAAATTTTGTTGGTTTTTTGCCATGATCTATTAATAAAGTATTTCAAGCAATCCTTTCTTAAAATACTTTTTCTTTTTTGACAGAATTTGCGTTTTTCCGTAGTTGTTTCATGAAATTCGCATTTTTTCTGCAAACATTTGATGAAATTAGTGTTTTTTTTCTTCCGATCACTTGATAAAAATCTTGCTTTTTCTGCTATCTTTGATGAGGCTAGCTATTTTTCCTGCAATTGATTGAGAAAAATTAAGAGACCATTTGTCGAAATTCACAATAATTTTTATACTTCCAATTTTTGTTCTAATGACTGACTTTTCACAATTTTCAGGAAAATTCGGTACAAAATCACCTCTGTAATAAATATCGCTGCAAGGAGAAAGAAAAATTTTTTTTATTGTATCTGTCGCCCCAGCAGATGCGTCGCACTCAGCATATTTTAAACTTTTGAACTCGTATGCGCTTTACACACAAAGATAGGTAGTACAGTAGACTCCCTCAAATCTGCAAACCTAAAATCCACAACCCTCTAAAATCTGCACATAATTTACTAATGTAAACATTGAAACAGTTCAGATATAAGGACAAAATTTGACTTTTGTAGTTTTAAATCAATCGATTCCAAACATATTTTAATTTGTAATTTCTGTTATTATTGTTGACTTCATGTTTTTTTCTTAAAGGAAGAATAAATTTATTTATGAAAAACTTCAAGATATTGCTGATATCAATGATAATCATAATTTTCTTAATTAACATATTTCAGTATTAATCAAGTTTTTTTGGTTATTAAGACTGACTAAGCCTGAAATAAAACCCCCTAATTTTGTTATTTTGATATGAATTAGCATTGTGCATTATTTATGAGGCAAGTTTCATTGAATAATTTTGGAAAAATGCATTTTATCTTTCTAAACAACACTTTAATCATACATTATTAATTAGACCTTTGTTTTTAGTATTTTTATCATTTTAAAAATTATCTAAATTTTTAATTTTTTACTTATTTTAATGTTTTAATATATTGTAAGCATTCATTATAATTTAGATTGCATTATTAATTACATTCAAATTACTGTTTTTAAAAATGTAAACAAAGCAATGACCAGAAATCCACAAAACCTCTGGTCCGAAGCTGTGTGGATTTGAGGGACTCTACTGTAATAAAGATATGTTTTTTTTTTCCCATTTGTTCAGTAGTTGCAGAACTTAAGAAGTTGGAGTGGACCGGGATAATTATTGATGTAATGTGCTGTTTCTAGGGTGATTAATGGTCACCTACCTTGTATCATAATAGTATGTTTAAACTAAAATTTTAAAAACCTTTTTGACAATCTGTGAGCATAGTAGTTTAATATATGAAATAAAAAAAGGCTCCATCTCTGCTAAAAATTAATTTAAAAAAAATTAACTGCTACAATCTTGAAAAAAGATTGTTTCTGAAAATAGCACAATTTACTAAGATCTTTACTGGTGCAATCAGTGCCTGATTTATGGTAGGGCATTCGAGGCAT
Source organism: Maratus speculifer (assembly GCA_964019185.1). NCBI lineage: Eukaryota > Metazoa > Arthropoda > Arachnida > Araneae > Salticidae > Maratus > Maratus speculifer. The sequence goes on along the minus strand of CAXHSM010001376.1, from coordinate 43,438,449 downwards.
GGGCCCAGGTACCCCCAAATAATGTTGGTTTTTCGATTCTTGTTCGAAATCTGATGTAGCTTCAACATCTAATGGAATTTTATATTTTATTATGCATTCAATTGTGTTCGTATTACATTTTTATAATCTATATTTTGTCCGTAACACCTAAATTATATTTATCACTTTAAAAACATAAATATATTGTATTTTTAATTCTAATTTAATATGGTTCCAGTTATAGTCAGATTTATTTGCAGGATTGGTGAGCATTGGATGTAGGCAACGGAATATTTCTTAATAATTTAAATAATTATTAAGAAGAAAAACCTAGTATGGTATTGTAGAAAATTATTCAAATATTGCAAAGGGAAAGATAATTAACTCCACAGAACTTCATATAAACCGTTTACTCATTTAAATTACACAAATGCAAAACAATTAATTAAAAGTATAATAATCAAATTTAATTTTTTGATGGATATTTTAAACTATTAAAATCAATGGTAGTAATCTTAGTAAATAGCTTTTTGAATATACAGTGAAACCTCTAAATAAGGGACACTCCAAATAAGGGATACCTCTATTTAAGGGACAAAAGTTCCGGTCCCAGTCCCTTGGTATAGGAAGTGTAATGTATTTACCTCTGAATAAGGGACACTCGATTTAAGGGACACTTGAAAATGAGATCAACCCTTTTCACTCGAGCGTTTCTCACACAAATTTTATTCAGTTGAAACCACTTTTAAAAAAGTTTCCTTCAAGTACATAATTAAAAAAAAAAGCTTTAATTAAATAACAAATTTTATTTTTCTTTGTTACTGGTATGACAAAAACAAATTTTGCAAAGAAAAATGCTGCCCAGTCACACTGGACATACAAGTGCAAAATGTTAAAGAGCTTCATTTTTGCATTTGAGATAATGAAGTAGTCTGTGATAAAAATGAAAATATAGAATTTTGCGAACTCATCAGATAGGCAGTTATGTTGGTACAGATGTTTGCAACTCAACTGATGAGCATTTATTTATCTACAATTCATATGAAAATATCAAAGTGCATTTATCCCTGTTAGAGCCAGAGATAACAGTGCAGACAATCATTTCATCGAGTTCACAGCTGAAATTCCAGAAATGGTTAAAACTCGATTCGCATATTAAAATACAATTGGTCTGCCAAGTCATATCTAGGTGGAAAACACATATAAACACAATTTTAGTGGTTGATTTGGTGATTTTAATGGTTGAGTGGTAGTTTTATCATTGGGGGTATCCTGCAGCCAGTCCTCCATATTTTCATAGATTTGAGTGCAGGAAAATATAATGGTAAATCTACGTGTCAAATTCCAGATTTTCAGAGTTCAGCTTTTTAGGTGTTTTAGTAGACCGATTGCGTTTTAACATGTATATTGAGTTTTAACTAATTCTACCATTTCTATCGTGAACTCGATTAGGTGATTGTCTGTGCTGCCTGCTCCCAGTCTATAATGAAAAGAATGCTGAAAATTGTGAGAGATGACTCTGAAAATAAAAGAGAAAGGAAAATTGTCAAATAAAAAACTTCACAGATGCGTTAAAAACATGCAAAGCAGTTGAATACTTTTTTCGTAAATACTGCTTATAATGAAAGACTAAAAGTTAAAAGTATGGTAAATGAATATCTGAAAAGTTTACTAGTAGAAAAATTGAAATATGCAAAACAGTCATTTTTTTTAATCGTTTACTTCGCAAGTAAGATTTTTAAAAATATTATTGCACTTTTTGCATTATAGAAACATTTACGTAAAAAATACAAATCAATAACTCGAGAAATCATTTACTAATCAAGTAAACAGTTAAAAAATTTAATTAACTAATTATTTATAACTTTTGTGCCTAATTAATGCAATTTATAACCTTCGGGTACATTTAAACTTCAATTTTAATATTTTGTTTTTTTATGTGCTTATGAATAATTAATAAAAAAAAAGTAAAAACTCCGAATAAGGGACACCTCTATTTAAGGGACAAAAGTTCCGGTCCCATGGGTGTCCTTTATTCAGAGGTTTCACTGTATATGTTTTACTCAATGCAACTGTAAGCTTATGCGCAAGGGGGGGCCCATAAGCATTTGTGCTCAGTGCCCCCAAACTTCAGTCCCTGGGTACAACATATAATTTTGCTTTTGTTGTTTGTTTATGTTATTTTAATGCTAAATTTAGTGCAAGCTTTTAAATTATATTTTTAATATACAGTCGGCTCTCGTTAATTCGATCTTGTCAGGACCACAAGAAATGTTCGAATTATCTGAAGTTTGAATTGTGGAAAATATGAAATGAAAACATACTTAATGTTGTACTATTACAAAAGAATTAATATTGTAGTGTTTTTAAAACTTATTTCGTCTGTTATGATTAGAATATGACTTAATTTTATATTAGAATGTATAAATATACAAATTAAGATTAGAAACAAACACATTGAAAGAAAAATTTAAAGCGTCACTGATGGACAGACAGGACAATAAGAAAGTGGATATCAAATGCATTGGATTATATGTACACTAGTTCGGAACAATTTTCACAAAAATCAAAGAAAGAAAATTATTCAAATGACCTGAAATCAGCGAAAAATAAAAATAAAAAAAATCTGAATTCTTGTTAGTTCGAATTAAACGAAGTCAAGAGAAAATGAGTTTGAATTAATGAAAATGTTTAACGTTATTCTGCCATTGAAAATTTCGGGACTTCATGTTCAGTTCGAATTAAGCGAAAATTCGAATTATCCGATTTCGAATTAACGAGAGTCGACTGTACTATTATAATTTTGCATACTGATTGTAAAACTTTCATATTTTTCTTGAGGGGTGAAGTGAGATATGAAGTTCAAGAAAAACAAAGTAATACAGTAGACTCCCTCAAATCCGCACATGATTTACGGATGTAAACAGTGAAAGATTTAGATCAGATATAGAGACAAAATTTGACCCTTTTTTTAGTTTATCAATTTCATATATGTTTTAATTTGTAATTTTTGTTTACTGAATTCATGCTCTTCATGAAGGATGAATAAATTTCTGAAAAAATTCATGATATTGTTGATATCACTGGTAATCACAATCTTATCAAATATAATTATGCATTAATCAAGCAGTTTTGGCTTAACACTGACTTAATCTGAAATAAAACTTCCTTATTTTATCTTTTTCATGAGAATTAGTAATGTGCCTTTATGAGGCAAGTTTCATTGAATTATTCAAGAAAAAATACATTTCATGTTTATAATGAATATTTAATGATGCTTTCTTCATTATTAATTTGACTATTAAAAATTATTTAAATTTTATTATTTTAGTTTGTTGCTTCTTTTAATATTTTATTACATTGTAAGGACAGTTTCAATTGCATTATTAATTACATTCAAATCAGTGTTTAAAATATGTAAACAAAGCAATGATCAGAAATCTGCAAAATTCTAAAATCCGCACAACCTCTGGTCCAAGGCTGTGCGGATTTGAGCGAGTCTCTGTATATGTTTTTTAATTGATATATTTCTTTTCCTTTACCAAGAAAATATTTTGTTTTAATTTGTTGTTATTTTTCCTTTTCTTATAAGTTGCATCACTGCTTTTTACTTCTGCAAAATTTGATTTTTGCCTTTTTTTACCATTGTCCTTTGCAGGACAATCGTAAAAAACGACTAACTTTGTTGGTTGAGTCTTTTGCCAACAAAATCATCAATCCTAGCAACAACTACAATTTCATAATAATCTATATAATCTTTTTTTACTATAACTGTGGTAGTGGTGTACCGAGTAGTACTTTGGCCGAGTACCGAGTAGTTGTATAATAAGAAAATAAAACACTGATGTGCGCATAATGTGAGCTTAGGTGTACATATATATAAATATACCTGTGTACACATATCTATACCTCTGTGTACATATAATTCACATATATAGTATAAATAAATTAACTTATTAAATTTGAAATTTATTTGTGCCCCTTTTAAAGACAAATTTTGACAGTTCAAAACTAATAAGAAAGGAGAATTGATACATGACAACTACAGTTATTAACTAATAATAACTAATACTAAATATACTTCTTATAATAATAATAACTAAATATTCTTTAACTCTCCAATTTATTCCAACCATTGAAATCTGTCTATCAAAATTAAAATGTTCATCGGTTACTGTAACAATTCATTGAATAATGCAAACATTTCGTATTTATTTTGTAACTGTCTGTACCTTATTTTCTTTTGATTAAAAAAATGTATTGGCTTTGCAGTTTCTTTTCATTTTTCATGTGCACAGATTATGTTATGTTATTTTAAATTTATTATTTTTTAAATATCTCAATAAAAAACTAACCTTTTTCAATGGAAATTATAAATGTGTAAATTAAGATTGCCTTAAAAAGCAAGCTCTAAAATTGATGAATTTAGAACTTAAAAATCCATCAAAGAAACAAAAAATAAATATGACAATGCTAATGTCGACGAATTAAAAGAGAAAATGCTAGCAAAAAGTTCATCTATTTTCTGGCAATGTTTTGAGAAAATTGTGAATGAACAAAAAGATAGTGGCACTAGTACTAGTTTAAAATCACCGCATGAAGAATTGGTACAAAAAGATATACAGGCTTTCTTAACAGAAGACATGTAAAACTGACACTCCATTTGCATGGTGAGGGGGGGAAAAAAAACTTCCGATTATGTGCAACTTTGCAAAAAACTCTTATATGCACCTTCAACAACTGTTTATTCTGAATGTAATAGAGGCCGGCCAAATTTATAGTAGTAAAAGAAATGCCTTGTCTACTGATAATGTAGAACGTTTGGTGTTTTTGCACCATAATTTGAAATATATTAAATTTAATTATTAATTTTTTATTGCATTTATCGTATTTTCAGTTTCTTTATCCAAAATAAGTCTTTTCTGTTTTCCTATATATAAAAAAGTATTTTTATTTGTATAAATGTGAAATTTTTTTAGGGATTTTGTTCTTAACTTTTTTTATATTTTGAAGACATATTGTTAAATAAAGAGTAAATAGTTTTATGAATTACTACATATATTATACATTGATATTCAAATAACTTTTTTCAGATCAGTTATAAATTCATATGCTTAAAAAATGAAATTCTTACAACTACTCGGTATATTGGCAGAGTACTCGGCAAATTGGCCGAGTAGGCCGAATACCGAGTATTTACCGAGTACTCGGTACAGCTCTAAAATGTGGTATTGAGTGTTATATCTTAATAAATAATTCATTCTGCAATAATAGGTTTTATTGATTCCTTGGTGATAAGTTAATCTTTATCAATTTATCTTTTTATAACTATATGGCTACCTAGTATTTATTATAAATCATAATATTAACTTCAAGTTTTGTATTAAGTTTTTGATAGGACCAACTATTACTGCAGAAATAGGGAGGGGAGATAATGAAAAACCATAACTTCGGCAATTCACAAAATTGTCTAATCAGCTTAATTTATAAAGAAGTTCGCAATCCGTTAAAAATACATATAAGTAGAAAATTTATAAATCACTTTACAACATTAAGTTAGAAAAAGCTTCAAAAACTCATTGAGTGTTAAATAACATTTTACTTTAAAATACCAGAAAATACATAATATCTCTATCTCGAAACATAATTAAAAAATTTAAATAGCTTTAGAAATTAAAAGAAAATTTAAATTTAGAACTTTGAAAAATTATTCTAAAAATAATAAATTCTAAATACAATGATAGATTTTGATGACGCTAATATATTTTTAAAATTAAATAAGTATTAATAACACCTTAATTTCTGAACTTAGAATGGAATTTATTAATTTAAGGCTAATTTATATTTTAAAGGTTTGAAATCAACTTAAAATTAATGTAATCAAAATTTTAATTTCATTATCATTATCAAAGTTTTAATTGCATTGTCAATGTTTTGTTGATCGTTAACAAAATCTACTTGTCTGTAGAATCTTCTGCGCTATATCGTGCGCCTTCTATATACGACATAGTTTAATAGTTTTGTTTAGACCGATCAAAAAAAAAATTTATTAAGATTTTATATAAAATTTCATTATTTACTTTAATTCTTTAAGATAATTGATCGGTTCTGTAACAAGAACCGTCTAAAACAGAGTAAAATTTAGCAGCTTATTACAGTGTAATTACGGTGACCTAAAAGAGTAAGTAATTGGTGACGTTGTGACAGTGTAGTATAAGACATTAAAGAAACTGTTTTTCAGTAAAATCAGGCTAACGTTTATTGACGAAAAATAAATGTAAGTTTAAATAAAAACATATATAAGTCCAGGTGAAAAATATAACAGGCATAATGTGAACGGAAAACAAGTTCAGTTAAAATTATTCTAAGTCATGAAATAATATTCAAGTTTAAATGAAAATAAGTATAAACTCAGATGAAAAAATAACTGGTAAAATGTAAACAGAAAAATGAGTTCAACTCCAAATTTAACTTAAAATCATTCTATGTATTGAAATAATATTACTTATTGAATGGCATGGCATGGCATATAACAATACTAGGATAGCAATGAAAAAGCAAAACAGACTCACTTATGGACGACAGCTATCGACGTATTAAAGAAAATCCCGCAATACGGCACATCTAATAACTCGATGAAAAGTCTTAAGAAAAACAGAGTTTTTTAACTGAAGCTAATAATGTCCACACATACATATGATGATTTGATTAAAACAAACACAAATGGGTTACTACTGCTAATGAAATGAAACACCGGCGAAATAGACAAAACCATATTCAAAATCAAATGTCCAGCAATGGATTTAGCATAATTACCCAACTAGATGTTAACTTTAAAACTTTTAAAACTGTACGGGTTAAAAATACATTTCTGAAACTGTATCATATTGACGTTAACATCAATTGTCTAGAGACATAACATCACTTCAAAATCCACACCACAACATATCTCAGCCGGCTTTAAATAGCCGCGGCAATTCCGAAACTGGATACGCCCCTCCGAGTTGAGTAAGCGAGCTCCTGACTTGCGACGGAAGAAATGCAAGACCGCCACTTGCGAGATGCGATCCGCGATGCTTGCGGATTGAGATCGAACGGAGCGATAAAACCAGAATGAACGTACCCACGGAAAAGATAAGCGATTGATTTGAACGTGTAAACAAAAGATCGGAAACTGGATACGGAAGATGGAAGATGGAAAATGCCGGCAAAGGAAAGAAAGGAAGTTGGAATAAAACATAAGATAGTAAGCCATGCCATTTTACAATATTACGATATATATAATTAGAATTATATATTTTAGAGTGTTAAGGAAGAAAAATGGCTGACAATAATCTGAAGTTGTATTTAGGCATAACTTCAAAATTTGAATCATGCCCTTAAATTAATATCTTATAATTTGGTTATTATTATTTAATTATTTATTTATTTTATGCTTCTATTATCTCCTCAACCACTTTTTATAAGGAAAAAGGGTACTTACGTATTAACGCCACCACAGTAAAAATTTCGCTAAAGCGCCAATAAAAAGCCATCTTGTTATTCGCAGACGCTTGCTGTTATTTATTGGATTCCTTGTTGCCTTGTTTGCTTATTTTTGACACCATTTTTTAGTGCTTTGAAAATGAGAATTTGGGATTTGCCAGAAACAGAACAAGATGCAATTTTTGTTTTTTCAGGAGCAGTGATACGGGAGTTCATTCAAAAAATTTTGAGAGAATGTAGGGCAGTGCTAAATGGTGGAACAACAGATAAAGGAGGCATCATTTGCAATTTTATTTATCAGAATTCATTTGGTGAAAGGAATCTATGTTAAACTCTATATCGGCTCATTTTTCACCGGAATTGACTGCTTTGCTTTAAAATAAAATGTTTTGAATTTTGAAAGTGTTGTGGTTTTTATTAAAGTGTTTTACTTTATGATTTGTCCCAAAAATTTTAGATTTAGATTGGCGGTACATAAAAACTGCCAAATCTGTAGCTGCGATGGCGTTAATACATAAGTACCGGAAAAAGTTAGGAAAATGCCAAACGTACACATTTGTGGCATCACCTTCATTTAACAATTACATGACACATCATTAAGAGATTTTACTTACCCATCATACGTAGTATAGGGTAAGTCTTGCAATCGTTTTGAAAATTGAAAAAAAAATTTTGACGGATTTACACGTTTTAGATAGTGGAGATTCCGAAAAACATATTTTTAGAAAAAAAAATTTGCCGTCCGTCTGTCTGTAAACGCTATCTCCCGAACAAATTGAGATAGAGACTTGAAATTTTGTATGTAGTTAGTATGTAAGAATGGGACGAACCCTATTTAATATCAGCAACCTCGATTATCCGGAACTATTTTTTTCGGACTCTCGAAAAATTCGTTCTGATGAAAGGTATATAAAAATTTTCGAATTTTTTTGTTCTGAGAAATGGACGTAAAAGGCAATAAAATAATACACATTTTGCATATAGAACGAAGTCGATCGAATTATTAGTTGCCGAGATATGTGTAATCTAGTTTTCTACATTCTTTGATTTTTCATGACCCTGTATTTCATTCAAATCTCAATTCAGAAGTATATTTTAATTGGAAATGAGACGCTTCATCCGACGCAGTTAATTGTTAGTTAATATAATTATTATTTTTGGAGTTATAAGGATGTTTCTTTTATGCAGTTCGGTACTACTTGAGTAGTTTGGCGTTTTATATAATTTGCCGAAATTGGTACATCAGCAATTCTTTAATATAGCATTGCTATGTATATTAACAATATTTAAATTTTGTTTATGAATTGCAATGCATTGTATCAATAGTTTTCACATGTTTTATTTTCATATACATATCCATGATGGGTAAGTATTACGGTGGCCCCCAACGACTAGTTTTTATTCGCTATTTGTTTAATTTTACTGATATATTGTACATTTCAGTAACTGAAATACTGATTACTTACTTTAGTAGCGAAATCCTGATGTAACACAGATAATTCATAAGAAAAATGCTGAATGGGTTTAAATGATTATTCAAATTTTAAATGAAAGTTGGTTAAGGGGCCGTCCATAAATGAAGTCACGCATGGAAGGGGGAAGGGAGGGGGTTAGTGATATTCTGACAGTCTGTGACAAGAGAGTGAGATGGGGTAAGAAGAAGGGTGACATCTCACATTTTGAGGAAAATAAAAAAAAAATGTCAGCAGATTACATTATGAAATTTGCATTCATAAGGTAAAGATAATATTTAAAAATACATAAATTAAATTCCTTTTTAATTTCCAAAATACACTGTTTCTAGGGGTTTTTTTTCACATTAATATTTTATTATTATTATTGCGTGTTAAATATGTTTTTCTTTTGTAAACCTTAATCTTATATCATACAAAATAAGTACATGAATCATTTTTATTGTTATGCTCTCAAATGTTTTAAAACAGATAGTTAAAATTTAAAAATAAAATTTGAAATATGGTCTATAACAGTGCTTTGTGGCTGAACTGTAAGTATATGTTTACATAATATCCCTTTAAGACCCGAAACATTTTCATCATTAAATATTATATTCAACTGGTTATTAACTCTATACTAACCCTAATGATACCTAAAAAAATAATTAAAAAAATTTTCTCGACCCCCTAGTGCGTGAAGAGTACCCGCACGAATGTGCGGGTTGGGCTTTTTCTGTGAAAGCCGCACCAGCACGATTGTGCGGGTTGGGCTTTTCCTCTGAAATCATTACTTATTACATGTTAAGATTTATACATTTTCTGGCTCTAAATGGATAGAAGAGAGAAACTGAACCAAAAAAAATTTACAAATATGGTAATTATTGATGTATTATTTGTTATTTTATGGATTCGTTACTTTTTTACAGTGAAAATCTTTAAAACATTTTTATTTTATTTTTTTTTTTGACATACACAAATAAACGTTGCATTTTTCGCAACGTGTTTTTGAACTTTTTTCGCAGTTTTCAAACCTGCACTTGCGAAGACTTGAAATGTCATCAACACATGGGAAATGGTTCGCTCTAAAGCCTAAAAAAGAAGGAAAAAAATAATATTGGAGAAGTACTCATCGACTTAAAAAAATATTTTAATTAATTTAAAAATGTTTGTTATATTTTTAAAGTTTTTATTTATTATATCGATTTAATTTCTTCTATAAGTCTATAACTTTTTTTTGTTACAATTTAAGAAATGAAAAATATAGTTGCAGTTGCGTGAAATCTAATGTTCCAGGATAAGGTACAGAAATGCACTTTTTAACAGTCCATTTGTATTCCTTGTTTTCTTTTTTCATTCTTTTAGTATTTTCCGAAAACGCCTTGGAGGTAGAACTTTGGAAGATGAATTCAGGAGACTTTGAAGAAGAAGAATGATCCAAAATTGTCATTTTTTCTTCATCGAGCTCATCTGAACTTGACTGTCTTTCTAATAAATCTGCTTTAAATGTTTTGTCCGTAACATCGTCATCATCCGAGAGATCACTAAACTCAGAATCTGATTTATTCATCAATTAAAATATTTCTTCTTGAGTGAGAATTCTTTTCCGCTTAGACATCTGAAAAAATATTTTATTTTGCTTTATTAAAAGTTAACAAAGTACTGCAGAAAAAAATTAGAAAAAGTATTTGAAAAATTTATTAATTAAAAAGAAAAAAGTAAAAATTATTTAAAAAAGGGGGTTATCTATGACAACACCCAAGAAAATAATATAGTATTAATTATGTAACAGCATACTTCGTTTTATTTTGGCTGTCATCAAAATTGTTGAAACAGAAATCAAAATGAACATTGAAAAACACTTACCTTTACTGTAGCACTGACTAATGTAACGCCCAAATTGCACGATCGTGCGGGTGACGAAATCTCGAGTCCTAAGAGCAAAATAAATAGTCTATAATTAATGTTTTTTATTTTATTATACTTATTTAGACATTAAAGCAAAAATATTTATCTAAGCAATTAAAAATATGTTGATAATTACCTTTTTACGACAGATAAAATGATGAGCTATATCCGTTGTATTTGTAAACAATGCTAGACATGCCACCTGAAAGTAAAACATCGACTACTACCGCAATCTGTTGATAAAAAAAGATACTTTACTCTTTCTGCTAACCGGAACAGTCGTTCAATTTGGGTTTATATTACATACGACTGCTTCAGAAGCAAAAATTTAAATGTATGTCTAACCCGCACGATCGTGCGAGCTGGGTCTTAAAGGGATATAGCATGATATCTGACAAGACGGTGTGGGGGGGGGGG